>JAQIUQ010005445.1:0-457500 GCA_030378365.1 Hybognathus amarus
GCATGACAAAGCCAGTAGCGGTAGCGCACTCTTATTCTCAATTCAGCTGCAACAAAAGCAAAACAAAACAAATAATAAATGAATTTAAATTAAGAATTTCATAATATTTCAAAATGCTAATGATTTTTTTTTTGCAATAACATTTTACTCTTTTTTTTCCCACTGCATGCAATCAATTTCAATAACCAAATTGAAGTTAATTTGTGTTATTTGCATGGTTACTTTCGTTTCACATTTTTATTTTCATCCCATTTTTAATGTATAACTAGTTTTCTTCTTCTTTAAATTAGGTTTGTTGCGATAATGCTGGAAAATTAAGAAACAAATCTGCTATTATTTATTTTATTTCTAATTTGTTTGTTGTTAAAGTCTGAATTACATCATTTTCTTCATTTTTTTATTAACGTTTATATTTATGTATCAACACAGTCTCATGAAATGTTAATCAAGTACCACGATGTCATTTGCATTTTATACGCCAAAATTTTTTTTTTTTCGCTATATGCTACGCACTTAAAAAACCCCTGGGTAGGTTTAGGGGGAGGGTGGGTAGTTCATTCTTGATTATACGCCAAAAAGTGTGGATCATATGCACGCGAACGGCGCACGCGTACCATATACACGCAAAGTTGTTTATTTTTTATTTAACTTTTAATTTAAAGTTAGTTTATTTTAAAAGTATGAAGAAGTATTTTCATTCCTGGAGTGTTATCTAAAAACTTTTCTTTGTTATTTCATCTATCTACACAATTTTTTGTAAAGTCACAGTAACGTTTTTTTCTCTTTTTATCAACATTAAAAATAAGTGGGGGTTTTTTGGTCTAGAAGCCTCTCTCTAAAACAATCACTGTAAATCTATTGTTTAATCTATGAATTTTATGGGGTTTTTTATGAACAGTCTCTTAATTTTTTTTATCAACATTTAATTTTCCAGAGTGTAACGACTCTTATTCCATTTTATGCTGAAGTCTCTGGATAATTTTATTGATATTCATTTTTTGTGTAATCTAAAAGCATTTTCTCTAAAGTTATCGCTAATATTATTTTATTTATTTATTCAACTTTTTAAAGTGTCAGTTACAGAACTTTTTATTATTCCTTGTTTATTTTTAACATCTGTTTTATTTTTAACAGAAGTTTTTTTTCTTGAAACAAAGTATTTTAATCTGTTATGCTATTTATTTTTTGCTGAACAGTCTCAATAATTATTATTTATGACCCTCTTATTTAATTTATTAACTACATTATGCTGAAAAACTACATTAGTTTAATAAAAAATGATCTTTATTAATATTTTTGTTGTAATCAAAAGACCCTTTAGCGCATCACTCCAAGGCGTTTGCTGTACTTCTCTGCCATGATAGACCCAAATAAGTTGAAACACCTTTGATTAAATCGTTTGGACCACCATCGTCTCTGATTTATTTCGAGAGTCATCCGTCTGGAATAAATCTCCCTGAACCCCTCTCATATGTTCCCGATGTATTAAGCAGTTACTGTTAACCTCTGCAAAATGAATGGTTTCAATGTTTCAGTGTGATTTACTCCTTTGTGATGCAAGTGATTTGCACGCTGTGAAGGTTTAAAACTTCGCAAATCATGTACAAGGGGAACTGTTATTTGGGACTGGCCTTGTCCCTAAAAATACCGGTGTGGATACAGAATGGTTGGCAAGGCAGGCGTTATATCGCATTTATCTGCGCAAATGTTGCACAAAGCTCACGTTTAGAAGGAACGGCCTGCTGTTTCTTGGCTCGCAGGAGTTTAAAGACTCTTCTTGAACTCCAAATAAGATCGAGGTTTCACAAACATCTTTAAAAACCGACACATGAAGAATCACCTAGTTACACAGCCAGCCTTCTCATTCTCCGCTCCTGACCCTGCTTTAACCCGTTTTTTTCAAAGCCCAAAGTACCGCAGGCCAAGCTTTTCCATTTCTTGCCTCACTCGACGGCCCTCAACTCGCGCCTGTGACCGTCAGCTAGCCTTTTCATTTTAGCCTAGCGCAGCACGGCCTAAGCTGGAGATCCGAAGAACAGCAGCGCTCGTATGTGATTTTCCTTCAAATTGCAGACTCCGTCTGACTCTTCAATGGCGAGTTACTAACCTAAAATGACATGCTTGTTCTCAAATAGTGTAATTAGACTGATTGGGGGGTTTGCGTGTGGTGTTTACCAGTGTGGCCTATGAGTGTGACAGGATAGAGGGGGAGACGCTGGGGGGTTTGTGGTCGGCTTGATGTTGACATGTGGGCGTCTGCAGCCCGGTAGAGATCGACCATCTGCCTGGGCCTGCCGGAGCGAGAGCACTGTGTCTCAGAACCCTCCTGATTCACTCCCACATGTCTTGCTCAACGGCGGCCTTAAGCCCGCGGGGACTTAGTTGTCTCTGGAAGGAATGCAGGGAGGGCACCTTCGTCCAGACGCCAGGTTCTGCTGATCACCACGTCTGCTGCTTTCCCAGATCTCCTGCAAGGCTTCCAGTTCCCGGGCTCAGCTCGATCCTCCAAGGGCTCGCAGACAGGTGTAGCTATCACAGCCTCTAGCTAAGATTGGGACCCACTAACAGACTAAAATGTCTTTCAAATAATGTTAAACTTAATTTCTTAATTTTTGATTATTTTAGATTAGCATGTGCAGCATATGAGAAGATATTTTGAAGAATGTTGATATCCAGACATATCCCAAAGTGGGTAACTCTTCCTTTACAGTCCAGTTACCTATGTAGATGCTATGTACTGATTTTAGTAACTAGAACTTGGAACCAGACTAACCTGAACCTACCCTAAACCTACCACTGTTCCATGTACTTACCTATTTAAGCCAGTACTTTCTAGGTAAGCACGTGTAAGTACTGTACTGTAAAAGGAAGTGTTACCAAAAAGTGCTATGGAAGGTCCAATCGACTGTTTGGTTAAAAAAAATCTTCTTTTGTGTTCAGCAGATTCGGTTTGGATTGAACGTTGAGGGCAATGATGACAGATTTTTCATTTTTGGGTGAACTATCCCTTTAAGTTAGGAAGTTTTGTAATGATGATGTTGCATTAATCATGATCAATTATTTTAATGTTTTAACAACCCTAAGTTTTACTCGTTAATAATAAAAATTTGGGCATTTCCGCAGACGCACAAGAGGAGAAAATCACGCGGATTGTCGGGGGCATTCAAAATATCGACCTTGGTGCTACAAAGTTTGAACCGTGTAATGCTATGTTGACATCGGCACGCGTTAATAGCGCGGTCAGGCGTGAATGATTTCAATGTTAAGTCTAATGCAAAGTCCCTGCGGCGTGAACTGAGGAAATACGGCGTGCATTTCGTGCTGCCTCCAGCTTTGCGCGATGGCGAGATTTTGAGCGTCTGGTGCGTTTAGTTAGTGCGATTTAGTTAGTGCTATTCGTGCACCGCGCTCTGACGACCGAACGCCGTGGCGCCCTACTTGACAAAAATCTTTGGTGTCAATTCGCAGTGTGTTAACCAATCAGGTGCCTAGCTGCATGCTCACATGATAAAGTATCTGGATGCTTCAATAAATGATTTTTGTAATATGACTAAATGCATGGTGGGATTTCTTGTGTACAACAAAGCAAATATTTTATCACTTAACTTTATTTCTATATATCGAGACATGTTCCATTTTGTAAATGATTGTTATTCATTCCATATCGTAGATCACATGAAATATTATTATGATGTAAAGAGCAAACCAACATACATGTGCATAAGTTCGTGTCTGGCAATTGTGAGTAGAGAAAAAAATCACAGGACAGGTCAGTAACGTTTGAGGCGGGCCTCGCTCCACCTATCATAAAAACAAAAAATAAATCACAGCTAGATTAGGTGGTATGAGGGCGAGGTACTGACCCCGCTATGATGCGGGACAGGCTGGAGTACCGTTGACAGCGGCCGTCATCCAGGCACAGCTCCTGGAGCGAGTAGAATGGTGAACTCGCCAAACGGTTTGCCTCCGAAAGGTTCGGTGGACACATACGGCGACGATGACCCCACGCCGCTGTTCTAGCTATCCAGAGCAAATAGTGTGGTGAATCTCTCGATGAATGCTCAATCAACATAAAAAGATGGCCGCAACAGGTTCCGTTAAACTTTTGATGTTACGCGCATCAGTTTCACTCTTGACGTGTGAATTAACACAAGTGGTCAAGCGTCAAACTAGACACGGTAGACACGAATTCACGCATTATCGCGTCCATAACTAGTGTAAAAAGTGTTCGTGCAATGTCATAATTATTGTAATTACAAGATTTCAACTTGTAAAAAGTGTTCACGTCCTTGTAGACCTTGTAATTACAACTTGTAAACTCGGAATTTTCAGAGAGCTCTGACTTGTACCATTTGACCGCTGTACCACCTGACGTTATAGATTCATTTAGGCGTTGATTATGTTTCAATTGAAACGTGTAATTGAACACCTCAGAGTAGAAAGTGGCAATTATGGGATGCGTCCGAAATTACCCTGCTATACCCTCATTCACTATTCCCTGACATTAGTCCACTATAGTTCACTTGAGGGAGTGAATGAAAACGAGTGAGTGAATTGGAACACTGAATGTGCAGGTAGGGTTGGGTATCGAGAATTGAGTATCCATTGGAACCGGGACTAACTTTTCGTTTTCCCTGGAATCGTTCAAAAGTTAAAATTTCGATTCCTGAGTTTCGATATTCACAGTCCGCCGACCGGAAGAAGAAACCGCTGAACAACACCAACAAAGAAGCGTCTACCGGAAGTGTTGGCATAACCGCGCAAGTTCGAACATGAGTAGCTTACGTCGGCGGTCCACAGTGTGGCTTCACTTTTCTAAAAATAACGAAATCTCTGCAAAATGCAAAATTTGTGACAGAAGGAGTATTTCCTTCAGAAAGACCGTTGGTTAGCAAGGTTAGCTAAACTTTTTTGACCCTGCCTCTTAAAAGAATCGGAATTGAGAATCGTTAGGAACCGGAATCGAAACAAGGAATTCGAATCGGAATCAGAATCGTTCAAATTCAAACGATACCCAACCCTATGTGCAGGAAGGGTTTCGCGTAGTTTGTGCTTGCTGTTTAATAATAATTTGAAACTGGTAGCACTAGTAGTAAGATGAAAATATTTATCTTGAACTCAGTCATGGAAACCTTAATTAAAAATGTAATAATCAATTAAAAAGGAATTATACCTGTATGATATTATGCTGTAGCCACATTGGACCAGGGGTTTGGAAAATGAATGGATGATTCAGTTGCGGTGGCGCCTTCTGGTCAGACAAGGGTATTTATTCAGTGTGCGTCGACTCTCACAGTGCATTATGGGTATTTCTCTAGCTGTTGAGAGTCCATCGGTTGTAAACTTGTTATTGTGGTGCATTATAGGATTTAATGAGTGCATCTCGAGAGATATCCACTATGGTTTCGGACACACTACAAACGGCTGTCCCCTCAAATAGTGCCATATTTAGGGTATGGGATTCCTGGACACAGACACGGTAATTATGACATCAGCAAAAATTCATCACTGTCCAATGCGTTGAGTATTGGATTTACAGTTGAACCATGAAGCACTGTAGTTTGGTAGTTTCATGACGGTAAATTACCTTTGCATATAGTTTCATTTTCAAATCAGAAATGTTGTTGCACATCACTGAAAGCATCTGCTACACACTTTTCATTCAAGGCCTTTGTGTAAAAATACTTTGTTGATTTATGACAAGCTAACATGCCTGGAGTAATTTCAGACCAGGTGTTTGACGTAGAGAGACGTTCTGAAGGTTAATGGCATGACAAAAGTCAACAGGATGACAAAACAAGCGAAATGGTATGAATATTTGTAAGTGTGTGTTTTTGTCGGTGGCCCATGTGATTCATGTACACTTTCACTGGAAGAACCAGAACAAGAACAAACAAACGTAACAGTTTCTCTGTGGGAATCTTCAACACGGCGTGTAACGCTTTGGCTTGTCCTGAAAGTCGAAAATTGTACTAATACAGTTATTGGTTTGTGCTGAGGAATAATATTATTTTTTGGGCTCAATAAAAATCAGTTTGTTATTTCAGTGATGTAAGGTGAGGTCTTTTGGTGAAGATTATGTTTGGTTTGTCGTAGAGCGTTCCTTCTGAGCGCGCAATTTTTCTGAGGGAAAATCAAACATGCGTCGGAATGCTCCTTGCCGGGCCGTGTTATTTTTTCGATGTTCTTAGCGAGAGCTCATGTGTAAATCAAACTGGGAGCTAATTCTCAGCTTCAGTATTTCAGCAGTAATTTGGAAAAACAAACAGTAACGAATTCAGGCTCCTTCGTACCTACTGTTATATTCCTGGTAGCGGGTCAAATGCCCACTGAGAGCCGCTGGATGTTGAGGGTTTTGTGTTGTTGCTGTAACTGTAGAAGCAACAGACCTCCGACATACAGGTGCAAGATGTGTCCATCTTCAACATTCATCTATTTTCGGCAGCCTGTACCCAGTCGTCCTGGTATCTGGAGAGAATCAAACGCAGATCGCAGCTATTACAGGAAAGACGGAAAACATGCTAACTGGATTACCCAATGTCAACATGATTTTATCTTTTTGATGTCTGAGATTGATTATGGTGCATAAAAAGAAGACGGCATTCCAAGCTGACGCTCATACATCTGGTAAACAAAACATGCAAAACTAATCCAGACAAAGCTCCACGGGGAACATCAATTTGCAATATTTGAGCGTTTGCCTTTCTCTGATTTGCACCCAGCTGTGTGTATGAACTTCATTGTTTACCATGTTACCAACCACAAAAACAGGATTTCTTCATGAATATGGGCCTTCTCTCTTGCTCAAGATACTTACTGGAACTTCTCTGTTATGTTGAGAAAATATTATGAAAATTAGCAATTTTATACATAATAGGCCTCTATATATATATATATATAATGTATAAAATATCAATGTACATTTATATACACATAAAAATATGTGTAATTTAATGTTTGTATATGTATTATATTTCATATATATATATATATGAAATATAATACATTAATCTTAACCATCCAAAATAAAAGTTTGTGAGTACATAATATATGTGGGTGCACTGTGTATAATTGTTTTGTATATATATATATATATATATATACAGTAAATACAGTAAATGTATATTTAGGAAAAAATATTATTATATATAATATTTATATTTATATATAATATAAATTATATATACATTTATTTACAGTATATACATTAAAATATTTCTTAAATATATACAAGCATGTGTGAGTGTATTTATATATATAATAATAATTATACATTCACCCACATATATTATGTATGTAATATAATATTTGTATTATTATTATACATATATAATGTATAATAATATAATATTTGTGTTGTAATGTTCATATATTTAATTTATTATATATATATATATATATATATATATATATATATATATATATATATATATATATATATATATATATATATATATATATATACATAAACTGTATATACATAACATTACACATTATTTATCTAGACATAGTATGTCTATAGTATGTGTAATGTATAAAGGTACATTAAATGCACATATAAAAATGTTATATATCATTTATTTTAAAATATATAGCAGCACACACACACATGCAGTTATTAATTTTAAATTATATTAATACAATTTATATATTCATAAATGTTTGCAAAGTTATTTCTTTACATAGATTTATATATTATAAATATATGTATTTATTATTATTATCATAGTTTAACTGTACCTCAAAAAGCTGAAAAAATAATGCAACTTTAGAAAGATTTGTTAGCAATACTGTTTAAATCTTTGCATTTTCTGTGCATTTTTTCAGATTCGTCATTCCAAGACAAGCATCTCTGCAGAGAACCGTGAGAGTTTTGCCGTATTTTTGTGCACCTTACAGCTTTGACAGCTGCTCGCCCAGAGGGAGGGTAAGACCTGCTTTCATCCATGGATGTTCACCTGACCCTTTTCGTAATGTAATAAAGCCCAGTAATGTTTACAGTATTGGTTTTGCTTCAGAGAATCCTAGAAATTTGTCTTCCAAGCAGGAGGTTGCACTTTTGACCTCATATAAGGTAATATGCTATGATCACTTTCACATGTGCTCGCTTTTCTCTCTTTCTGTTTGGGAACAGAACGATTGAAGAACTTTCAGAAACTTTTAAAAACAGTCTGTTTCAGGCTGTATTTTTTAACAGGTGTTTTTTTTACCAATAACTCTGGTGCTATTGTATAATGGTGATAACTATCTGGTTTATTTTGTCATTTCTGAGTTACAGCAATGGCAAGAGGTTTTCCTAAAAGCTGTGCAAGCAAAACATATGGACCACAAGAGCAAACTTAACAGTGAACATTGGTTTGGCTCTTAAAGCCGTGGTGTCTGTTAAATAGCTGAGGAGACCCATTTCTCCTATTCTCATGATATTTTTGAAACAGACATTCCCTTAACTGTTATCAGGATGTTTGACTTTCTATAACACCGCATGTTTGGATTAAAACAAGCCTTAGTTGTTATCTGTTTTGGTTAAGATTTGGCCTACATTTTATCACATCCAATCTCTAGCTCTCATTCAAATTGGGATTTTAAAAGATATCGGGCCTAAGGGAAGATGCTCTTGTTCTCAACTGTCCCAGTTTAGTGGGAAAACAGTGGAAAATGTAAGCCGTTAATCCTTGCCAAGGGCTCATTTGTAGGGATCACACCTGTCCCATGATATGTCGACTGCAAACCAGGAAACCAGCTCACAGAAGCTCTAAAAGGGACATTTCACCCAAAAAATCCCTCATGTCGATACAAACCTAGTGAAGACTGTTCTTACCTTTGAGTTAAACAAATAAGAAGAGGTAAAGTTTATAATAAGAAAGGTCATACTGTGAAAAATAGTTGCATTTTATTAGATAAAATATCACAAATTACGTTTAGGTCTATTAGGTCTATTAAGTAAAAGGTTTTACTCTTACTTGTAATCATATACTTTATATATATATATATATATATATATATATATATATATAGTATATGACAAGTAAAAAAGTAAAACACTTATTATTATATATATATATATATATATATATATATATATATATATATATATATATATATATATATATATATATATATATACATATTAATATTGAACTTATATATATATGTATATATATATTTATCTATATTACACTGTAAAAAGCTATTTTTTGGGGTAATTTTTGGTACTTTGGTAAATACTACTGAAAAAAAAAGTAATTTACATGAAAAAGTTAGTTCAGGCAAGAATTAAAAAAAAACTAAGTAAATTCCATATCAGTACTTAATTCAAGCGAGTAGAAATGAAAGTGTAAATATCAACTCAATAAAATTAAGTAAAAATTACTCAACTTTTCTGATACTGGGGTTCCCATCATGCACTGGACCTTGAATAATTAATGAGGTTCATTTTTCACTGGTTTCCAGCTGTATTTACACTGTTTTATCATTGATTTTTGTTGTCAGTATTAGTAACTTGCCATTTTGTGACATTTCGAGTAAATTTTTGCTCAAAATGACACAAACACAAAACGACACATCAAATGTTACCGCCATTGTGTATTGTCTACCAAGTATTGAGGTCTTTGCATTCACATGATGCTTAACATCTGACATGATGTAATATAAATTGCTTAGATGATCTAAAGTAAAGCTCATACTATAAATGACTAATAAAATTCAATATTATTGTTTTAGTGAAATGTAATGCAAAGGCAAAGGACATTTCAACTAAATCGATATTAATCAACCTTTTACTAGCCAAGTTAATATTACTATTTTTCTGTAAAGTTTACTTAATTCCATATTCCAAGTAAATTTAACTTAAAGATTTCTAATTAAAGCTACTGATAAATATGTTTAGATTTTTACTTGGCAAATCTTTGTAAATTTACTAGCATTTTCTGAGTGAAAAAAAGTTGCCTAGCTTTTTTCAAGTAAATCCTGCTCCAATTTTTTTTCAGTGTGTATATATATATATATATATATATATATATATATATATATATATATATATATATACCTATATATATATAATAATTTAATTACACATACATGTATACATAGAAAGAGAGTGTTTAAATATGTAAATATGAATTTACATAAGTAAATATGCATTGGGAGATGCAAAGTCGCAATTACAAGATGCAAAGTTTAAGATTATGAGTGAATACTTAAGTCCAAATATCTCCTTTAGTTTTCCACAGAAAATAGAAAGTCATTATGGGTTTGGAATGACATGAAGGTGAGTAAATAATGACACAATTTACATTTTTGGGTGAACTGATCCTTTAACAGCCAAAGTTTGCTTTCATCTACTATAAGCCAACACGATTGGTTGTCCAAGATGGACAGTGTTCCCACTCGAGTGTGTGGATAAAAGCTGCACCTTTAATGAACTGCACACTTTGTCTTTTGATTGTTCCCAACCTCTTAAAACGTGTTTGACGTAGAGTTAAGATTAGAACAGGAATTGGCACACGGCTGCTGCGATTACCTGTCTCAGGTAAAAACTGTCTGCACGCAGATTCCACAATGCCCTGCGGCATCTGTGGCTCGGCCTCGCATGATCTCTGCTTAAAACAAAAACTGTACGGAACAGGATGTCCTTGCTTTCTTTAGGCCGAATACATGAATGAGCATGTCAGACATTATGCGAACAAGTTCATCTAGTTTTGTCCTGAACTTTTGTAGTCCGCATATTTGGAGTTTGCATGCCAAACATCCAATGCTACTTTGCTCTTATATGCTAGCATTTAAAATTTAGAGGTTACATATTTTAAAAGAACATACTTATTAAATGTCCGTTAACTGTTAATTGCCCTATACGGCAACCTAAATTTACTTCACTAGATTACTATTAGATCCCAATCTAGTCATGACAAACTATATATTGTTGGAAAGGTCTAAGTACTCCTAAATAGATATTTTAGCACTGTTTTTTTCTTACAAATTATGAATGAACAGTAATATATGAATTTGTGACAAGTGTGCGCCTCAAAAAATCGACGTCATTACAGGAGTTTCTGACCTTTGTCACAAAAAGTCGACGCACACACTTTTAATAATTGAAACTTTGGTTTTTAGTGCTAAAAGTTCATAATAAAACATAATTAGTATTTGTCAATAAAAAAGATACAATTATATTAGGTAAGTAAGGTAAGTAGTCCTCTAAAAGTATAATATATATACAGCTATGGAAAAAATTAAGAGACCACTGCCAAATCAGCAGTTGCTCTGGATTTATTATTTATAATATAAATAATAAATCCAGAGCAACTGCTGATTTGGCAGTGGTCTCTTAATTTTTTCCATAGCTGTATATATAAAAAATATATTATTATTATTGTATAACATATTTTAGCAGTTATCATAAATTAGGTATCATTTGAAAGCTTACGAACTCAGAATTCATCCTGTGAAAACGGTTTTGAAATTGGACGTTGCGTTACCATAGAAACGGTATTTTTTTATTAGGCCCCTCCCCTTTTGGGCATCATCTTTCATGATTTATTATCAAAACCTTTTCTAATCTTGACAAAACACATATTGTCAGAAAGGTCTGAGTCTCAAGGTTCCATATTTAGTGACAGAAGTGATATTTGGATAGAAATGTATTAATTTGTTATGGCAGAATGCATCCAATTAAATTCAATGGAATTCAATGGCACCCGGTGGCTATTTTTGGTATAAAGCCTAAACAAAATCTCATGGGAACTTCAATTTTTGTGATATTAACTTTAAATTTGGAACACAACTTGGTTAGATATATTGCTTTCATTTTATAGTAATTTTATAGTAAAAAATATTTTGTAAAATATTAATCAAGTATATTTGATTTACTGTAAATTATAACTTCCATAACTTTTCCATAAGTGCTTTCACTTTAGTAATAATCAGCTGATTGTTTTCTTTAAAACAAGACCAAACTTAGGTCTATATTCCAAAGCATTCTTGAATTACAACCATTTAAGTTTGTATAGTGCATTTTAATGTCAATTATCAAAAGGGGGGTGACAGGTAAAGGGTTAAGAAACTTTTTGTGAATCGAGGATGCAGGAATGTTGTTCCGGATTATTCTGGCCTAATTTAACCCCTGACCATATGTCAGTGATGTTTAGACACCATTTGTTGAATGGTAATCACATTTATTGTAGTGCATCAGATGGGAAACAGTGTCTTCCCTTTAGAATCACATAAAGATTAATCATTAGTAGTTAGGTGGAAGCTACAATCACTATGTTGTCTTAAATATTATCTCTAAATCCCCTAGTTGGCGTATAGCTTAAAGATAAGGCATGTTCCCTCCTTAGTCCAAGGATATTGATTAAACACTCAGTTTCTTTATTTGAACACTGAGTCACTCATGGCCAAGATAAATGGTTAAAGCAACAATGTCTATATGCACTGCAACATTTGACTTGAACATGAGATAGCAGTGTTTTGAAAGATTAATCGATTAGCAATCCCTAATGGCATTTCATAGGATCTTATCATAAGTGGCGCTTGCTAATGCGCTAATAGTGTTGTTGACACTTACAGTGCTAAACTTTGTTGTGTAACTTACTGTGATCCGACTTGTGGATGATAAAACAGGTGGAAAAATCCACTTGCAATAGAGTAAGCAATTGCTAAGGAACACTCTTGCAAATATCAAGAGTGGCCTTAGCATAATAATGTGCAAAATACACTCAGAACTTCTTAGAAACCACCTAGCAATCACTAAGAAGTTAGTAAAATGCTAGCAGGCATAAAGAACAGTCTTAGCATAATAATGTGCTAAAGACACTCAGAACTTCCAAGAAACCACCTAGCAATCACTAAGAAGTTAACAACATGCTAGCAGACATAAAGAACAGTCTTAGCATAATAATGTGTTTAAAACACTCAGAACTTCTTAGAAACCACCAAGCAATCACTCAGAACATATTAGCAACATCTTAGCACAAATCACAAACAGTCTTAGCATAATAATGTGCTAAAACATTCAGAACTTAACCACCTAGCAATCACTCAGAGCATGTTAGCAACATGCTAGCAGACATCAAGAACAGTCTGAGCATAATGTGCTAAAAACATTCAGAATTTCTTAACCACTTGGCGATTAATCAGAACATGTTAGCAACATGCTAGCAGACATCAAGAACAGTCTGAGCATAATGTGCTAAAAACATTCAGAATTTCTTAACCACTTGGCGATTAATCAGAACATGTTAGCCATATTCTAGCAGATAACAAGAACAGTCTGAGCATAATAATGTGCTAAAAATCATTCAGAATTTCTTCGGCGAATGGCAATTGCTCAGAACACTTTTGCACAACTCTAGCAAACAACAGAACACACTTAGCATGCTAAAAAACAAAGACAATTCTAAAGCAATCACAGAGAACACTAGCAAATATAAAAAACGCCCTTAGCATAATAATGTGCTAAAAACATGCTAGCAACACTATATAAACACAAACATAGTCTTAGCATAATGATGTGCTGAAAACACTCAGAACTTCTTAGAAACCACCTAGCAATCAAACATGTTAGAAACATCTTAGCAGATATCAAGAACAGTCTTAGCATAATAATGTGCTAAAGAACATGCTAGCAACTATATATCACAAACATAATCTTAGCATAATGATGTGCTAAAAACACTCAGAACCCCTCGCAATCACCTAGCAATCACTCAGAACGCGCTAAAAACACTCGATCAACTAGCCTACACCTTTAGAACAGCAACATGCTAAAAACAAACACACAAGGTGCATCCCAATTCTCTCATTTATGCACTATCCTTTGCCGTTTTGTAAAATAAGTAGTGCGATTAGTGTGTAGTGTGACTGGAAATTCCTATAAGAAAGGGCACTTCATTAACCGAAAATGTGTGGAATAGGCCTATTGAACATGCACTTTCTTTATGAGCGGGGGGCGCTATCATAATATTTAGTTGGATGACAAAATAGCCTTATAACATTCATACACTAGATGGTTAAGGATATAGTGCCTAGCGTATAGTGCGTTATTTGTGACACAACTTGAGAACCCACTAGCATTGTGGCGGGACTTTTGCACAGGCTAGCACCACTTATTTTCTTTGGAAAATGTAAACTTTTTTTAACATATTTGGTGGGTTTTTTATTTAAAATATAAATTATGGTTATATTCTACATTGTGTGTGTGATATTTATAGGGATGCAGAGAGGGTGCATTTCAATTAGCATGTCATTTCAATCTTTTGACAGAAGTTAAACATATGTATGCCTTCCATATGATGTGCTCTATACCATTGGTTTATACGCTATTTTGGGCTATCTTCATGTGGCATGGGTTATATTTAACTATTCTTTCATTGAAAAAAAAAGCCACTCCCCCCTCATTCACTCATCTCGGGCCCTTCTTGTGTCGAGCGTACCCTCTTATTTAAAGGGAATAATCTGTAAATTGCATGCTGGTTTAGACTTAATCATAACAACTCAAAGTAAATAGGTCACAATGAGTGCTTCTTTCTTTCTTTACCACCCCCCTCACCTCCTCCTTTGAGTCAAATGGAAAGCACATGTGTCTCCAGGGTTTATTTTTACTCCCGTTTAAAGCAGTTAGAAGGCCTAGAAACCACTTCATGGCTTTAAAGGAGAGTGGTCGCTACGCAGAGGGGACGAAATTATGGGACGGAGCGCACATGTCACCCTGGCGGTTTTCCTGCATTCCACCGAGGGAAGTATTAAAAAAGGCAGATGGGGACGTGGAGTTGCAAAAGCATGAGGATTTGCATTAGCATTAGCGACATCCTTCAGGTGTGCACCTGGACTGTGACCTTTTACCTGAGCCAAGCTATGGGAATTGCAGTCACACAAACACAGAACACATCTAGAAACCTCTCTGGCTGCTTAGGGAAAGACAATAAAGATTGGCTTCACTAAACATTCCTAGCATGCAATGACATTCATCTATTTGTTCTAAAAACTCCTTGCTGTCAAACCTTTTCATGTCTCAGAATAAACCTATTTATCTGTTAACAGGACGGCAGTTGCTACAGGGCTTAGTACATGTTATGATTACACAACATCAAATGATAATTGATACGCCGCATAATGATGCTGATCTCCAACACGTGAGACACATTTACAAAACTTAAAGGCTCAATTGAATGTACTTAGTTCTTGTCTAAAGAACACCATGTTTACCAGCTATTAAAAGCAAGCTGTACGAGCTGTACAAGCTGTAATTGCTTTTAACTTATCATTTGATGAGAATTAAAGTATTTATCAGACCCTAAGAGACATACTTATTTCATATGTGTAATTGCAGATGCAGTTACTTTGATCTGGTGGTAAAAACCTCAGTATTAAAGGGGGTAAATATAGTTTCCTTCAAATGTCTGTACCTTTAAGTCACGCCCCTATGTGTTTTAGCTAGCTTAAAACGTGTTGACTTTTAAATAACTTGTTGAGCAAATGTGGTTGCTAAGATGTTCCAAGTCTTTAAGCATGTTAATATGCAAAAGGTGTTTTTTTGTGTTTACTAAACTGTTAGGTATTCGCTAGGTGTTTTTATTAGCATGCCAGTTTCCTACGGTTTCCTTCAGATGTCTGTACCTTTAAGTCACGCCGCTGTGTTTTAGCTAGCTTAAAACGTGTTGACTTTTAACTAACTTGTTGAGCAAATGTGGTTGTTAAGATGTTCCAAGTCTTTCGAGCATGTTAATATGCAAAAGGTGTTTTTTTGAAGTGTTTACTAAACTGTTAGGTATTCGCTAGGTGTTTTTATTAGCATGCCGCTATTGGTGTTCCTTGTGTTTGTAGGTGTGTGCTAAGAAATTGCTAAGTAGTTGATACGGACGTTTGATTGTTTTTTAGCATGTTGCTATGTATATTGCATATACATAGATGTTTTTGCTAGTGTATTCTGGGTGATTGCTAGGTAATTACTATCATAGATATTTATACATAGATGCCTTATAAGCAGCTGTTTCTATAGGCTGCTATTCATAAGCCATCCACCATACTGGAATAAAAGCCAGTCCGTAGACACTCGAGAGTAATTTAAATGTGATGAGATGAGAATTAAAGTATTTATCAGACCCTAAGAGACATACTTATCTAATATGTGTAATTGCAGATGCAATTACTTTGATCTAGTGGTAATAAACCTGGGGTAAATACAGTTTCCTTCAAATGTCTGTACCTTTAAGTCACGCCGCTATGTGTTTTAGCTAGCTTAAAACGAGTTGACTTTTAACTAACTTGTTGAGCAAATGTGGTTGTTAAGATGTTCCGAGTCTTTTGAGCATGTTAATATGCAAAAGGTGTTCAGTTTTTTTGGTGTTTACTAAACTGTTAGGTATTCACTAGGTGGTTGATAAGGTGTTTTTATTAGCATGATGCTATTGGTGTTCTTTGTGTTTGCAGGCGTGTGCTGAGAAATTGCTAAGTGGTTGATACGGACGTTTGATTGGTTTTTTAGCATGTTGCTATGTTATTGCATATACATAGATGTTTTACTAGTGTATTCTGGGTGATTGCTAGCCTAGGTGATTACTAGCATAGATATTTATACTAGTGCTGTCAAACGATTAAAATATTTAATCGCGATTAATCGCATCAATGCCATAGCTAACTCACGATTAATCGCTTCAATGTACTAGTTAACTCACGATTAATCACACATTTTTATCTATTCTAAATTTCTCTTTTGATTTCTTTTTGTCACATTATTTTTTTCTCATTATAATCTAACTAGATCCGCTTGCGCTTTGGTCGACAAAGCAACAAAACGTCCTCGTGCGGCGCAAGCCATTGAAATGAATGGGTTTCATAGCGCAGCGCCACGCACGCGTCCTGTTGCAAAAGCATATGAAAAAAACTACAAAGTTTGCTAGGCCAAAACGACCATTAATTGCGCAATAAATAAATTACGCCGTTAAAATGGGTTTGCGTTAACGCCGTTAATAACGCATTTAACTGACAGCCCTAATTTATACATAGATGCCTTATAAGCAGCTGTTTCTATAGGCCGCTATTCATAAGCCATCCACCACACTGGAACGGTCAAAGCCGGTCCGTGAACACTCGAGAAGTAATTAGACTGGGAAAAGTTGACCAATCCTGTATGAATTTTTTTCTCCTGTTGAACACAAAAGAAGATATTTTGAAGAATGTTGGGAACCAGACAGTTGACCGAAACCATTGACTCACATACTCATAGTATTTTCTTTCCTACTATGGAAGGCTACCATTAACATCACCCTTGAAAAGTGTTTTCTTGTCACAGGTTAACATCTATTGCAGTCACCCGAGGTGGAAAAAATAGCATAACTTGACTGTGTCTGAGATTGCGTCATTATTGGTGTGAGACATAGAATGCGGTTTATGATCACAGAAACATCATCTCATGCATCAGATTGAACCCAAGGGCACAGCAAGCTTGGGACATGCACAGATATTTCCCAGCAATGAGCTCCAGGATAATATCTTACTTCTGACTGAATTCTCTAGCCTTTTTCTTCACAATACACTGTAGAGTCACCCACACATCTATGTCATGGATGAGGTATTCAAATAGGATCTGTTTAAAAAAATTTCACCAACCCTACCTACACTCCATAAACTTAAGCCTCTTTGCGTATTACTTCATATATTCGTGGCTGGCATCCAACTGTCCCACATCAGTCAATACCACTGTGCTGTTCTCACCGAGGATTGACTGTCTGCTCACGTCACAAAACCAGGTGTGCTCACACACACAAGGATTTCCCTAAAAAAAAAAAGCTGGTTGCTAGGCAACAATGTCAGAATAACAAACAGCAGGACTCCCAAGCACGCAACACACCTATAGAGAGCCGAGATGTACTCGATGTCCTGTGCAACTCATTACGTAGGTAAATATATCACGTCAAAAGCAAACACGGCGCCACGAGAAATACCAGCACATTCGTAATTGGTATTTTATGATTTTTTTGGTAACTAAAACAGACTGTTGTTTTCTACAGGGCAGGGTTACATCAGCTAGCCAAATTATATATGCTAACAAAAACAATGAAAGCTGATATAGCTGCAAACGTTGTTGATTTTGTACTATTACCTCAAAGGTAAAGAAACAAAAAGGATACTGAAATAAAATGGACTTATGGTGATTTTACACCCAATCTAGCATCTAGCTCAAGGCCCGAATGTGATGCTAATATGCTAGTAATATAATATTACAAATGTTACGGTTAGCTTATTAAGCTAAATGTGCTGCAATATATAAAATAAGAAACAAGCAAACTGCTTTAGCATAGCTCATTTATTTAGTTTGTGCTAATCTCACTTGTTTGGGCAACACTAGAAAAGTCGTAATTTATAGTTTTCAGTCATTTCATTCACATAAACATTTTTCTTGTGGTCTAATGTGCCTTTTCTTTAAAGGCTAATTGCCGCTAGCTTGTCACACCAACCTGAATTGGAGGGAGATTTCAAGTAGTGTGTGGGGAACAGTGACCTCTACAGGATTGTTTTGGTTATGACATGTTATTCCAAAAGCTTGTTTTGCAGTTTGTCTTCCCAGATATTGTACATAAACTGCACAAACCCTAAAGCTTTTGGTGCTAAAGTAAGGCTAACGCTTTGTTTACTACCAAAAACGACAAGACACAATGGTATTGTCTTATGTGTGGGCAACTTGGAGTTGGTAAACTAAACGTGTCTCATCGTAATCCTCTCATTACTCCGAAGTGTCAGACAAGGCGTTTACTGAAATCCCCTCATCCTGTCTCTCTTGTGAAGAAACACGGCTAGATATCTGTGCATGTGCGCTACAGCCGCATTGACCACAATCACCTCACATACCGAAGTGAGCCGCTGAGATTAGATAACCACACAATACTTGGGGGAAACGTCTGCTTGACAAAGTTCTACTCAAACAATCATAATACCAGTATCAGACAGGCAAACACTGGGTCCTGACTTCTGAGATTTCTTCAGCGCTGCTCCTTGGGGAATATTTTCACAAGTTCAAAGCATCAAGTGCAACTTTGGCTGCTTTTAAAAGGGATAGTTCAGACAAAAATGAAAATTATGCCATTATGGATTTTGGTTTATCTCAGTATTTCTCAATATTGGAAATTTAATTGGACTGTTTTCACATTTAGATCGCATCTAATGCTGACTTAAAGGAGTTGTTCACTTTAAAAAAAACTTTTGCTGATAATTCACTCACCCCCATGTCATCCAAGATGTCCATGTCTTTCTTTCTTCAGTCGAAAAGAAATTAAGGTTTTTGATGAAAACATTCCAGAATTTTTCTCCATATAATGCACTTATGGGCACCAAATGGTTCAAGCAAGGTGCAAAAGACAGTTTCAGTGCAAACTACAAACTGTTCAAAGGGCTTTAAACGATTCCAGACGATGAATAAGGGTCTTATCAAGCGAAACGATCGCTCATTTAAAAAAAAATAAATAAAATTGAGTTTTATAAGCTCAAATGCTCCTTGCTCTGTTCTGTGACGTGCGTGTGACTCTCCTCTTCGAACTCGTTCATTAAACTAACGAATCCTTTTTCCGTCGTTATAATTTTGTGATGCCTAAATTGATTCACGTCTAACTTGCAGCAATTAGAAATTAAGTTTTTAGTGATTAATTTTTATTCAGTTAGATTTGGGAGTTAATAAATAAAATAAATAATATAATATAATATAATATAAATAACATGCTTTTTTTGGTGTCTCTCACAACTTGTAGATTTATATTACAGATTTTTTTTAATTTAGAAATGAGATATTTTATTGCATAATCATTTTCCCTATGTTTACATTTAGATTAACATTCCCATTATCTAACACTCGCACTAAAATCATTTTATTGTTAGTTTTATAGATTTAGAATTTATAATAAAAAAATGAAAATAAAATTTCAAATCTCTGGTTATTAGTTATTAGTCATGACATGTTTTTATGATGGGTTTTTTTGTGGTGAAGATTTATAATTTAAAAAATTATTTATCCGATCAAATGTTTGATATTTAATTGCATAATCATTTTCCCTATTTTTACATTTAGATTTTAGAATAAATAAATACATTTTAATGTCACAATTTATTGAATTATTGACCATGACATGCTTTTTTGGTGTTTTCTCTCATTTTTGATGCTTCACAACTATCATTTTATGGAAAATAGCTCTGAGCTTTAGCCATTTAAAAAAAATATATATATATATATATTTTTTTTTTTTTTTTTTTTTTATGAAAACATAGCATGTTTTTTGGAATAACATGAAGGTAAGTAAATTGCTAATAAATCGAATGTTTTTCAAGGATTTTTTTTCAGGGTACTGCTCCGCATGCTAGCTAGAACCAAAATCTTGGAAATGTTAAAAAATTTTACTATATTATAGTAGAAGAAAGTTTAATTTGTTTGCAATAGCACATGGAAACATGCTAATTTCAAACCCTTTGTGTCTGGACAGTAGACCCCATTCATTATGTCCTGTCCATACTTTGAGTCCGAGAAGAGTCTGGTAGACAGTAGCTTTAAACCACTTCCTCAACCACATTCCAGCGCTTCTAAATAATACCCCACTTCAGAGCGCAGGAGGTGACATCAACTGAATGAGGCCTGCTGACCTCAGCTCCTGAAATAGCCTTCCATGGTAAGCTGGAAGGAAAGGCGCTCGTAGGTCATTTTCCCCCAATTCATTCTTGCAGATTTTAGTTTGGATTCTCTCAGACTAAAACAAACCAACTTACGGATGTGCTAACGTTTAGCCGATTTGCCCATACAGAAAATATTTTTATTGGGGGAAATCTGTGCTTTAATCATAATCAACAGATTAACTCGCTTTAAGATCACTTTATGATCTTGGCGACATCTTGCATAGAACTGCCACGGCTGGCTAGCTAACGCTTTTGGACGCAATGTGAAGTGCAGTAGAAGGATTGATTAGGGAGAATCAGAACATTATTTTGTATCCAAAACATATGTAAATAAGAAATTAACGTGTACAGCACCTCCTCAGAGCCCAAAGCAACAATCAATCTCTCAGCAATCAAGCCAAGATGAAACAAGGCCCAGATGGAGCTTAGCACAGGGTATTCATCATGTAGTTAAAATTCAAACTTGTCATTAGCAGAGACAATAGCTGGAAGTGTCAAAACAACTTGAATAGTTATAAATTACACGTTTTGTGGTAGTAACTAGTTAAGATGGGAAATTGTATATAGCTTTGACAAAGGAAGTTAAAAAAATCTTCTGTAGGGCTTAATTTATCTAGTTTGAGGTTGTAAATGGATTTTAGGGACTTTTTAATAATTGTTCGTTTACTTGATTTCGGCTAACCAACTTAATAGCAGCTAGCTAGCGAAGACCATTAAACCGCATTCGTCTACTTGAAGATAGATGTCCTTTTCAGCATTTTTTTTTTTTTTAGCAGAACCCCAATCCAAAACCTCTGTGCGACATCTTGATTACTTGGTTAACCAGATAACCTTTAGGAAGCTTTTAGGTCTAAACTCAAAAAACGTAGGCCCACCTATACCAGTTTCCAGCTTAATGCCAGCCTCAAAACACTTTTTCCATAATGCATAATTTGTCAACGAGTACATTTTGATGTAGCATCACAACTAACGTTAGCTCCATATGGCTGTTAGTAAACCTGGTAACTCACCTCTCGGTTACTTCAAGTCCTATGGAAGCTTGTTTCCGCCATAGAATGAAAAATAAAAAAGGTAATTGCGACTTTTTATCTCACAATTCTGACTTTTTTCTCGCAATTGCGAGTTTAAATCTCAAATGTAAAGTCAGAATTGCAAGATGTAAAGTCGCAATTGCGTGTTATAAAGTCAGATTTGCGAGATATAAAGTCTGAATTGCGAAATATAAAGTCGCAATGGCGTGTTATAAAGTCAGAATTGCAAGAAGTCAGAATTGCGTGAAATAAAGTCAGAATTGGATGATATAAAGTCAGAATTGCGAGATATAAAGTCAGAATTGCTAGATATAAAGTCGCAATTGCGTGTTATAAAGTCAGAAATGCATGATATAAAGTCAGAATTGTGAGATATAAAGTCGCAATTGCGTGTTATAAAGTCAGAATTGCGAGATATAAAGTCAGAATTGCGTGATATAAAGTCGCAATTGCGTGTTATAAAGTCAGAATTGCGAGAAAGTCAGAATTGCGTGAAATAAAGTCAGAATTGCGAGATATATAGTAAGAATTGCTAGATGTAAAGTTGCAATTGTGTGTTATAAAGTCAGAAATGCATGTTATAAAGTCAGAATTGCGAGAATATAAAGTCACAATTGCATGATATAAAGTCGCAATTGTGTGTTATAAAGTCAGAATTGCGAGAAGTCAGAATTGCGTGAAATAAAGTCAGAATTGCGAGATATAAAGTCAGAATTGCGAATATAAAGTCGCAATGGCGTGTTATAAAGTCAGAATTGCAAGAAGTCAGAATTGCGTGAAATAAAGTCAGAATTGCGAGAATATAAAGTCAGAATTGCGAGATATAAAGTCAGAATTGTGAGATATAAAGTCGCAATTGCGTGTTATAAAGTCAGAATTGCGAGATATAAAGTCAGAATTGCGAGAAGTCAGAAATGCATGTTATAAAGTCAGAATTGCGAGATATAAAGTCACAATTGCATGATATAAAGTTCGCAATTGTGTGTTATAGTCAGAATTGCCGAGATATAAAGTCACAATTGCATGATATAAGTCGCAATTGTGTGTTATGAAGTCAGAATTGCGAGAAGTCAGAATTGCGTGAAATAAAGTCAGAATTGCGTGAAATAAAGTCAGAATTGCGAGATATAAAGTCAGAGTTGCGAGATATTAAGTCAGAATTGCTAGATATAAAGTCGCAATTGCGTGTTATAAAGTCAGAAATGCATGATATAAACTCAGAATTGTGAGATATAAAGTCAGAATTGCGTGATATAAAGTCGCAAGTCAGAATTGCGACAGAAAAAAGTTAGTCTTTTTTTCCCTTAGAATTAGCCTAATAACTCGCAATTGCGAGTTTATATCTCAAAATTCTGAGAAAATATGTCAGAATTTCGAACATATAAACTCGCAATTATGTGTTATAAAGTCAGAATTGTGAGATGTAAACTCGCAATTGTGAGAAAAAAGTCAGAATTGTGAGATAAAACGTCAGAATTGTGAGAAAAAGTCGCACTTGCGACTTTATATCACGCAATTCTGACTTTATATCTTCGCAATTCTGACTTTGTAACACACGGTTCTGACTTTATAACACATAATTGTGAGATAAAAAGTCGCAATTATTTATTTATTTATTTTTATTCAGTGGCGGAAACAAGCTTCCATAAGTCCCGCTAAACACTATCACAATAAAATACTTCACCTCAAAGACTTGTAGAAACAAACTAAAATGGCAGGGTTGTGTCAGCAAATACATTTTATCGCGTGTTTGCTTCTTGTTAACACTATCGGTTAGGTTTGGGTAGGGTTTAGTGTAGTTGGCATACGTCATTTTTAAACGCGAAAGAGCGTTATTTTTTAGCTGCCACTAACCGGACTCTCGCGTTAAGTAGGCTACCAAACATCGCGAGATTCACGTTCATCTGTTTCGGATAAAACTGAACCCATTTTAGCTCTATTTCGACATTTTTATTTGAAAATGTCGCGAAATGTGAAAGAAGCAACTTAAAAGTTTGCTAGCGTGTCCAGCTACATTATTATTATTATTATTATCTGTATTCTGAATAATGCTGATTAGTGCTATTTAGTCTTGATACATTCGATTTCCCATAGAAGAACCATTTAGTTTCCCCAAGGAACCTTTCACTGAACAGTTTTTAAAAGAACCATTTGTTCTTGCATGGTTTGAAGAGCATTTTAAGAGGCTAATCCAAAGAACCTTTTTCCACTATAAAGAACCTTTTGTGCAATGGAAAGGCTCCAAGCTTCTTCATGGAACCATCAATCCAAATAATGAAACGTTATTTTAAGAGTATATGCCTACAGTATCCACGTATTGACGCTAAGTTTTCTTGAGTATAAACTTATCAGTCTAACCACATTGGAGATTTTCCATAGACGGCTTTTGTTTTATATCATCATGTAATCATACTTCAGGTCAGGGACATGTTAGCAAGATCTGCTCATAAGAGCTCGGAAGGAACAGCTGTATTGAGTTTCAGGCTTTACGTTCGAGCCAAGTTGTTAGCTCTATCTGCACTGGGATCTGGAGACCAGCAGTGGAGGTGAACCTGATGTCCGGCCCTGGCTCAAACAATGGGCCGCGTGCGCATGTTTGCCATTGGATTTGTCACAGTGAGAACAAACCAGCTGTTGGAAGAGAGCATATGGAGAAGGTTATACTTCAAGAATGTGACGATTTCTGTATAACAATAACAACGAAAGGTTGCCATTAGGTTTTATTAGCGCTGTAGTGTGGAGGATTATGTGTTGACAGTTAGCCATTCCCTTTTAGGCTTATGGATAACTGGCTCTCGTTTGCTTTCAAAACACATGTTTGAGAACAATTAAGGACATATGTGTATTCTAATGCAATGGAGATTTTAAAAAACGGCTGTTCATAGAATTACATCAGTGGTTGCGTACATTTCTCTCATTTTAAATGAGGCATTTCTCCTCATTTATGTCTAGACAATGGGTCTAAATTGCTGTTTCCTCTTTCCCAAAGGATCCTCTCAAATGACTGTCTGCTGAGCCATCAGAGCCATCAAACAATCCGGCTTCCTGGAGGGGTTGCGAGACAAGAACATTAAAAAGGCTGAAACAGGATGGTTTAGCGTTCAGGGGGTTTGTAGTAATTGGTAGGTAGAGTTTTGTAGCCTCAACTAGATGATGGAGGAAGGTTTGTAATTTGGCCCAGTACCACAACCCTCCCCTCAACTCATTACAAAGCTTTTATGGGGAAAATGAGAGATGGGCCAGAAAATGCACATGCAGATGATGATATTTTGGTCCAGATGCATATTTAAGTCATTTAAAGGGATAGTTCACTTTGAAATTAATTCTTGGTATGTTTTATCTTACCTCAAAGGCATCCAAGATGTAGGTGTCTTTGTTTCCACAGTATTTTCAATTTTTATATTTTTAGGTCAAACCGTTTGTGTCTGTCAGTCATATAATGGAGGTCTATGGTCACCACCTCAAAGAGCATGCACAGAGAAGTCTAAATTAAATATTATTTAATGACTCGTAAATGTAAGTACACATTGAAGGCCTAAGACACGAAACGAGCGGTTTTTGTGAGAAAACAAACTGTATTTATATCGTTTTTACCTCAGATCATTTGGACGTGGCTGTGGTTATAAGAGGTAAAAACGATATAAAAACTGTAAATGTAATACAATTTATAATAATACAATATAAAACAAACTGCTCGTTTTGTGTCTTAGGCCATCAGTGTGTACTTACATTTACGAGTCATTAAATCATGTTTAATTTTGACTTCTCTGTGCATGCTCTTTGAGGTGGTGACCATAGACCTCCATTATATGACTGACAGACAAGAACGGTTTGACCTAAAAATATCAAAATTTAAAATACTGTAAAATCAAAGACACCTACATCTTGGATGCCCTTGAGGTAAGTTAAAACATACAAAAAATTCATTTCAAAGTGATCTATCCCTTTAAATGACTTAAACATCAAATTGACTTAAAAATGTAAGGCAGCAACCTTTTTTCACATGCTTTTAGGCACCGAAAACTCATAAATATTGTCCATATAGCCTAACTCATGCGCCAAGTCTTGTCTGTGAGGAACAGATGGTAATTTAAGTCGTTATTTACGGATAAACTCCCAGTGATCTGTTTACTCATCAACTGCTGGGATTGGAACAATCAGTCCAATTTGTTAAAGAATCAGTTTCATTTATGAACTAATTATTGTCATTCATAAACCGGATCAAAGAATTGTTTAAATGAACCCGTTCAAAGATATTTTTTCATTGATTGATCTGTTTCTTGACTTCGACTCTTAAATAATGACTGAATTTTAATTTGGGGGAATTAAACTATTCCTTTAACGCATAAGCTATGGCACGAAAAACCTGATTGTCCTTTTGAAGATTTCAATTTTAGCTCCAAAATGCGTCAAAAGCGATACGGTGCGGCTGATTACTGTGTTAAATCAAGTTCTGTCCTCCTCAATCTCCTCTCTGGGTCTGCAAAAGATTTGAGAACATGTGGTATTGTAGTTGTCCTCATTTCCATTGAATTAGTGCCGATAGTAAATTAAAAACAATTAGAGCCACAAGCGGTGGTTTGATTGTTGAACTATTATGCAGGAGGTTTGCATAAATCAAAGAAAGATGACTTTAAATGCCTATTATGCCAGCCAATGTAAGTGCCTTTCTCACGTGCATTGTGACATCACATGAGGCGTGAGGCATGAATCTGTAACATAAACAAGCATGTGTTTGGAGTCCCACAGGGCAGCGCAACGTTCGTCATCAATGACCCTTAAGTTGTAAAGTTCAGTACTATTGGCAGACTGCTCCGTCTGCGCGAGGGGGATGGCAATATTACGCCCTTATTCTCCTGCGTTTTTTCCCTATTGTTTTCTTCGCTTAATAGTTATTGCAAGAGATAACATCAACGGCTGCTTTTCGAGTGTTTTGGTTTGCTGCATGCGTTTGGTCTGTTCGATACAGTCCTGACCCCTCGCTCGAGGTCACAGGGTTAACGTCGACTCCGGTTATGAATTATGTCGGTAACTCACCGGGTCTTTCCTCTCCGGTCACTTAAATCAACTTTTATCAAGGTTGGACACTGACAGGAATTCCATTGGGATTATTTTGTCTGGGAAAAAAAAATTTTAAATAACAAGTCGAGACTTTGAGGTGTCAGCAGTCTGTCTTATGTGCTGCCCTATACGTAGCATAATTGAAATAGTTAAGAAGTTAAAATGTCAGTGTATTAAAATCGTACATTTATTATAAATAAAATGATTTTAATTTATAATAACATACACGTAGGCCTATTATTTTATTTAGGCTATTGATATTTTAATTATTTATCAGTAAGTAAATAATGTATTTATAAATAAATGTATTTATAATTGTTATCTATAACAAAATAACATTTATTATTATTATTATTAATATTATTATTATTATTAATTACTTTATTATATAAATACATTATTATAATGTCTATATATAATATATATATATATATATATATATATATATATATATATATCTATATATGATATATAACATATTTATATATTTATTTACTTTTTTATTTATTAATAAGTTTTTTGTTTTTAGCAATAAATAATTTATAAATACAAGTATTTCAATTGTTATATATAACAAAAATAACATTATATATACATATATATAAAACCAAAATAACATAATAATTTATTACTTTATTTTGTAATGAATAAATGCATTATATATATATATATATATATATACATATATATATAATATTTTTTTGATAATATATTTATTTACTTTTTTATTTATTAAACGTTTTTTTGTTGTTGTTTTATTAATAAGTAAATAATACATTTATAAATAAAAGTATTTTCAATTGTTATATATAACAAAAATAACATAATAATTTATCACTTTATTTTATAAGAAATAAATGTATTATTATATATATAACATATATGTATATGATATATATATACATTTACTTTTTTATTTATTAATAAGTGTTTATGTTGTTGTTTTTATTAATAAGTAAATAATACATTTATAAATAAACGTATTTCAATTGTTATCTATAGCAAAATAACACATTTATTAATTTATCATATAATACATTAGCCTACTTTATTATTTTCTAAAAAATCAGCACATTTATTAATTTATCATGTAATATATTTAAAATGAAGGTATTTAAATTCTATGACAAAACAACACATTTATTATTTTGAACATTTGTTACTTTATTTTTTACAGAAAAAAATGCTTTGATTTATCGGTTAAATCTATTTATAAAGTTTATTATGACAAAATAAAGTATTTATCATTTCAAATAACTATTTATTAGTTTATTATTATAAGAAATAAATGTATTTATATTTATCAGTAAGTAAATCATAAACGTATAAACATTTATTTATAAATTATAACAAGACAACATGTTTATTATTTTTTAGTATTTATATATTTATTTCGCTTCTTAATAAATAAGCTTTTTATTTATCAATAATAAATAAAATAAATAAAATAATTTTATTTTATAAATAAAATACATTTTTTTTAAAAAGAAATGATAAATGTCATTAGAGTTTTTCAGTATAAAAATAAATGTATAAAATGCATTTAAATATGTTATTTATAACAAAATAACATTTATTATTTTGTAATACATACATATATCATTATTTTTTATGATATAGATTTATTTACTTTTATTTTTTACATGGTTTTTCTATTTTTCTTCTTCTTTTTTGCAGAGTTGTCCTGCCATGTAACACCATACATCTTAGGTTTAGTCCAAAAAAAAAAAAAAACTTGTACCCAACTATACATAATAGGCCTATTTTTTCCCAGATTTGTTTAAACTTCTGATACAACTTTCAACAATTGTGAATGCATCAAAATGACTGCATATGGAGCAGAATATTGTTTAAACTATCCTAAAATCAGACGGCGGCACCCCGAGTCTGATGTGGATCGTGCTCTGAAGCCCTTCTGTTTTTCATTGAGGCTCGTATCTCAGTTCCAGCACTTTCATTATGTCTGTGGGTTGGAGCTCTGCGTTTAGACATGTGGCCCGTGCAGGCAGTGCGCTCATGATTAGAGACCATCTTGGGTGATGAGTTTTGTGGGCTCATCGGGGTTAAGATTAATCCTTGAATTGCTATCGTGGGACAGAACGAGTAACCAAACAGAATGGTAGTACACTAAAAAAGTCAGAAATACTTAATGTATAACACAGCGAAGGTATAGCAAACAAACCAAACCATTTTTTTAACTATAGTCTCGATAAAATGAAAACTGACAGTTTCAAATGGGAATTTCCATTTCGATGCTCTAGACAATATGACTGTGTAGATTGCATAATTTAGTAATAACTGTAGCCCTCCCACGCTGCCTTCAGATCTTTGCAGCATTTAATTGAATTGAAAATTAATACACCACAATCTGTCCTAGCCAAAAGGTAACTTGTGTATTAAATCTTAAAGATAAGACGAGTGCAATATAGGACTAAGAATTACATCAGTCAGATCCTAGATAACATACTTTACATTCTCATCAGAACCATATGTGACATCATTCCAGTGTCACACACACGGAGAATCCACCCTGCTCGCCACGGCAACAGTAATTTATGATGGCGTCTAATTAAGTCTGAGGTTTTGTGAATATTGGCTCTGGGGAGAGTTTAGTGCATAGAAATAAACTTAAATAAACAAAACTAAAATAAAGCAAGAGAAATGTTTGACTAGCATCTAATTAAGGAGTCGTCTGAGGCTTTGTATTATATTTTAAAGACATGAATTTTTCATGGAATTGGAAAATGAGTGACATGAAACAGTGACATTTCATTTTCCATCATTTTCCAGTGATCATGGATTTGTCCACATGGCATTTCTTTTAGTTTCTAGCGGACTTAATCTGTATATCTAATATATTTGTTCACAAGATCTAAAAAAGATCTTAGATTAAAAATTAGAACATTATGGTAACGCTTCCTTTTACAGTACAGTACTTACAGTGTACTTACCTAGAAAGTACTGGCTAATATAAGGTAAGTACATGGAACAAGGGTAGGTTTAGGGGTAGGTTCAGGGTTAGTACTAGTTATTACCCAGTAATTGTAGTTATTAAAATAAGTACATAGTATTTACATGGGTAACTGGACTGTAAAAGGAAGCGTTACCCAATATTCACCTAGGCCATTAGGAATCGTACACAGTCAGTGAAACCTCATGTCACAAGGATCTACCATATACCATATGAAAATTATGTCATTCCAAACCTGTGAGACTTTCATTCATATTCAAAACACAAATGAAGATTTTTCTGAGAGCTTTCTGGCCCTCCTTTGACAGTCTACGCAACTACCACTTTGACAGTTCAAAAAGTTCATAAAGAGATCATAAAAATAATATGAGTGGTTTAGTCCAAAATTGTCTAAAGAGACTTGATCGCTTATATGATGAACATATTGATAATTAGGCTTTTATTCACATGTAAACATTGATCAGCGAACATAAACAGAAGCTCAACCAAAGCGTGAGCTCGCAATTGAGCTTCTGAACCCTAGAGTCGCTGTGGAGTACTTGTATTTAACGTTACTGTCGTAAATACCACTCACGCAGAGCGTGACATGGCGTGGCGTGTTACATATCAGTGTTGGGGAAGCTACTCTGAAACTGTAGTTTGACAAGCTACTCGTAAGTTAAAGAATTTAACTACAGTCAAGCTACCTGTTTAGAAAAGTAGTTAGCTACACTAAAAGTTACATTAAAAAGTAGCTAGCTACATCGAAACTACTTTTGCTTTTTGAACAACGTATATTATAAATAACTGAATAAGTGTCTTTAAGTAAAATATTTAGTGTTTAAAACAAGGCAATGTAATTACGATTTCAAAGAGTATTGTTTTATTACACACAACACTAAAATATCTCTGACTGTTTGTCAAAAGTGCAACAAATAGCCTACAACATTGCAAGAACGAAATATACATCCAACGTAAATTGCATGTAGAACATTTTCTCAAAAATACTGATTGAACTTGGACAAATAAGGCATTGAGTAATTAACTTTAGTTGTTTCTCCATCCTCCAAATCTGCCGTCACGTCTTGCTATATATAATCATAATACTGGGTGTGTCAACTCACTTCTGTACGTCAGTGAAGCGTTAGCCGCAAGATGCGCGATTAAACAACAGGTGGCGGTAATGGCAAAAAATGAGTTAGTAATCTAACAAGAAGAAGAATATCCTTGCATCGCGCTGATTCGCGCGGGCTCGACAATGTAGCAATGTAGCTTTTGCTCGCGCTACACCGCTACTTACTGCAAAAAGTAGTTAGCTACTGGAAAAGCTACACTGTTTAAAAAGCAACTGAGCTACTGCCAAGCTACTGAAAAATAGTTAAGTTAGTAGCTACGCTACTTGTAGTTAACTACGCCCCAACACTGCATATTATACAATAGTACATTGTGTTTAATTTGTCGTTTAAAGGGATAGTTCACTTTGAAATACATTTTAGACTTGTTTTATCTTACCTCAAGGGCATCCAAGATGTAGGTGCCTTTGTTTCCACAGTATTTTCAATTTTGATATTTTTAGGTCAAACCGTTCTTGTCTGTCAGTCATATAATGGAGGTCTATGGGGTCCACCTCAAAGAGCATGCACAGAGAAGTCCAAATTAAACATGATTTAATGACTCATAAATGTAAGTACACATTGATGGCCTAAGACACGAAACGAGCGGTTTGTGTGAGAAAACGAACATTATTTATATCGTTTTTACCTTGTGTAACCACAGCCATGTCCAACTGATCTGAATCAGTTGTCTAATGTCCAACTGAACCGTATCCAACGTTCCACCAGAAGTGAACGCTTGCACATGTACGTCACTCATTGTTTACACAGAGATTTCAGAAGTTTTACCTTTCACTAAACATATTTAGATATATCGAAATTATCTTCCATTGCGATTTCCATGTATATCTAAATATGTTTAGATCTTCACAGTGAAAGGTAAAACTTCTGAAATCTCTGTGTAAACAATGAGTGATGTACACGCACAAGCGATCACTTACTTCAGACTAAACCACTCAATTCATATGGATTAGTTTGACGATCTCTTTATGAACTTTTTGAAGTATCAAAGTGGTAGTTGCGTAGACTGTCAACGGAGGGACAGGAAGCTCTTAGATTTCATTAAATAAAAAAATTAAAACTTTGTGTTCCGAAGATGAACGAGAGGCTCTCTGGGTTTGGAACGACATGAGGGTGAGTCATTAATGAGAGAATTTTCATTTCTGGGTGAAATATCCCTTTAATTACAAGGTACAGGCCACTCGTGCACGTGTGCTCTGAACACACACAGGATGAACTAGCATAAAACATGGAAAACCACATATGGTAATCACCTTGTTAATTACAACCTCATAAACTGACTTTCAAAGCTGCACCACAGGGGATAATCACAGATCATGACGTGTCCAACAGCATCAAACAATGTCATATCTAACACGAATTTTTCAATGTAGCAGATTAGCCATTAAACAGCAATAAGTGTTTACAGTGCTGAGTAGACATGTAAGAAATATTTGACTGGCTGTGTATCTAAATAATACTCAAAATGTCGACTAGTGCGTTAAACAATAATTATGCATAATGAGAGGTTCTTTCGAAGGTGCTGTGTGTCATCTCAGAAAACATAACTCTTAATTTTGCCTACCTGCTAGCAACGCCAAGGTCAAGGGTTCGATTCGGAACGCACACTGGGGGAAATTGTTTAGATTAAACACACTTAAATTGCTCTGGATAAAGGTTCTGATTATTTGTGGCATATATATATATATATATATATACACTACCGGTCAAAAGTTTAGGGTCGGTAAGATTTTTTATGTTTTTAAAAGAAGTCTCTTCTGCTCACCAAGGCTGCAATTTTTTGATAAAAATACACAAAAAACACAGTAATATTGTGAAATATTATGACAATTTAAAATGACTTTTTTATGTTAATATATATTTAAATGTAACTTATTCCTCTGAAAAAAAGCTGAATTTTCAGCATCATTACTCCAGTCTTCAGTGTCACATGATCCTTCACAAATCACTCTAATATGATGATTTTATGCTCCAAAAACATGTATGATTATTATCCATGTTGAAAACAGTTTTTACACTTTTATTTCAGGATTCTTTGATGAATAGAAAGTTCAAAAGAACAGCTTTTATCTGAAATGGAAAGCTTTTGTTACATTAAACACTACCCTTTAAAAAGTTTGGGGTCAGTAAGAATTTGTATTTTATTTTTGGGGGAAATAAATAAGAAATCAATACTTCTATTCATCAAGGATGAGTTACATTGATCAAAAGTTACAGTAAAGACATTTATAATGTTAGAAGAGATTCTAATTAAATAAATGCTGTTCTTTGAACTTTCTATTCATCAAAGAATCCTGAAATAAAAATGTAAAAAACTGTTTTCAACATGGATAATAATCATACATGGTTTTGGAGCATAAAACCATCATATTAGAGTGATTTGTGAAGAATCATGTGACACTGAAGACTGGAGTAATGATGCTGAAAATTCAGCTTTTTTCAGAGAAATAAATTACATTTAATATATATTAACATAAAAAAGTCATTTTAGATTGTCATAATATTTCACAATATTACTGTGTTTTTTGTGTATTTTTTATTGCAGCCTTGGTGAGCAGAAGAGACTTCTTTTAAAAACATAAAAAATCTTACCGAACCCTAAACCTTTGACCGGTAGTGTGTGTGTGTGTATATATATATATATATATATGCCACAAATAATCAGAACCTTTATCTATCTATATATATACCTTATAATTAACATGTCTCAGCTTTTGAAGACACCTTTGAAGACGATGTGTGATATCGTGAATTTTTTTAGTTCAGCCACTAAACGATACAACAGCGCCTTCTGCTGGAATTATAGTCTTGCAACATGTCGAGCACAAGCATTATTGGGTTTTCTGTGCCATTACACTTTGATTGTGCATTTATAATTTTAAATATTACAAAAACAGTTATGAAATCAACAGTTATGAAACTTTGTCAGGTTAGACGCCATTTTGAATTTAACGCAGAAGAAAATCACGTCATTTTAACAACTTTTAAAACTGTTTGCGGAGGTTTTTTTTCCAGAGAGACTTTTCACAGAACAATTGGATTGTTGCTAAACAACAGTACAATAATCCACTGAACACACCACCTGTCCCTCACAGCTTCGTTTTCATTCCCGTCAAAAAATTAATGATACTACCCTGACTAATGTTAATACCTTTGTTTTACAGACAAGGCTTACTAATCCCAGACCATATTTGAGCTGTTTTAACTGAAAGCAACTTGTATTGAAATCGTCAGTGATATTGTCTAAAGATGCACACAGGAATGTACCATTATTTTGCATGGGTTTAGGTGAGGGTAACAGGGCTGACAGGTAATAATGTATAATTTACAATAAAGCTTAACAATGAGACTATACTTAGTATATTATGCAAATGTGATTTTTTTTTTTTTTGTATAATTTTGCCTTCAATTTGCAAATTAAAAGTCCTGCTGAAAAAGAACAATCGTAGTGAGGGACAGGCCAAATACCTTACCAACATAAATGCAATTTTAATTAATATAATAATAAATTGACTTTGATGTAATATCGAGGAAATAATACATAGTATTATGTTTTTAAATCACAAATTTATATTTTGTTATAGTAATAAACAAAATATGGTCCCTCACAAAAGGGACCGATTTCATTGAATGACAGTAATGCTTTTTTTCTTAGGCACGTTTTCAAAAACTATAAATGTCCTAATTAAATCAAGGCATACTCTAAAAGGTCTATTAAACCAGGCCATAGTGAATAATACATGAGCTTAGTTGCACTTAGTCAGCACAAAAATCATCTTTTGACAGGCAAATTTGAATTGAACTCAGAATGTATTGTTTGGTGCAATTTAGATACATGAAATAGTTTCATTAAATGGAAAAATATTGTTTTATAGACTTCATGAAACTAATAACTAGTCTTTATTTGAAATTATTACACAGCTTCTAGGTTCTGTATGAAACTCTGATTTGCCAATCATAGACATTTAATGAACACAGAATTAATATCTTATGAGAAAAAAAAAGACCATCCACAAGTTTGAATAATAAATAAAGATAAAGCTGTCCACATGCAACGTAAAACAAACCCACTGGTCTCAGCTCAGTCATTCTTAAACCAGTAACTATTACAGCATGCAAATAATACAAAATAACATCCTGTACTTATATGCCAAGGTAAAGAGGTTTTTTAATAGTTTAACCAAAAGTTAACGATCACTGCAGGCAGACAAGTGAACCTTACTAAAAAAATTGTAGGAAAATTAAACTTTTGAACATACAGTGGTCTGAAAATTGAAATTAAAAAGAAATCACAGAGTATAACAGCTACATGTTAAAATCACTCTGGATCTTTTTTCAATACTTATTGTTAGAAAATCAGTATTATAGCAGGTGTTTTTGCTCTGAAAGCATCCAGCCGAAATTTATTTAGTCCAGCTGACTTTAGGAATGTCATAATGTTCTGTCAGTGAGTCCAGGTGCCGGTTGAAATCCTGTAACAAATAAACATTCACAAATTAAAACACACACGTTACTTAAAATATGTATAGAAACATCATTGACCTTACCTCAACTCTTCTCTTGTGTGTTTTGGAGGCCTTCTTCAAAATTCGTTCCATTTGCTAATAACAAAAATCATAAAGAAAGAATTAATATCACTTTTTGATCCAATAGCACGTCAGAGCAATTTCATTCGTCAAAACTGACAATTTATTACTTAGATTTCTAAATAATCACAGAAAATACACTTAAAACATAGTATACGACACTAAAACAATATATGACAAATATAAAATGTTATAAATACCCTTTTCTCTTGTATTTTGTCGAATGATAGCTGTGCTGGCGTCCTTTTATCAACATAAACTTTCTTAGTTCCGTTTTCATTTTGACTGGTCATAGCCTGCTCATCTAAGGTCATAGCCTGCTCCTCTAAACGCTTCCTTTCCTTGTCCTTCTTCTTTTTCCTATAGAAAAAAACCCAAAAGAAGTTAAACTGCAAACATAATAACACTTATAACTGGAGCAACATCAAAACAAAGCTAGCATAACAGCTAACGGCTGTCGTGACAGGAAACGCCAACATTTCCCCACATCAAATGTTTTAATATACAGAAAACCATGAAAATAAACAAATACACACTTTTTACTTGCTAAAGACACTCCTTTGAGTTTTAAAGACCCTTTGGAGACAGATTTGTACTCCGACATGTTGGCTTGCTTTCGTCTAAACAACAACAGACGGACGGTCACGACTTATCCTCGGTCGTACTGCCCTCTACAGGACAGGAGTGAAAAACTACAGATTAATCATCTGTTTTTACTTTTTATTTCTTTTATATTTTGCATTTTCGTGTTTTTTTATGTTCCACTGAATGTTAGTTGTCAGTATTTTTTAAATAAACAGAAGTTTCCAGACTAGACCGAACGCAAAACGCGCATGCGTCTTGTAGATTCAACCGGAAGTACGTCTTACGTACACTTCAGACAGCATGGTGGAAGATCCGATGAGGCACAATGGCACATATTGTACTACATTCTATGAAGAGGATAAACTTTCCTGTTCTGAATGCTTATAACGAGCATTTTGTTAACACTTTTTTATTCATTACCGTGGTTATGCTAAAAAACCAGGTAAGGTTTATTTTGAACCTATTATGTATGTCTTGTGACCTTGGAGGACCAATTTTCAAAACATTTGTGGTAACACTTTACAATAAGGTTCATTAGTTACTACATTAGTTAACATTAACAAAGAATGAACAATACTTCTTCAGCATTTGTTAATCTTTGGTAATGTTAATTTTATCATTTATTAATACTTTATTAAAATCTTGTTAACATTAGTTAATGCACTCTGTGAACTAACATGAACAAACAATGAACAGCTAGATTTGTATTAACTAGCGTTAACAAAGAATAACAAATATAGTAACAAATGGTTAGTTATTGCATGAACTAATGTTTAATAAATGAACCTTATTGTAAAGTGTTACCACATTTGTTTTTATGTAACAACATTATTATATAATATTATGTTTATATTGGTTTGAATTCATAATTTATATGTATTTTCTTTATTAAACATGATTTTGTCTCTCGTAGTAATGAAAGGAAAAGGTAAAGGAATAGTAAAGGAAGCTCTTAAGGGTCCAGAAGTGTGCAAGGATCCTGTGAAACTTTGCACGCATGCAGTTGGAGTCAACATCTTGAAACAGGGCGAAGACCCTCTTATTAAACCCAAGGAGGAGTATCCAGAATGGTATGATGTGGTGTATTTTCTACATTTGCATCTCAGATTATACTAGTAAAATAATATGTTTGTAAATCACGTTGCATTTGTTGTCCCATGTCTTCAGGCTGTTTCAGTTGAACCTCGGCCCACGCAAAAAACTTAATGAACTGGAACCAGACAGTTGGGAATACTGTAAACTTTTAAGGAAGGAGCATATTTGGAGACATAATAAACTGCATAAAGGCAAAAAGATGTAGAGGGAATGGACAACATGCTTATATGAATCATGCCTCTTTGAGAGCAAAGCCTGGGTGAACCTTTGCTTTCCCAGCAGGCACAGTGGACATTGCCAATTTTGCTGGTGTGTTAGTTCACCTGTTTCTGAGGATGGAAGTGGTTGTATTTTTCCTCATTTTGTTGTCATTCTTTGTATTACTATTATTGTTGTTTTGTTATTGGTCTCATTTCAGTCACATGAACAAATAAAATTCTGATGCCATCATCAATGTGCAATGTCAAAAAGTGTCTTTTCAAAACAAAAACAAAAAAAAGTTGTGGAATTGTGGAAATATTTATCTATAAAAAATAATGTATATAATATATTTTCTAGTTATGGTCTGCATCTGTCCGTCTATCGATTATTCGTCTGTATTCATCATCTGTCATCTATCTATCTATCTATCTATCTATCTATCTATCTATCTATCTATCTATCTATCTATCTATCTATCTATCTATCTAACTATCTAACTATCTATCTATCTATCTATCTATCATCTGTTCGGTCTATCCATTCTATATACACGTCTGTCTGTCTATTTGTCTGTCTATCTCTAATAATTATAAAGTATAGATTATTAATTAAATATTATTTAGCCATCTGTCTGTCTTGTTTTATGTGAGGGTTGCACCTCTTCTTCAGCAGGAGTGACTCATGATGTGTTGCTGATAGGTTGAGGAAGGTGAAAGTAAAAAGCTCTTGCTGCGCGTGGTGGTGGTGTACATGCAAATACATGTCAGAAAGAGGAACTACTGACTGAAAAAGACAGAACTGCGGATGTTTACCATACTGATTTGTGCATTCTGATAAGTATTAGTCGCAGAAAATCAGATTCAACGTGAGTTAAACGGATATTAAGAGATCGATTGACTGTTTATTGTTAAATCAGAGTGAAATCAGTGAGATCTTTAATTATCAGTAACATTAGTGCCGATCGATCACTTTACAATCTGCGTTTTACGAACCCGGGATAAACGCACTTCCGGGAGTCTAAATTGCCATATAACAGGTGAATATACTTTTGTTTGCCTGTAGAGATTAAGTTTAAGAGCTTTTCATTTTTACATATTTCGTTTCCAAATGAAATTAATTCTACTAAGCTTCTATTTGGAGCTTTGCTGATCATGCATTGCAATGATATCATACTTTTTTTATTAGTTATGATTGGTTATTTAACTTATTTATTGGCGCATTATTGCCAACTGTGTCGTGAAATTAAAATATATTCGGTTCCGCATTTTCATGTTACTTGCTGTGTTGATTGTTTTTCACTGTTTTATTAACGTATAGGAACAACGTTTATGAAATATGTACTGAGATTTCTTCTATTTGAGATTACGGTGTTCGTATGATTTTTAAAACTAATGATATGCTTATATTTGGAACCATGACAAATAGATTTCAGAGCTGATAAAAAAAGAGAAGTTCACAAATCAAGATTACAACACGTGTGCACTGTGCAGTATTACAGAAATGTACATTTGTAGCTATTCATGTTGATTTAATACATTTTTGAAAAATGTTTAGTATTGTCTACAAAATTTAGATTTAATAACTAAGAATGTTAAGCAGCACAAGCAAGAATTTAAAGATTTGAGTTAGCTTACAGTTAAATTACTGTTGATTATATATATATATATATATATATATATATATATATATATATATATATATATATATATATATATATATATATATATAAACTTTCAATTTGGTGGTCAAAAGCTTTTCAAATAATAGTTATATTTTAAAACATAATTACTTAACTGAAATAAAATATGCATACAATAGGCCTATAGGGTTTTTTTTTTCCAAGAATTGCAGTCTTTAAATGATCATTTTTCTTTTTGGACAGTTACACCATGAACATGGACATGTTTGGACTTTAAGGCCCAAAAAACTACCAGTGTGTGGTGTACGTTTTTTGTTTGTTTGTTTGTTTGTTTTTTAAATATTTGTTTATGTGGGTTAAAAGGCTGGACATTCATCAAATCGTTCCCAATTGTAGTAATAAATGACAAAATATGAGCAGTGGGCTGGGTTATTAATACAATTTTTACTCTTAGGTATGATAAATAGAGTAAGAATTATATTAATGCCCCTGAATTTTTCTGAAAATCTTGAAAAAGATTAATTTAAATAAACCTCTTCTCATTTATTTCTCAGATAATCATTGATCAAATTATGGAGGACAAGAATTTGGGTGTAGAAAACCTGAGTGAGTCAGAGCTAAACAGACTTGGTTACATGCTAGACAATCTAGAGTGTGGTTGGAAACAGCTGGCAAAGGCAGTGGCTGAGCAGCCACAATTCTGCTATAGGTAAGTTGTTATAGGTTAAATTGTTAGAAATAACTACCCGATATTATGCATGGTTATGACCGATTCACAATTACAGAATCTCCTTCTTTGCAGTGACAAAGAGCTGACTGACTGCTCAATCAAAGTACTTAGTCCACATGGCAGTCCTGGCCAGATACCTGCTTGCCCTCCTCGCAGATAAACGGTGTTCTTTGGCTTTCCTGCTTCAATGCCTGAAGAAAATTGAGCACAGAGAGGCTGTTGGATTTCTTACCTCACATGGTAAGGAAACATCTCAATCTAATCTAATAGGTGGTAAGTAACCCAAAGGGATGGGTCATATCACCCAGGTGTTATTTGTGTTTTTGGATAGTGATGGAGCAAATTAACATCACACTGCAGCCACAGAGTCAGCGGGTACCAGAGGGAAGTAACGTGGTTCTGAGCTGCAGAGCAGTTGGACCTGCGGAGCTCACCTACCAGTGGTTCAGGGGCAAAGATGAGGTCTGCTGCACTCATTCTATAACTAAAGCCGCATTTCTACCGCAGGAACTTTCCCCAGGAACTATGGGGTAGTACTCGGTGTGTTTACAATCGCAAGAACCAGGGTCTAAATGAAGTTCCGGGTAAAAACTCCCCCCCAGAAAGTCCCTGCTGGTGAGGTAGCACTTTTTCAGGAACTTTCGGGGTGGGACTTGTGTGCTGAACATGCTGATTGGATCTTACCACTTGTTCTTTCTGCCTGATGGCACTACATTCAGCCGATCCATCTCATGGTCAATGTCCGCTATAGCTGATAACAAACGTTGTCTACTTTTATATCTAGCATTACGAGCTTTCTGAATACGCTTTGGTATAAGTGCTCATCTCTTTTCTGCCATATTTGTTAATTACCTCGTTAGTAAACCAATAGATCACACACAAAAGCAGCACAGCTTGAATCTCCTCCATACTTAAAACTCAAAATGCGCAGACTGGGAGAAGCAGTTGCACACAGTTCAACGTCACCTGACTAATTCACATAATCTTCCCGGTACTTTAGTCCGCGGTGTAAACGTCAGTAAGCAATGGGTCTGGGGCAAAAAAAAAGTCCCTATGAAAAAAGTTCCTGGGACAAATTGTTCCTGGTAATTGCAGTGGAAACGCGGCTTAAGCCTACTGATTTGAAATGTCATCCTTAGTTCTGATTATTTATGTTCTTGGTAGATGCCAGGAGGCAGTGGCCCAGATCTGGTCCTGAATCCTGTAAGTCCCTCTCAACAGGGCCATTACATCTGCCGGGTAAGTTCTGGGGACAAGTACGTCTTCTCCAACTGGGTCCATGTACGTCTACTGAGGTCTGAAGGCGCAAGTGCAGGTATGTGAATATTTCACCTTAAAACTTACTTCAGACTTGAAGGAATCAAACTTCCTTCAACACTAAAACATTGTGTCATCTGCAGGTGCCAGCGGTAGCTACTTCCCTTCTTCAACTAGTGGGTTGTATATTACTCAGCAACCCAGGCCTCAAGTGTTGGTGGAGGGAGACACTCTCTATTGTCGAATGTGTTGCTCAGGCCAACCCACCTCCACAGTTCCAATGGTTCCTTAACAAACTTCCAATGCCAAAGTGTACTGGAAGCTTCTTGAAGGTACTCATTAAGTTGAATTTTAAGTATCACAGTTGAATGTGTTTATTAGAAAATGCATAGGGTTATGTCAAAGTGTACAGTGTACTTAATTGGACATCTACACGGTCTTGTCCACAGATTCCATGCATTACCACAGCGGACAGAGGTACATATAGTTGCAGGGTTTACAACCTCTATCATGAAATGTGGAGCGATCAGGTCGAAGTAAACATAGGTAAGGAGCTTAACATGATCCATAATGATTCCGCTAAATATAAATGAAATAAATCGACCTAAGATTTTTCTTCATAGCATGGCCTATTTTCACTCAGGTCCTGGCTCTTCTTCTGATGTCTCATGGGAAACAACTGAAGTGGGTAAGAATGATCTGTATAATTGTTTGATTAAGCACATGTACGGATGCTTTTGTCACTCACATGCACCTTATGTTTTATAGGTACTTCTGATGCGGTTCCTAGGCAAATGGGTGATTGTTGCGGTAGGTGATAAGGAAATTGCTCTTGGTGTTACTTGTATTCATAGAATCGGCTATTTCAATCTTGTCGCTTCACAAATCTGTAGCCACTGACAAGGTAGCACTTCTTATGGGGAATATGAACTACCTGCATCACCGGCAGCTGAGAGCTCCCATGGCAGATGTGCATGAGTTGACAAACCTTCTACGCCAGTTGGACTTTAAAGTCGTCTCTCTATTGGACCTCAACTGGCAGGAGATGCATAGTGCTGTTACTGAGTTCTTGCTACTGTTGGATCAGAGGCGTTTATGGTTAGTTCCTGGTTGCATAAGTTGGATTTCTGCAGCAATAGAATATTACACCAATCCTTAGAGTTTATTTATTGCATATGTTTGGGATCATCTAATATCTCTTTTCCATGTCTGCCATTTCAAGGGCTGTTGTACTTTGCTGGTCATGGCTATGAGAACTATGGAAACAGTTTCATGGTACCCATCGATGCTCCAGCCTCTTATACCTTCAAGCACTGTCTCTGGGTGCAGGACGTTTTGCAGCGCATGCAAGAGCGCCAGACAGGACTTAACGTCTTTCTTTTGGACATGTGTCGGAAACGGTGTGGTTTGATTCATAGGTTCTGAATTATTGTACTTCAAATTTTACTTGAACCTGACTGCAGTTGTGTTGTTCATACAGAAACCCAAACGATGAGAGCATCCCACAACCTGGCCCCTTGAGAGTGACCGCAAACATAGTGTTTGGCTATGCAACGTGAGTTCAATGCATTGACAAGTCATTTTATTGCTATCTAGAAATTGTGATTGCAATCTTCGCATTCTGGATCTAGGTGTGTTGATGCCGAAGCATTTGAAGTAAACAAAGACGATCTCTCTAATGGAATCTTCATGAGCTTTCTTAAGAAGAGACTGATGGAGCCAGAGAAGGTCACGGTCCTGCTTGACAAAGTAGCAGAAGGTTTGGGGTTAAAGTTGTTCCCTAGTAATCCACAATTCAGTGTTTTGTTTGAATTACTTTTCAGACAAGAAAATGTTACAAAATGTGCAAATAATTTTAAGCCACATATATGTCATAAACTTCTCTCAAATTAATATTGTGGGTCATTTTTGGAAATGTTAACATTTGAACTGCTCTGGGTTGCCTTTCCCAAAAGCATGGTGAGCCCAAAGCCCCTTTCATGCAGCGTGTTGATCCCGGGAAGTTGCCGGGAAATTGCCAGAACGCCTTCTGTGTGAATGCAGACATGACCCGGGATTGATACCGGCATCGATGCCGGGTTGGGGACCTAGTAACATTGCTGGAATCAGTCCCGGAACGCGCGTTGTGTGAACAAAAGCCTGTCGTAAGGGGTCATAGTGATGACGCACGTGCCATCGCACGACTCTGTTGCTCTTAGAAGAAAGTTTGTTTTCATCATCAACAAAGAAAGGACAAACAAATATCTGGAAATTTGGAATGAACCGAAATCAAACAATCCCGGGACAAATGCCGGGTCACATTATCCGTTTATTTTCCGGAATCTCTGTGTAAAAAGGGGCTCAAGTTGATCGTAAAGACCATTACCACCAGTGCTCTCTACGATCATCTTGGCTGTCAATGCTTTTGGGAAACATGCCCTGGCTAGCAGATATAATTAGATAAAATTCTTGAACGTCAAGTGTGACTGCACAGTTTTACCGAGTTTATGTCCATTGCAGACATGGGAAGGTGTAAAATCACTCGTGGCCGGCAGGCTCTGGAACTTCGCAGTAATCTCTCAGAGCGTCGTGCCCTGACGGACAGCATTCAAGCTCCAACGTGCCAAGTCACAGCGTCAACAAGAAACTTACAGTGGGCCATCGCGCATGGTGGGACCTGTTTATAATAAAAACACTATAGTTTATATCCTTATGCAAAGTACAATGGCTGTAGATAAAATGCAGAAAATATTGAAACATAATGATTTTGTGTAAATGGTTCCAGTCATCCCACAGAGCCGCTGTCTTCAGTTTGAATGTGGTGTCAAGGTACAGCTCGGTTTCGCTGCAGAGTTCTCCAATATCATGATAATCTACACTCGGATATTGGAGACTCCTAAAGACATTTTGTCATGCTCTGCTCAGCTCTCTGACTTTACAGAGGTAAACTGACATTCTTGTAGATCTGCAAATAATTCATTGAGTTAGTCATGAGAAAATAACATGTATCATTAATTGATTTCATGTGAATAAGATTCATTACCTTTTCATGGCCCATTTCAACTTGTGTATCTTTGGTAGATTGTCGAAAAATAGCCCAAGACGCATTGTTTTGTATTGAGTTTTGACTGATATCATTTCAGGGCCCTGAAATAGACCTGAAGCACAGCAATCAGGAGAGTCTCCGTGAGGCTGGCAGCTTACTACTGAACCTAGATGATCTACTGCCTTTGGAAGAACCTCGGCTCTTTACTCGTATTAGTGCCCTGCAAAGGTTGAAGGTATAGTGTCTCATGTTTATACAATATGTGCAAAGTATAATGTATTTCTTATATAGAATCCACTATAACTGCTTTTCCCCTCACAGAAAGAGCTCTCGTTTACTGTGTGTCTACACTACAAGTATGCTAATCTAGATGAAGAGGTCATGGAAGAGCAAAGAGTGACAGTAGGCAAACCTCTTGTGTCAAAACTCAACCTCCATGAGCCACGACTCTCTCCCGCTTCCTCCTGTGAACTGCAAATGTCCAGTATAATGGAGTCTTCATCCTTCAGTGAAAGCTTCAGAACTAACCTGTCTGACTCAAACCGTTCCTACATTGGATCTCCATCTACATCCTGGTCCTACTGTCAGGGACCCAGGGAATCACCCACATACACTGGTTTAAAGAATGAACCTGAGGAAACCTCTGAGTCTGAAGAACCTCCCGCCATCAAGAGTTTGCCTAGCGCTTCTTCCGAGGAACTCCCATTTAAATTTAGCAACTTACCAAATTCCATTTAGCAGGAAAGTGTTCAGTGCTGTGCGTCGGATGCATTACAAACTGTTACAGTTTGTGTATATAATATACAATATGTTTCAGTGTAAATTTTACACTCTATCTGCCATATGTTACAGAAGAATGTAATATAATATAATTGAGAAAGTTGATGTACTCTTACAGCTTACAGTATTGTTTTTGTTGGTAAATCTACAAGTGCATTAAATTATCTTATTTTGGATTTGTTTGGTTTTTCATTAAATTACACCACAAATGATTCTGTCAGTGGAAATTATTGTATTGTTTAGGAATGCACCGATATGAAAAATTTGGCCGATACCGATAATTCTTTATATTTGAAAGCCGATAATGTATTGGCCGATAAATTTAAATCCAAATTTTTATCTAATTTTGAGAGCCTGATTACAATAAACAAAAGTCTCACAATTAAATCCATGTCCCAAGTGCACGATTATAATGTTCTCATTATAGTGTTGTATAGCCGATATGACAGATTTGCGCTGCACATGTTGTACCGAACCGTATTTTCATTTTTTGAAGAGATTTCAATCATATTTCAAGAAATTCAAAAACATAAACAGTGCTCAACAAGTGTCTCAGCTGAAGGGAATAATACATTATTTATCGACTTTAATATATCGGCCACATTTTCTTACCAGGCCGATAACGATAACATTAAAAATGACCATATCAGCCGATACCGATATGCTGGCCAATATATCGTGCATCCTGTATTGTTTCCATCACTTAAATTTAGACATGCTAAAAATCATCTAAGAATAAAATACAAATTACTAATAGAATGTTTTTTTTTACCCACTAAAAGTGCAAGTACCTTTTATTTTTGGTATAAAAGGCTAAATTATATTACGTGCCCGCACTCCTGTCATAATGTACGTAAACAATATATTGCATGTGTGATTATGTATCTACAGCTATGGAAAAAATTAAGAGACCACTGCCAAATCAGCAGTTGCTCTGGATTTATTATTTATAATATAAATAATAAATCCAGTTTTTCCATAGCTGTATATAATGTCAGATTGATCGGTGTATAAACGATAAATGGACAAACCAGTGGATAAACAGACTGATGGAAATATTCTTCAATATTCTTTATCTATCGACACATGGAGTGTATTTTATCCGCTAAACCCATAGACAGTATAAGAAAGGCTCAACCTACTTTTTTACAGTCAGGCTCAACTTGACCGCGAATATTATGTCGTGATTGCGCATGCGCCAAAAATCAAAGGCTGACGCATGCGCAGGGTTGTTGTCGACTGCGCCATTTTGCTTCGAGTGAGAAACGCTGTATATCGTGTTCTATCTACGCTCCGGTGAGTGCTCGCGGGGTAGAAAGAGACTCATTGGTCTATTTCCAGGATTATATTCACAAAACGAGAACATGTCAGACTCTTCGACAGCAGATTTGGGGCCTGTAGAGGCGGGGGTTCGTAAGTTATCGGAGCTGAGAGTGATCGATTTGAAGGCCGAGCTGAAGCGCCGAAATCTCGACGTTAGCGGCAACAAGAGCCTGCTTTCAGAAAGACTCAAAAAGGCAAGTAGACCCCGAGAACTATCTATATCTCACAATTTTTCAACTGTATAACGCTACTGCATATGAATAAACATGCTTTGCATAGTCTTAGTTAACGTTGCTGTGGTGTATGGTTACCGCAGTCCATGTGCTGTTGAAATTCTCACTCTGTTTTTATTGGTATGAATGATGTTTTGGATTCCTAATGTTATTTTGTTATGCGCGTCCTATAAGTTTATGTTTATAATACTTTTTATGCACTATCTGACTGTTTTAGGCATCAAACTGACCTTGCAAGATGTTTTGAATACAAGGGTTAACGTTACGTAATATGCAGCATACAATAGGTTCTCAGTGTTGAATTAAAATGAGTTGTTTGTGTGACGCTGTAAACAATAGGTAACGTTAATGGATGGCAGTCATTGATTCTTGTATTTGACTGTGTCATGCTTTCGTTTCAGGCTATTGAAGAAGAGGGCGGAAATCCAGATGAGATTGTTGTACACCTTGAAATAACACCTAAGAAAACACCTAGACGAACTTCAAAAGGTAAAAGCGAGATGTCTACACGTTTTTTGTGTGTTTTAAGGTTTTTCACTTAAATATTAGGGGTTTAAGAACTATACTTGTGTCATGATCCGGTTCTATACACACAATGCTGATTTCATGGTAATTAAAGGAGTAGGTCACTTTAAAAAACGTTTGCTGATAATTTACTCACCCCATGTCATCCAAGATGTCCACGTCTTTCTTTCTTCAGTCGAAAAGAAATTAAGGTTTTTGTTGAAAACATTCCAGGATTTTTCTCCATATAATGGACTTCAATGGGAACCAAACAGTTCAAGGTCCAAATGACAGTTTCAGTGCAAACTGTGAACTGTTCAAAGGGCTTTAAACAATTCCAGATGATGAATAAGGGTCTTATCAAGCGAAACGATCGCTCATTTAAAAAAACAAATAACAAAGTTTAAGTCTTATAAGCTCAAATGCTCGCCTTGCTCTGTTCTGTGATGCGCGTTCGTGACTCCTGTTCAAACTCGTTCATCAAAATGAACAAAATGAACTCGTTCGTTGAATGAACCAAATTACACTAAAATGTTCATTCATTTTGATAAACGAATTAGTTCATCCAAAATTATAATTTTATATAGTCAATATGACAGACCTGTGCTGCACGTTGCACTTAACTGTATTTTCCTTTTTTTGAGGTGATTCCTCAAATCATATTTAAAGCCATTCAAAACCACCGTGAACAGTGCGCAAATGAAGTCTCAGATGAAGAAAATGATCCATTATTTATCTCGGCCACATTTTCTTAATAAGAAATGAACATATATTAGCCAATTCCAAAATATATCTGTCAGTTTTGATTTCATATGAATTTTAAGTTGGTTTAAATGGTATTTATTTCTGTCTATAGGAAAGAGCAAAGATGAACCTGATGAGGCTGAAGATGGCACCCTTGAGGAGGACTCTGTTGATGGCCAGGTGCTCTATAAAATAAAGTTGTTGATGGACATGATCTGAACTGGATTGAGTTATTTTGCATAGCTTTGTCAAAACTAACAATTTCTTTACCTCCTTTAGGAGGACCCAGATGCTATCCCAGAGAACGTTCATGACATGGATATCATGGACATGAATGTTCTGGATGAAGCCGATATGGGCAATGAAGATGGGCCTGATGGAGATGAATATGATGAAGAGGTCCTAGATTCTTTATCAGATGAAGATAACGCAGGCAGCCCGGGGGAGGATGCCGCAAATAACCATGATGCGGAGGATGCTGATGATGTAGTTATGAGTAAATCTGAAGTGGAGGAGGTGAGGTTTTAATATTAGCTAATGAGACCACAGCTCTGGTCTTATCAGTATTATTTTAGTTTTTATGATTGTTTTCTTAATATTTTGAACTAGCTTTTGTTTTAGTTTTATCGTTAGTTTTCATGTTAATTTGTTTAAATTTTTTTAATTTTGCTATATAAATAGTGCTATTTAGGTTAAACTTATTTTTGTTTAGTTTTTATTATTTGCGTTAGTACTTCAACTTATTTCAGTTTATTGCCATGACACCATTTCTAATTTCCATTTAGTTTCTATTCCAACTAATATTTATATTTTATTTTATTTCAGATTGCTTTCAATTACAAAAGTGTTTTTTTTTTTTTTTTTTTTTTTTTTTAAATAGTTTTAGTTAACCCTAGTACTTATTGCACATTGAGTGATACTTTCTTTGGCTTTCAGGAAATAAAGGCTAATGATACAGACATGGATGAAAACCAGGAAGTGCCGTGTCAGGTATGCAAGGAAGTTGACATTTTGGGGGAGGGGGTTTGTTCCATTGGGTTCAGCGTAGGGATGCCAACGATGAATTGACGATTGATTAATTGTCTTTAATACTTTTTTTGATAAAGCGTGTTGATGGTTGATTAAGCAAGGTCATCATTAGAGTGCATAGTTTTGAGTTGCGTTAAGGAAAAATTAAGTGTGTGCGCCATAGTTAAATATTTTTTAAGGGTGGATTGCACCAATAAGGATTAATCCTAAATCTAGATGCACCAAACTTTAAACCTTGTTTCAAAAAAAGCAGGTTTAAATTTAAACCACCATTTTGATCCTGGTTTTATATATTAAAATAGTTTAACTTTAATCCTGTTGCTCCACAACTTTAAACTTAATTTACATCTCAATTAGGGATTAACTTCAAATTTACATGTGAGGAGGTTTAGATCAAATAAAGTGCTCCTACAATTAAAATATGTGGCTGATTGAACAAAGACAGAAAGAGTGGTTGTGTCCTCAAGTCTCTTATTGCAAAATATAAATGAAAATTAAAGTGCTTTGATCCAGCAGAGTGTGAAGGTTGTTACGCCTGCTAACGAGTCCGGGATGACCCCAATGAAAAACGGACAATGTGACCGGAGATTGTCACTCCGCAAATCATACCAGGTTTTTTCTTATCGCAGTTGTTTTGTCATACGTTATATGCTGCCTTATTCAATTAATTGGTCCTAGGGCTGCAACAAATGATTATTTTGATAATCGATGAATCTAACGATTATTATAGCGATTAATCGACTAATCTTCAATTATTTCACCAACTAATCGGTAAGCTTGGAACGATTATCCAGATTTTTCAATTAGTTAAAACATTGAGTTATACATATTCTTACTATAATATAAAACAGAAAATCAGTTCAGCTTTTGAAATAGTTAAATAGTAGTTAATGAACTTTAAGCCAACTAAAAAGGTCATTCTCTTTAAGTTTTCAGATTTCAGTCCAACTCAAATCACACACAAATGATCTCTTAAGCATTGGTTAATAGGACCACTACTTTTTTTTTAGAACTGAAACAGTAAAAGGGACATTTACTTCAGGACATAAAGGATGGTAAATTACTTAATCTGCAAACCATTATTTTAAGGAATAAATTACAATATTTTTTTAGATGAAAATTGAGCTGTCACAGACGTTCTCATTCACTCTTTAATTTCATACTTTTAATTTACAGTATGAAAAAAGTAACTTGCAATAATATTCATCCAAACATCTACTTTTTGTAAGTCTTCAGTGATTATGGAACAAAATACAGGGAAAGTGATAAGACTATAATACCTAATAGTTACAAATAATAAAAACAGCCCTGACTCCTAAGCTCTATCAAGCTTTATTACTATGCAAAATAAATAATCACATTACTGTAATTATATTTTTATTGATAATAATTACTATATAATTAGTAGTATTGCACTATCTGATATAAAGAGATTTACCACTAGTTCAGTTAGCTACAGCTGGAGAACACTGAATTCTCACCGTTTTGCTGGGATGTTTTCTCTTTAAGTGCTCCAACATGCATGTTGTGCTCCTCTTGAAAAGCAAGATTCTGCCTTGCATGTAATGCACACGACAGCATTCTTGGTTTGAAGTTTTGTGAAACTCTCCCAAACCTTGCTAGTTTGGATTCGTTTGCACTCGTTTTCTTTTACTGCAATAGCACACTGTAAAGGGCTGCACCACAGCGCGTAGTGCGTCACAATCGTGATATTGCATGCCCCTATATTAGGTCACGTGAGATCAAACGAGATAACAAAGATATTTGTCGACATTTGTTTTTTTTTGTCGACTAATCATTTCAGCCCTAATTGATACTATAATAATATTTACAGACTTATCAAGTTTCGTATAATGCGCTGCCACAACATTTTCATTACCTGCTCTATCAGTAATGGTCTTTAGACGACTTTATTAAGATGACTGCACATTCTTCAAGTTTATTTCCTTTATTTTATCAGCAGAGAGAGTTTCTGCTGTTCAAAGACGGAAATGGAATATAAACATTGTTATGGTTTAATTACGATGGCGAATATGGTCGTAAATGGAGGTTTTAATCGTTGGTTAGAATTCTAATCCACAATTTGTTAATACGTGTTTAAAATTAACTGGTGCAACACCAGTTCACAAATCAATTTAAAAGAAACCCCAGATCAACAAATCCTAGATTAGCTTTAAACTGTGCTTAATTTAATCCTTATTGGTTCAATTCTTCCTAAATGTATCTGGCCTCGTTTACAGTACACTCTCAGTGAAATGTGACCCAATTCAGATTTTTCTTTTGCTAATATGTGATAAGATCGCATGTGCTCTATGATGTGTTAACAGGAAATAAAACGCATGCATTCGGATTTTTCAAAATTGGTTTCAGGCCACGTTATGTGGAAATAAATCATATGTACCGATGTGACAGTGAACTGGCAGATCAGGTTTTCTAAAGCATTAGGCTACGTCTCCACAGCTTAATGACGAGAGAAACCCAAGGGACTGATGGCCCAAAGAAACGTTGTCATAAGAGAGGAATGTGGACAAACTTTGACACAACATATCAAAGGTTGGCTTGCTCATCCTAAAATTTCCGATCCGCTGCTCCTCATTAAAGCCAATATCTAAACACAATATCCTCCCACCAGTCCTGAGATCTCTCTTGCACACAATAACTGCTCAGGCTGCAATGATGGCCCCTTTCGCCTTCCTCCAACTCAAAATCATGGTGATGTTTGGCGAACTTTGCATTGCATAGCTGGGATCAAGCATATTTCTCGTTCATCCATCTGTGCAAGAACCCCCTTTAAAGTTGTTTGATGTTTCAGAATGTATGGCAAGTGTAAACGCATGAATTGGATATGGGTCACAATTGAAGGATTCAATTGTCAAAATTTGATCTAGGCACAAAAAAAAATACAAATCAGAATTAGACATCAAGACCTGCAGTGTAGACGAGGCCTTGATGTCTTCAAGTTATTCATTCCATTAGATAGGTTAGCCTTTTTTTTTAATCAACAATAATTTGTTGCTGGTCTGTTAACTAGATTTCCCTCTTTTTGTTTTCTTTCTTGCTGCATTAAAGATTAAATGTTTGAACTTCTGTTTTCACACAGTGAGGAACAAAACACTGAGTTTAGGGCAATCGTTTATAGCTCTGCTTCAACTGTGCGATACCCTCACGAGGAGCCGACCAAAATTTCTGACATGCCAGAAATTGCTGGTCGGCAGAGGTTTATTGCCTCTCGTTTCCCATGTACACGGCATGGCAAATGGACGCACGATAAAGCTGAAAATCGGGCCTAGAAAGAGAAAGAGTCGCAGAATTCGTCTCAAAATTGCATGTTTGTCCACCTTTCAGGGATGCAACGATTACTTAATCGTTCAAAGCCACGAATTACAAAAGAAAATCGACTCTGCGTGCATGTCTTTAGAGCATGTTATGTTATGAGAGAAGAATGATGACTACTTCAGAGAACCCAGCACAATAGGAACTATGCAGTGATGTAAGAGTACACTGAAATAAAATCTCTTACCTCAGAAAAATTGTCTTTCCTGTCAGCTGTTATACTGTGCTCGTTGCTCACACTCTTCAATTGCACATGCAAATACGGCTTCAGCGCACTGTCGCTTCACTGTATATAAAGTGCAAAAGAAACTACGTGCATGCAACGTCATTAGGTTGTAAATCAGTAAGTCACAAAATAAAAATAAAAAACAACAACTGGTTACTGGTACGATCGTGTGTTTACCGAGAAGGATTTGCATGTAGGTATAATTTTCATTTTCAGTTTTAATATTTCATTAACAGTTCTTGTTAGTATTGTGTATTTACCATTGTAACTGTTGTTTTTCTAAACTTTTAATTTTTTAAATGACTGTGGTGGCTCATACCAACATTGTAATATCAAACTAATACTAAATATATTACTAATACAAACAGTTCGGCACTGCTATTTAATAGCTTTAGCATAGGCCTGATGTTTATATATCAGTAGTCTTTACTTAGTCATATTCTTGCAATTTATGTGTATTGTAAGTAAAGGGAGACAGTGTGTGTTAATCTTTCATGGATTATGTATTGTAATAAGCATATATTATGTGTGTGTGTGTGTGTATTGTAATCACAATGAATAATTGCAATTACAATTTATAGGAAATAATCGACAATTATTAATTTTCATAAATTAGAGCCAGAACGATAAAGGATTTTGAAGGCCGATACAAATATTTGTTGGTTTTAAAATCTGATGTATATATCGGCCGATTTATTTGTTTATTTTTTTAAAACGCGTAACAAAACATTAACAGATTTCCCTAACATAAGTTATTTATAGTTATGTACGAGTTTTAACCAAAATAATCCGATAATGCATTTTAAAAAGAAACTTGTTTCTTTTATTGTCGCAACAAAACAGAGGAACCAAAGCTCATTCATGTTAATATTAGCGATCTTCCACTGACGATAGTGGCATTAGCTAGCTTTGTGGTTAGCTAGTCTATGATGAGCGATCATTTAGCAATGGATAACGTCATACTGCATACTGTTTTTATTTTATTTTTGAAATATTAATTTATCGGCCATTATAACTGCCAATACCGATAGTTTGGAAAATGCCTAATATCGGCCAATAATATTGGCCTGGCGATATATCGGTCTGGCTGTAGTTGTAATCGTGCAGCCTTAATGTGAATACTGCACGAGCACCAAGAGAACCCTGTTGACTTCCATCATTGATAACATTGGCTTACAAACATTCAAAAACACATTTCAGCGACAGAACTAACAAATTGTTAATCAAATGGAGTATCAACTTCGTGTTGAATACATCTGTGATGCGAGATGTTTCAAAAAGTGGTGGGGACATTATTGACCCTGGCAAAAAGTCAATACCTGCAGATTACGCCCATGGTTGGGTTTCGTTTGTCGTATTTCACTCATTTTCTGTCTTTAACAGGAGGATGATGAGAGAGCCTGGATGCGAGGACACCAAAAGCGAAAAAGGTACTGTATAGGGTTCTGGAATTGCTCTTAATGTCTGGGTGAAGCCTTAAAGTCCTTTAGTGTAAATGTATCAGGTTATTCAGGAAAAAGAGACTGGAAATCCAAAGATGATTACTGGCTTTCTGCATTGCTGACATTGGGCATTTAGCCATTAATACTAACTTAGAACAACGTTATAGTCACTCAAATACTCTTTTGTAAGGCACAGATATGCAGAGAGTCAGTAATCTGTTTCAGTTAGTACATTGGTTGGTTTAAATGGTTGTTGCAGATGCAATTTAGTGTTTCTAGGTTGCTTAAAGAAGACCACAAAGAGAAGACAAGAAGAACTGGATCATGCTGAAGCGAAATCACTGTAGGACTCAGTTTGTTAATTGGAGATTTCACTAATGGACCATTTGCTTGTTTGAAACGGAAACAAATTTCCTGTAAAGACAGCACAAGCTGCTTCTTCCTTATCACGGACACTTCAACTACTGAAAGTCGACGATGGACACTCGGTTGTGGTGGAGGTCTTGTGGCTTTCCCTAGTCAACAGTGCGCCCTCAGCTTCAGGGTGCAGGTGATCTGAAAAGAAATGGCCTGTTGTCTGGAAGCTTGTTGCTTGTTCTTGCTTTGGTTTTTCCAGTCTCTTCATAGGGTAGCTTGCCTTTGCTTGTGTATGAGAAAGCAGAGGGCCACGTCCTATTCCAGTTCCACGATAACATTGCAATGTCTCAGAAGTGATTAAACTCTGTTCCATTCTATTCCTGTTAAATCCGTAGAAAGTGAGAAAGTAGCCGGGTCTTGTATATCAGAGCCACTTAAGGAAGACTTCGCTGAAGAGCCGACTGAAGACGAGAAATCTTCAGTCTGGGATTCTCACAAAGAGGAAGACAATGTGCACGACCTTGCTAACGCAGAGGAGGCCGCCAATTTGGAAGCAGAATCGGCAGCCTGCGAAATGGAGTTTGACGCGTCAAAGCAAAGTGAAGTCGATTCGACAAGCAAGGACCAAGAAAACGTTCAGGACAATTTGGTGGACTCTGAGAGCACTTCCACTCAGGCCGCTAATGCTAGCGAAACATGTCTGCGCGAGATCGAAAGCGCAGTTGATTCGGAAACGGCGTCTAAAGGAGAAGCGGGCGAGGAAATGCAAGAAGACTGAACCTGCTGAGTCTTCAGAAGTCAAAGAGTCCTCTGTAGAGGGTGGTGATGATCAGAAAAAGAGGTTTGTTGTTTTCTGTCTACTAGAACAATGGCTTTCTCTGTTTCATTGGCTCCTTTGTTAACAAGTATGGGTTCTCTTGGGAGGTGTAAGCGACTGCGCATTTCGTCTACCATTTTGTCTTTTTTTTCTACCTTCAAAAAGTAATGTACCAGAAATTTGGTTTGCCATCTTAGTGCAAGGTACGTTTAACGTAATTGGGCTTCACGTGACTATTCAAGTTGTAATATCCAAATCTTTGTTCATTGACTATGATTGTGTGTTTTCACTAGGTGGGTATTTGTTAATCAACACTGGTGATCCCGTTCATTGTGCCCATTCAATTTCTCATAATACGATTTTCTTTTTCTCTAGCGGTGAGGAGGATACATCAACCAAGCCTGAGTTCGAAAGATGATAAAGGTGGGTGTGCTATGAAGTACTACTTTTGATCAAGAAATAGTTTCTGGACATTGTAAATTGATCTTGCGCATCATCAGGTAGTGCTGCCGCTAGCGGAAAGAACCTTTGGGTCAGTGGACTCTCTTCAACCACAAGAGCGACAGATCTGAAGAATCTGTTCAGCAAATATGGCAAGGTCTGTATGTTATAGAAAATCGACACATTGGAAATGTTCTTAGGTTTGAGGGCGTCTTGATTCATGCTTGCTACTACTTGCAGGTTGTTGGCGCGAAAGTAGTAACGAACGCCCGAAGCCCAGGGGCTCGCTGCTATGGGTTTGTTACGATGTGCTCGTCTGAGGAGGCCACAACGTGCATCAGCCATCTGCACAGAACCGAACTGCATGGCCGGATGATTTCAGTTGAAAGGGTATGTGATTTTGTTTATTATTTGGGTGCTAACATACTAAAGTTCGCCAGAAATAACTGCAAGTGTCCATTGGTGCAACTCATTCACCAATGATAAAGGTGAATGAGTCTGATTTGTTGTATTCTAGAGCCCGACCGATAAAGGATTTTAAAGGCCGATACCGATACAAATTTGTTGGTTTTAAAGCTACACTGTGTGATTTTTACCCCCATCTAGTGGTGAAAAGGTATATGACCCTCCAGTGAATATTAGTTTCTGTTCCTCTCAATTCCGATTTCATTTTAACTCCTACGGTGGCCAATGGAGTCCAAGATTAACATGGCTTCCAGTTCGACCTTGTCCATGAGTGTTAACTCAAAGTAAACACAAAAGGCAAAGCTTGAATTAACGGGATGTCCCTCTTTGGCTAATGTACTTTCAAGATGGAGGGGCAACATGGCGACAACATTAGAACCCCTTACCCGTAATGAGCACATACATTTTTGAAAGAACTAAGTGTATTTAGCTAAGAATAAACTAAAATAGTTACACAGTTTAGCTTTAAAATCCGATATTCCGATATATTGGCCGATTGTTATTTTTTATTCTTTCTTTTTTTTCCCAGAAATGCGCAACAAAACATTAACAGATTTTCCTAACATTAGTTATTTGTAGTTATTTATGAGTTTTAACTAAAATAATATGATAATGCATTTTAAAAAGAAACTTGTTTCTTTTATTGTCACAACTGAACAGAAGAACATCAAAATATATTAAAGTTCTGATAAATAAAATAATAATTAGTCCCTACATTGCCTTAAAAGCTACCTGCAACCTGGACCAGCAGGATGTGTGGCACGTTATACACACACATGCCAACAGGGATTGTGAAGAGTGCCCTCTGGTTGACAAACTATACAACTCCAACACTCATGACATGGTTGAAGTGTGTTTCGTCCATTTTTATTTTATTTTTGAAATATTCATTTATTGGCCATTATAACTGCCAATACCGATAGTTTGGAAAATGCCTAATATCGGCCGATAAATTGGTCTGGCTCTATTGTATTCCCATTTTATTTTCACTCCCTAGCATGGATTTTCTTCCAAATGTTTTGTCTAGTGTTCTAGTGCCCTTATTTCTAAACTTTTTTGCATCAGAATTGGGTGGCTGGCCACAATATTGATGTGAGGTGTGGAGTCAAAAGCCGCTTTCCGACCGGAGGGACTTTTGCAGCTCCTAAAACCTAACGTTCCTATAACCCTTTTTTTCTCATGTTCTGACCGGACTAAATTGGGGATTTTTTTAGTTCCTCAGACCATTGTTCCTATAACTCTTTCAGTACCTAGTCTAGAGCGAGGACTTTTTTCAGTTCCCTTTCCCTAGGTCTACTTTGATTGGTTCAACTTATAAGTCATGCCCACTGTCAACATGGAACTTGTAGTGCGCTGTCTGCCATACGCTGTGTGTTTTTGCAAAACATTACAACGAGGATTAAGACAAACATAACGCATTCAACCAGCTAATTGCTAATGCTAGCTAAACTTACCCGTCGTTTTGTTTGTAAAGAATCGCCGTGCTTGCGTTACCCCTCCTACCAGTTCCTATGGCCACTTGGCCAGTGTGAACGCAAGCAGCAAAACCGAGTTTGGGGTAGAGTAGTTCTTAGAACTGTTTAGAAGTGGACAGTTCCTACTAAGTTCCTGTAACTACTTGGTCGGAAAGCGGCTATTGCTAATTGATTGATCTGTATCTGTATTTAGGCCAAGAAGCGAGCCTGCTGGGAAGAAGCCTGCTGAAAAAACTGATGCCAAAAAGCCTGGCACTGACAGAAGACTCTCCTCGGACTCAAAGACTGAGAAGTAAGTTGTTAATCAATGGTATTTATTAAGACATCTCTACATGCCAAAAAACTAACGGTCTCATCAAACGGTTTCATTACAGATCTGAGAACAAGGATGAGAAGTCTGAAAACGCTGATGGAAAAGGTAACTTGTGTTCATGTTTGTAACTATCTTCAGTAAAATGCAAAGGTATCCAAATCTTAATGGTTCAATCTTGCTGTTACAGAACAAGGAGAGAGAACTGTTGTGATGGACAAGTCAAAAGGGGAGCCAGTCATCAGCGTGAAGACAAAAAGCAAAGAACGAGTATGTTTTGTGGTTTTAACCGTTTTGATTCATACTACTTTGGGTGGTTTTGAACATTAAAATGACACAGCAATCTTTGTTTCAGAGCACTAAGAGTCGTGACCGCAAATCCTCTAGCAAGGATAGGAAGGACATTTTGTCATTTGACCAAATTAAGGAGCAGAGAGAGAGAGAGCGTCAGAGGCAGAGGGAACGAGAGATTAGAGAAGTGGAGAGACGCAGGCACTCTGGGTAAATATTATGCTTCTATCCTTTGGCCCTCATTTAGTCTTGATCTAAAAATCAATCTAGCAATTTTCTAACGGGTTTCATTGACCGTGCAGCTCGCGAGACCGTGACAGCCGTTCGGAACGCGAGCGCATCCGCCTCTTTCGGGAGCGGGAGGAGCGGGAGAGACTGCTGAGGAAGCGCAACTTCCTGGAGGTGGAGAAACAGCGTCTGGATGCCGACCGCAGGGAGCGAGAGTTCCTGGAGCGTGAACGTCTCCGAATTGAGTATGAGCGGCGGCGCGAGCAGGAACGCATTCATCGGGAGAGGGAGGAGCTGAGACGGCAACAGGATCAGCTACGCTTTGAACAGGACCGACGTCCCATCAAGAGGCCTTTTGACATGGATGGCAGGTATGCATAAAGTAGGGTTGCCGAACAGTTTTGCCAAACCAGTAAAAGACAAGGTTTCCACACCCTCTTGCAACTCTACTTGATTCCTTGGGTAAGTTGACGAAGCAGGAGCACCTTGATTTGTCAGCTTTGACTGTGGTAGGGCTGCACCATATTGAAGAGATGTGATAACTCGTTAAAATTCGATAATGCTAAGTGTTTAAATAGTTCACTTTGAAATAAGTTTTTGGTATGTTTTAGCTTACCTCAAGAGCATCCAAGATGTAGGTGTCTTTGCTTCCACAATATTTAAATTTTTATATTTTTCGGTTAAACCGTTGTTGTCTATCAGTCATATAATGGAGGTCTATGGGGTCCACCTCAAAGAGCATGCACAGAGAAGTCCAAATTAAACATGATTTAATGACTCGTAAATGTAAGTTCCCATGAGATTTTGTTTAGGCGCTATACCAAAAATAGCCAGCCATTGAATTCCATTGAATTTAATTGGATGCATTCTGCCTTAACAAATTAATAAATTCTATCCAAATATCAATTCTGTCACTAAATATGGAACCTTGAGACTCAGACCTTTCTGACAATGTGTTTTGTCAAGATTAGAAAAGGTTTTGATAATAAATTATGAAAGATGATGCCCAAAAGAGGCAGGAAAAAAAAAAAACGTTTCTATGGTAACGTTTCTATACGTTTAATTTCAAAACGGTTTTCACAGGATGAATTCTGAGTTCGTAAGCTTTCAAATGATACCTAATTTATGATAACTACTAAAATATGTGATATAATAATAATAAAAAAATGATTTATTTATATATATATATATATATATTATATATATATATATATATGAGTATGAGATATATATATATATATATGAGATATATATATATATGAGATATATATATATATATATATCGAGATATATATATATATATATATACGACGATATATATATATATATACGTATATATATATATATATATATATATATATATACACACACACACACACACACACACACACTCACCGGCCACTTTATTAGGTACCCCATGCTAGTAACGGGTTGGACCCCCTTTTGCCTTCAAAACTGCCTCAATTCTTCGTGGCATAGATTCAACAAGGTGCTGGAAGCATTCCTCAGGGAGTTTGGTCCATATTGACATGATGGCATCACACAGTTGCCGCAGATTTGTCGGCTGCACATCCATGATGCGAATCTCCTGTTCCACCACATCCCAAAGATGCTCTATTGGATTGAGATCTGGTGACTGTGGAGGCCATTTGAGTACAGCGAACTCATTGTCATGTTCAAGAAACCAGTCTGAGATGATTCCAGCTTTATGACATGGCGCATTATCCTGCTGAAAGTAGCCATCAGAAGTTGGGTACATTGTGATCATAAAGGGATGGACATGGTCAGCAACAATACTCAGGTAGGCTGTGGCTGTAGCCTGAACCGTTGATTCAAGGCAGGATGGATCCATGCTTTCATGTTGTAGACGCCAAATTCTGACCCTACCATCCGAATGTCGCAGCAGAAATCGAGACTCATCAGACCAGGCAACGTTTTTCCAATCTTCTATTGTCCAATTTCGATGAGCTTGTGCAAATTGTAGCCTCAGTTTCCTGTTCTTAGCTGAAAGGAGTGGCACCCGGTGTGGTCTTCTGCTGCTGTAGCCCATCTGCCTCAAAGTTCGACGTACTGTGCGTTCAGAGATGCTCTTCTGCCCACCTTGGTTGTAACGGGTGGTTATTTGAGTCACTGTTGCCCTTCTATCAGCTCGAACCAGTCTGGCCATTCTCCTCTGACCTCTGGCATCAACAAGGCATTTCCGCCCACAGGACTGCCGCTCACTGGATGTTTTTTCTTTTTCGGACCATTCTCTGTAAACCCTAGAGATGGTTGTGTGTGAAAATCCCAGTAGATTAGCAGTTTCTGAAATACTCAGACCAGCCCTTCTGGCACCAACAATCATGCCACGTTCAAAGTCACTCAAATCACCTTTCTTCCCCATACTGATGCTCGGTTTGAACTGCAGGAGATTGTCTTGACCATGTCTACATGACTAAATGCACTGAGTTGCCGCCATGTGATTGGCTGCTTAGAAATTAAGTGTTAACGAGCAGTTGGACAGGTGTACCTAATAAAGTGGCCGGTGAGTGTGTATATATTATATATATATATATTATATATCATTTTTGTATTATTATTTATATATATATATATATATATATATATATATATATATATATATATATATATATATATATTTATAAATCATTTATATATATATAATTTATAAATCATTTATTTATATATATTAGTGCTGTCAAACGATTAAAATATTTAATCGCATTAATGTCATAGTTAACTCACGATTAATCGCACATTTTTATCTATTCTTAATGTCTTTTGATTTCTTTTTGTTACATTTTTTTCTCATTTTAATGCTCTTATCAACATGGAAAAGTGGATTGGCTTGTTTAGTGCAAATGTTTTTTTTTTAATTATTATTATTGAAAATAACATTGGAATAGTGTTCAATTTCACTCTAACATATATAGCCTAAATAATCTCTCACACAATGCAACACTGTCCATCAATAAAAGGGTGAAAGAAATACTGACGAGGTCCTGATATTGACGAGGGGGTGGAGAATTCGCATCATCTGTGTTTGTGTGTGTGTTTGCTTGCTTGGCCATCATCAAGTGGTGTTTCAGGCTGGACGTGCTGCGATGATGATAGCTCAGTTCATAATGACAAAACATACAGATCGCTTTGGTCTTGTCAATGGGACAATTTGGCAACTTTTTAAAAGTAAACTTTACATTCAGAATCTCATTGGCATCCATTTCGGCGTCTCGCGCTCGTCATCCACTCAAAACATAACGTTACTATTTGGCCGGCTCGCAAGCTGAAACGAGTGTGTGCGGCACAAAACGTCCTCGCGCTGCGCTCTGAAACCCATTCATAGCTTGCGCCGCGCGAGGACGTTTCGTTGCTTCTTCGACCAAAGCGCAAGCGGATCTAGCTAGACCGGAAACAAAACAACAGGCACGCCGCACACACTCGTTTGGGCTTGCGAGCCGGCTTTGAGTGGATGACGAGCGCGAGACGCTGAAATGGATCAGGACGCATGCCGCGTCCTGTTGCAAAAGTATGTGAAAAAACTACAAAGTTTGCTAGGACAAAAAGACCGTTAATCGCGCGATAAAAAAATTAACGCCGTTAAAATGGGTTTGCGTTAACGCCGTTAATAACGCGTTTAACTGACAGCTCTAATATATATATATATACAGCTATGGAAAAAATTAAGAGACCACTGCCAAATCAGCAGTTGCTCTGGATTTATTATTTATAATATAAATAATAAATCCAGAGCAACTGCTGATTTGGCAGTGGTCTCTTAATTTTTTCCATAGCTGTATATAAAAAAATACTTTTTAGAGGACTTCTTAACCTTACTTTTAAAAATATAATTTTAACTTTTTTTATTGACAAATACTAGATTGTTTTATTATGAACTTTTAGCACTAAAAACCAAAGTTTCAATTATTAAAAGTGGGTGCGTCGACTTTTTGTGACAAAGGTCAGAAACGCCTGTAATGACATTGAATTTTGAGGCGCACTCTTGTCATAAATTCATATATTACTGTTCATTCCTAATTTGTAAGAAAAAAACAGCGCTAAAATATCTATTTAGGAGTCTTAGACCTTTCCAGTGATATATAGTTTGTCATGTCTAGATTAGAATTTAATAGTAATATAGTGAAGTAAATTTAGGTTGCCCGTATATGGGCAAGTGACAGTTAAGGGGTTAACCCTTTAACGCTCTGGTTTATACAACTTTCACTTAGGAGCAAAAATCTGCCTTTAAACTTGAAAGAATTAAAGATTTGACGAATATCGTGATAATTATCGAATATCGACTGATCTAAAAAAAATTATCGTAAAAAAAAAATTATCGTGATAAATTTTTTTTGTCCATACCGTCCAGCCCTAAGTATTGGGCATTTTGACAATTCTGTGTTTGGTCATATAAGCTGTAGAAGAGAACTGAAATTAGGCGTCACTTATTGTGCCTAATAACATCAGGTATGGAACATTCATGTGCCCAGTCTATTCTCTGCTGTCTGCGTCAACCAAAAAATTGGGCTATACATAACCTGCATATTGCAGTATATACATTTGCGATATTTTGATATATCGTGCAGCCCTAGATTATGGGATGCACCGTGTCCATATTAAAACATTTTAATTTTCATTTCTAAATATACAGAAAAGATGACTGGCCGATGAAGAGAATGACAATGGATGATCGCTGATGGACGGTCGGATTTTGCGACGCCAAGACCGCTGACCAAGACTTTGACCACCGAGACCGCAGCCGCTATCAGGATGATGTGCTAGACAGGTAATGTCAGCTCTGTCTATTCTTGTCTATAGATTTTGCTACTATATTGTAATGATTTAACATCCCTCTTACAAACAGGAGAGACAACCGAGGTGGTATGTCAGGAGACAACCAGGTAAGAAAAGCCCTTCACAGACCTTCATTAGATTTGATAATACTCGGGTATTGGAAAACATCTCATCCTCCTTTCTCAATTTACAGCACTTTTCAGATCGGGAAAGACATGCCAGGGACAGTCGTGACAATTGGGGTGGCGGCTACGACAAGCGTGGGATGAATCCTATGAGGCCGGTGCCAGGCAGGTAGGTCTTTTTGTCTAATCTAGTCAGACTTGCCGCTTCATTAAATGGTCCCAAATTCTCCTCACTCAGTTGTTTTGCTCTGCTTGTTTGAAGTCGTGACAACAGGGACTGGGAGCCTGGACGTAAAATGGATGCGGACAGAAACTGGCAAGGTATGTCTACTAGGGCTGTTTTCGACTTAAGGATTTTCATAGTCGAATCCTGATTCGTTAGATTTTGCCGTAGTCGACTGATATCGAACCTTTTTTCTTTCTTTTTTTTTAAAGATAGGTCAATAGCAGCTATATTTTTTCCATTTCAAACAAAAGAGATGGACATATGCGCATTAGGCTATTCGTTCTGTGTTTTTTTCTTTCTTTCTAAACAGTTAGGCTATGTTTAGGTAGTATTTTTCATGTTTTTCTCACGCAATCATGTTTTTGATGCGGTGGTGGGCTTGTAACTCAACGCTTTAGCCTAAGGGTAGCAGCGGCGCTGCCGAAAATAAAAATCTGTCACAAAGAACAAATATATAGCAAGGAGACATTTTAATTGTTTATTAATAAAGATTAAGTTGACGATGCTGCGCGATCTTCGCAGGTGCTATGCGCCAGAGAGAAATGCACCGTTCATTTCATAAGCAGAGAGCATTACGTTTTCTTTCGTTTTGAATCGTTCTATTTACAAGTAGACATTTCTATATAGATATTTAGGTCTGTGGATTAGACTATACGTATACGCTGAGTTGCAGTAGTTGTATTTATAAGACGAGCTTCGGTGCCTCTGTTCTCTTGATTATCAGTAGCCTAATAATCTGCTTTTCCTTCTTATTGATTAAATCAAGACAATTGGTTGATAAAACATTAATTAAAATCAAGAAAAATAATTATAAAAAAACGAAATTCACTTTAAAGAAAGGCTTTGTGCTTTTCTGTCTGTGAAAGTTTTAAAGCAGTCTTTTTAGTGCTGCTTCAGAGCGCTCGTGTCTGTCGGAGAACTGTCACATCTGTAACGTTGTTTTTTCCTCTGCGAACACGAAAAATATATATTTTGTTTTGTGGAGAGCCAACCCTTCCTCATCTGATTTGAGCAGTGTAGTTCACAGAATTACAAAAAATATATTTTTTGCCTCCTAAAACGTAAAGATTTTTTTGTCATGCATTTGTCACGCACACTAGATGTGCTGGGAATGCGAGTGCGCAGCGCCGGAGGTGAGGCGTTTATTAGGCTAGTGTGAACGCGCTGGGGCGGACACGTAACTTACATTTGCAGCTTGACTCATATGAGTATTCATGTGCGACGGCTCGCTGACAGCAACGGCTGGCTGTTTTGAACGAGACGACCCGGTTACTGTGAACGGGGAGCGCTTGATGAACATTCTGTGACGTGCGCAGCGTGTCTGTTCGTGTGTCTGTTAAGAGTGAGCGGGAGACACACAACCTGATTTTTTTGTCTGTTACGATAGTCACGGTGTCAGATTACGCGATTTTGAAAACTAAAATCTTGTCGTGGACAATTCACAATGTCAGACTACACGTTGCTTCCTGACCAGTCATCGCATGCCGTCTTTAACGCGCGTGATGTAATCGAGAAAGCGAAACTTAGCGAGTGACTTCCGGAAACAAACGTAAACAAACAATGGATGAAGCGGTGAGTGTTGCATTGGCTGTCCTGTGTTCAGAAAAAATTTTCAAAAAGAAGAAAGAAAACCCGACAATGGACACGTTCCTGGATTGCTCGGCATTGAGCTTTTCAGCGTGAGAAATACACGAGTGTGGCGTGTGAGCGTTTGGACTGGTTGAATTGCGTTATGTCTCACGGCCATTGCGTGAGACTTAACCCTGTTTGAAGAGGACGGTATGGGCTGTCAATCCAAAGAACTTGAGGAAAACTTATTGTTTTCTTATATATTTTTACTTTTAGTTTTAACGTTAGCACCATAGTCTCTTTTCGTTTCGCCATTTTTGAAAGTTGTGTACAGAAAAGATGTGCTCCTGATTGGTCAACCTCATACATGTGACAGAACCGTCATGAACGACCATTAAAAAAATTAAACATGCTAGTCTTTGTGTCGTGATGTCGTGAAGCATCGCAGACGCGACGTAGGTTGTCGCCCACTATGACACACTATACGAGATGATACGATTCGAATCTTGCGTCCCGACGCCCGTTGTCGTTTACGAATCCCACGACACCCTACGTCAAACGGATTGTGCCAAAATCGGGCTAAAATCGTGTAATCTGAACCAGGCATTAAACGAGGTTGAACTGGCCGTGTACTATTCGAACTATAACGTTCATAGTCGAATCAGACCTCATTGAATCGTCGACTATTAGACGTCAGCCCTAATGTCTACTATTATTTTTTTTCTATTATGTTCAAAAGAAGTTGCTTGTTATCTCTTGTAACTTAATACGTTTCTTTTTACGAGCAGACCGAGGTGTTCCGGGACAGGGTCACATGGCACGAGGTGGAATGGCAAGGTAACAAGGTTTTTGTTTGTCATGGCTAGACATAAATGTGTAAACAGAGTATCATGGGACTTTTTCCATCTTTTCTTGCACATGAAACTAATATTCGTCTACTCTACTCCATAGCCGAGGTGGATACATACAGACAGGGACGGCCCAGTCACTCTCTGGAGCTTTAATCGACAGAATCAAATGATTCAGGGTAGCGGTATACAAGGTGGCGGAGCCTTTGGTCGACGCTATTAACTTAAGTATCTGTTATGTGAAAAGAAACTTTGCAGCTTGTACATTTGCCAGTCATGCTTTGTTGTATTTTTAAGTCCACTTTTATTTTGATGGTGTAAAGACAAACAGATAATTGGTTACATTGTGTAAAGATTTTTTTTTCTTTTTTTTAATTATTATTTTTTTTTGTCCTCCCCTCCATTCCACTGTTTAGATTTTAGGCTTTTCTGTTTTTCACTTGTTGAATGCTCAGGAACGTTTTGCTAAAATGGAACCTGTCTTTAAAACCATGAAATTGTTGTTCAATTGTTTTTGATGTTTCAATAAAGTGTGGAGTTTTCTTTACACAAAGGTGGTACTCTCGTCTTCCTATGTACTCTGTGGCCACTAGGTGGCGCTCTTAGGCTAAACAAAATTGGAGGGTTTGAAGAATGCTTGTGAGAATCCAAGTAGATTTTTACATTTTGCAAAGAAAATTAGTGTTTTAATGTCATCCAGTCTGAACAGATTCATTTAGTATTTGTAGTTGTTATAATGTTATGGTGATTGTTCCTTTAGCAAAGACTAATAATGTGGCATCTAATAGTCTAGGTTACAAATTGAGATGTTATATTGGCATATTGCAATCTCTAAATTAAGAAAACGGATGGCATTACTGTCATGACCACCACCCTATTGCTCAATACATCTTGATTATTTATTACTTGACTTCCATGGCGTAGGAGGACTGTGGCTTTTAACCTAATAAACCAAAAATAAATGCACTTGTTCCTTTTAAATGTCAGAAGAGCAAACAGTCACATTGTGCAAGTCTATTCACTGGTGTATTAGATCACTTGTATATCTAATAATAACCCTCAATTTGCATTGTCTCACTTAAAGGAGTAGTTCACTTTTTTTAAAAAAACTTTTGTTGATTATTTACTCACCCCGATGTCATCCAAGATGTCTACATCTTTCATCAGTTGAAAAGAAATTAAGGTTTTTGATGAAAACATTCCAGGATTTTCTCCATATAATGGACTTCATTGGGAACCAAACGGTTCAAGGTCCAAATGAGAGTTTGTGCAGTTTCAAAGGGCTTTAAACGAACACCAGACGATGAATAAGGGTCTTATCTTTGACCATTCGAGTCATGACTCGAAAAAAGATTTGCTAATTTTGATGAACGAGTTTGAACAGGAGTCACAAACGCGCATCACAGAACAGAGCAAGGCGACCATATGTGCTAAACACTTTAAACGTTTTTATTTAATTTTTAAATGAGCGTTTTTTTTTGTTTTTCATCGTCTGGTGTCGTTTAAAGCCCTTTGAAGCTGCACCGAAACTCTCATTTGGACCTTGAACCGTTTGGTTCCCATTTAAGTCCATTATATGGAGAAAATCCTGGAATGTTTTTATCAAAAACCTTAATTTATTTTCGACTGAAGAAAGAATGACAGTGACATCTTGAATGAGTAAATTATCAGCATTTTTTTTCTTTAATTAAACTACTCTTAACCTTGTGGTAAAGGGAAAACCAGTTCCTTAATATTTTATTTTGGTGTATTTTCTGAACCCATGGTGAAGTTCCTTATAGTTGACAAGTTAGGGGGCGACATTGTCCCAAATTTGAGACTCGCAATTTACTCCAGAATCTGTTTTCAGTTAAATCATTATGACAACAAACTGACTCCACAGGGGATCTTTTGCTTTGCTAGCTTGAAATTAGCCATGTTGATGTGGGCTGTTGTTTAATACTTAAACAAACCACTGCAGTGCAACTTCAGAATTCATAATTGTAATGGTCATTTACATATGATTAACTCTTGTAGTAGAGTAATTAGCAGTCAATAAAGATAAATGATATAGTTTAAAGCAACTCAGGAGACCCTTAGGTAACAGACCCGACATCCTGGGAGGTGAAGTTGGTGTGCGGACAGTTCCACAATGTCCTGAAAGTAACCTATGCCTAAAGCGATGCCTTCTGGGGAGGTATCTTGAATGATGTCACTAACTTAGATCAGGTCGTGCTTCGGTGGCCAATCACATGCAGGCTGAGGGTTTTGTAGGTGGAGTCAGACAGATTTTCATTCCTAGAAATGCCTGGGGGTCATAAAACTCTCATTAAATTTCATACTGCTGAAATATGCCAAGGAATTCTTGATAAATGTTATGTTGTCTCCAAGACCAAAATCCTAACTGGTGTTTGTCCTCTCATTCCTAATGATATAGTCTATTGCTTCAGGTCTGAGCAGTGTTTTGCTGTTTGAACTGGCACGTTCTCTTCTGCGAATATGTCGACATGGACCAAGTCATTTGGAACAAAACCTGAGCAGAGCTGGAATTTCATTACTGTACCACACACCCATGAGAATTTCTGTTCTCCCCGCTGTCAACTATACTATGAGATTTCTGGAAATTTCCCAAAAGAAAAAGCCTTGGAAGAACATGGGGGGACCCAACATGTCATTGTTTCTCTAAGCAAACCTCATTAAAAATTCCTGTTATACTTTAGAAACGTGAATTTAAATTGTGGTCCTCCTTCAAAACTGATCAACAAGTCTGTATATGCCTAGTTAGTGTAGTTCAGGCATGTGTAGCCAGAAACATTCCTCTCGGAATAGGTTTCAAGCGCATAGTGAGCTAAGAAGACATGGTAGCCAAACTTTTGAGTGCTTTCAAGATTTATCTGCTGATTTATATTTTATCTAGAGGACATTTTACAGGTAAGAAATCTCTCTATGCTTTGTCTTGCAGCAGGTGGTGGGCTTATCTGAGGTCAATAGGACATTTGTCTATAGATTACTGAAGGTTTTTTGGCCTTCTTCATTGTAGTTTGCCTCAACTTGCCTGCATCAAAATAAGATTCGGATATAAGAACACTTTTAGTCATAGTTAGAGGTCTTGTTAAGGTATGTTACACCATTGTTGTTCATAGTTGGGTTTAGTTATTTGGACAAACCCCAAGAGTACTCTTTGGCAAGTAACTTGACCTGCACAGTTTGTGCCACGGTTTGTGGTGGTGAGGTATGCTATTGCTTTCTTTTTTTTTTTTTAAGCAAAACGATTTTCATTTGATAGACGATAAAATGGCAAAGATTTGTGTTCAAAGATTATTATCAAGACAGGTAACGTTAGGTTATTTTAACTTGAGCCACTCAAAACACATGAGCATTAGCTGTTCAAACTGAATGCGTTCTTGTGTTTAAATGTGACAAAAGTTCACCACAGAACAGGGGTATCTAATGCATTTTATGTAATGTGCTCAGAAAAAAACAAACAAAAAAACAGACTTTTATTTTGGATGCGATTAATCTCAATTATTTTTTGCACAGCCCTAATATATAAAAATATATATATATATATATATATAATATATATACATATATATATATATATATATATATATATATATATATAAAGCAAAAATGTTGGACAACTGACAGTTGCAAAAAAACATTTCAGGATTTTTTTTTTCTTTGTTTCTATTCATTGTTTCTATTTGTAAGCCTATTCATTTTCGTTACGTTCGTTTTGTTTCGTTCATTAGTAAACTTATGAGTTTAGTTACTTATCTGTAATGTAGGCTATGTGAATTCAGTATATGACAAAATATATAATTATGTGTATTTATGTATATTAATGTTTTTGTTTTCTGAGTTTGTAAATGGAAAATGTTCGATTATAAAAAAACTTTTATTTTGACATGGCGTCATTAGTGCGCAAGATAATGCGCGAGGCGGTGAAAAACGTGCGAGAGGCGACGCCACGCCAGTTTGGTCAAGATCTTTTTTGAAAAACAGCTGAGAAAATAGCGCGGTTGGAACACAACAACTCTAATATTTTGTGATTGTCTCAATATAAAACAGCTACGTTGGGGTTTAGTTGTCTGTAGAATTGTGGTTAGAAATAAATTGGACTCGGAATTTAACACTATTTTGTTCCAAATAACGTTATTTCAGAAGCTTTACAAGACATTAGCAAGTACATAAAACACTACGAAGGCCTGTCTTATGACCGAGAGCTCCTAAAACAGCAACACCTGCGCATCAGACGCGAGACACATTTGGACAACAATCAGGAGCTTCATCTAGACTTCAACGCCTTTCAAAGGTAGCTACAATGTACACATCTTCATTAACCCACCATACTTTATTATCCACTTGTTACAACGTTTTATTAAGCACTGATTTCTTAAAGGGCATTCCACCTGCGTCTCAAGCCAGATGTAAATGGCTTCACAGAAGATTTTAAGGTCCAGTCAGAAGATGAAACTCAGATGGTGGATCTCTCTCACATATATTCAGGAGTACTAGAAGGTAAGACGTCATGTTTAGGCAGCCACACAGTTTGTTATCTATCTAATGTTAATACGCTGTAAGTGATCAGTTGATTTAAAGGAGTAGTTCACTTTTATAAAAAAAAACTTTTGCTGATAATTTACTCACCCCCCCATGTCATCTAAGATGTCCATGTCTTTCTTTCTTCAGTCGTAAAGAAATTAAGGTTTTTGATGAAAACATTCCAGGATTTTTCTCCATATAAAGCACTTTACTGGGAACCAAACAGTTCAAGGTCCACAAGACCGTTTCAGTGCAAACGGTTCAAAGGGCTTTTAACGATTCCAGACGATGAATAAGGGTCTTATCAAGCGAAATGATCGCTCATTAAAAAAAAAAGTTTAAGTTTTATACGGTCAAATGCTCGCCTTGCTCCGTTCTGTGATGCATGTTCGTGACTCCTGTTAGAACTCGTTCATCAAAATGAACAAATCTTTTTTCGTGTCATTTGGTTCAGTCAACGAACGAAATGAATGAGTTGACTCGGGAAAAGATTTGGTCATTTTGATGAACGAAGTTCAAACAGGAGAGTCACACAGAACAGAACAAGGTGACCATTTGATCTTATTAAACTTAAACTTTGTTATTTAAATGAGCGATTGTTTCAGCTTGATAAGACCCTTATTCAGTCGTCTGGAATTGTTTAAAGCCCTTTGAACAATTTGCAGTTTGCACTGAAACTGTCTTTTGGACCTTGAACCATTTGGTTCCCATTGAAGTCCATTATATGGAGAAAAATCATGGAATGTTTTCATCAAAACCTTAATTTCTTTAAGACAGAAGAAAGAAAGTTTTTTTAAAAGTGAACTACTCCCTTAACTTAAAGTGCGCAAACTTGTTAACTTAAAGTTATTAAGTAATAAACTTCATGTGTAATTGAAAAAATTGAAAACAATCCACGTGACTTCACATACATTTTTCAATTACGCATGAAGTTTATTCGTAATTTTAAAGTAATGGGCGTCCTCACTTAATAAGTCAACTTATAAAAATGTTTTCTCTCTCATAGATGACAGTGGTTCCTCATGTCAAGGTTCTGTTGTTGAGGGTCAGTTTGAAGGCTCGATCACAACAGCCAATGGGACGTTCTACGTGGAGCCCACTGACAGATACAACACCTCCGACTCTGACCACCATTCCATTATTTATCATGAGGATGATGTGGGTAAGTGATTATAAAATGTATTTCTTATGTTTAAGCTGTGATTTAGTCCCAACAAAACTTTACCATGTCCTTTCTTGTGTGTTCACCAGTATACTTTTCACAATAGACTAACTGGTTAAGTTAGAGCTGGTTGAAATAATACAACTTTTCCAACTTGATCTCATGAGGTGGCGATTATATGTATATATACTATTGAACTTAAAGGGATAGTTCACTTTGAAATTACTTTTTGGTATGTTTTAGCTTACCTCAAGGGCATCCAAGATGTAGGTGTCTTTGTTTCCACAGTATTTTCAATTTTGATATTTTTAGGTCAAACCGTTGTTGTCTGTCAGTCATATAATGGAAGTCTATGGGGTCCACCTCAAAGAGTATGCACAGAGAAGTCCAAATTAAACATGATATAATGACTCGTAAATGTAAGTACACATTGATGGCCTAAGACACAAAACGAGCGCTTTGTGTGAGAAAACGAACAGTTTTATATCGTTTTTACCTCAGATCAGTTGGACGTGGCTGTGCTTACAAGAGGTAAAAACGATACAAATACTGTTCGTTTTCTCACACAAACCGCTTGTTTCGTGTCTCGATATCCTTTAATTTAATGCTATTTTACTTTTTAATGATAGTAATTCGTAATATTTGATGGTAAAACAAAACTACCTTTGGAGATAAACTATATTATTCATCTATAAAGTTAGTTTTAAAAGTGAGACTTGGGGTATTTTTCTGCAGTTCAATGCCCTGAGAATTTGCAGGCAGAGGAGCTGGACATGTTAGACATTTTAATGATAGTTAAAAAATTATAAATCTCAAAAGTGAGTATGTTTATACCTAAAACTACCATGATAAATGTAACAAAGAAGGTTGATAATAATGCATTTGTTTTACGTTTAGGTGCATTTGCTTTATTGTTTAGCCAAGTCATTTTTAAATCTTTCTCTGCCAACTGACATGGAAATTATTGTTTTAAGTAGCAAAAGCACAACCAGTTTGCAAGGATTATCTGTCATTTACTGTAAGTAATAGACTTACATTTACTCAATGTGTCCGTCTGAGACCACATTAAACTTTTTTTAAACATTTTTACAAAAGGTCAGGTTTGCTTCAGATGAAACTCAAGATACAGGAAAGCAAAATAGGTGCATTTTCATTAGTGGTCCCAGACTTTTCTACCCTGGAGTGTTTTTGATGTAATTCCTGGGATTTTCATTTGTGTTTGTGTACTTCCTTTGCTGGGGTAGTAAAAGAAAGAGAGAAAGAAAAAAAGGGGCCAGGGTGGGGGTGAGGGGCATGTGTTCTTGTTTTTATATAGCATGGAGGTAAACATTGGCATAGAGACAAGTGTATAGTCTGTTGTTAGGGGTTAACAGTCAAAAGACCCAAAACCAGATATGAAGAGTCAGAATTATAAAAAAAAATTAAAGAAAAGTTTACTGAACACAGTTTGCAGTTTCATCAGCAGAAGTCAGCTTCAAGACTCACACAGGAGTTCATAGGCCGCCCCCTTACCAACACCATTAGACAATTTTTTTTCTTTGTTCATCTGGCGGTTATAACTCACAAACAACAGCCAAACAAAATCTAAAGTCAATAATATAAGGGTATTATTGCGTATTATTACGAAATAAAGTTATTATTACAAGATCACAGCGGTTATATTGTTCCCAAGGTCTAAGCTTACGTCATTGCTTACACATTGAATGATTCTCACTGGCTAAGAAATAGATAAACACAGTCATTTTCCACACATATACAGATAGACAAAGCATATCTCCATTGATGATGCATCATTCAGAGGCACATCATGACCTTCCAGGTCACAGATTGTCCAGAACATGTCCAGAACATATCCAGAACAACTCAGTCAATCTCATCTAATGGCAGTGGTTCCTTAACCTAAGACTTTAACAAAGAAATGGTGCCTTAAACTAGTGGCTTCAATGACCCCTTTATGTTTTAACACTCAAACACAAACCAAATAAATCCCTATTTCCCTATTATTTTCACTGTTACAGCATTCACATAGGACACTAGCAAATAGGAGCTCCCATCAAGGCTGAAGAGAGTCTGAGCTGCTTATTATCAGTTAAGTGTACCGAAACACAATGGTTTAACATTCACTTGTTTGGGAGAAAAACAGATAACATTTGCTCCCCAGAAAGGAAATATAATAGAAAGAATACATTTACAATACTATGTAGCAATGTTCAATACAGCTTGACCATCTGTACAGCGAAGTATCATATGTGTTGGACTTGTGTTCACGAACGCCTTTAGGATCCATAAACCTTCCTCCTGAGACTAGAGAAAGAGACAAATGGCCTTGTGCACCTAAAAGAAGCTGGTTATTTACATCAGCATGCATTTAAGAATATGGTTTCACAAGCAAAAGCACAAAGAATAAATATTTATGTCAATAAATGAATATACTTAATTATTGATTTTATAAAAAAGAAATACAGAAGCATTCAAAAGGATATGATTTACACTACCGGTCAAAAGTTTTAGATCGGTAAGATTTTTTAATGTTTTTAAAAGAAGTCTCTTCTGCTCACCAAGGCTGCAATTATTTGATAAAAAATGCAAAAAGAACAGTAATATTGTGAAATATTATTACAATTTAAAACAGCGGTTTTCTATGTGAATATATAGTGAAGTGTAATTTATTCCTGTGATCAAAGCTGAATTTACAGCATCATTACTCTAGTCTTCAGTGTCATATGATCCTACAGAAATTATTATAATATGACGCTCAAGAAACATTTATGATTATTATTCATGTTGAAAACAGTTTTTTACATTTTTATTTCAGGATTCTTTGAATAGAAAGTTCAAAAGAACAGAATTGATCTGAAATGGGAAGCTTTTGTAACATTAATCACTACCATTCAAAAGTTTTTTTTATTTTTATTTTTTTTTATTTTTGGGGGAAAGAAATTAGAAAATACTTAGAGTTAAATTGATCAAAAGTTACAGTAAATACATTTATAATGTTAGAAAAGATTATATTTTAAATAAATGCTGTTCTTTTGAACTTTCTATTCATCATAGCATTTTGGGGGAAAAATGTTACACGACTGTTTTCAACATTGAAAATAATAATTTGTTTTTTTTAGCATAAAATCAGCATATTAGAATGATTTCTGAAGGATCATGTGACACTGAAAACAGATGTGTAATCAGCAACAGTAATGATGTTGAAAATTCAGCTTTCAAATTACATTTTAAAATACATTAGAATAGAAAAAAAATAATTTTAAATTGTGATAATATTTCACAATATTACTGTTTGTCTTTTTTTTTTCATCAAATAAAGCATCCTTGGTGAGCAGAAGAGACTTCATCTAAAAACATAAAAAATCTTTCTGATCTAAAACTTTTGACGGTAGTGTATATGCTGAAGAGGCAAGGGATTTTGACCACCCCTTCAGTCCCCCGTTTTAGACCAATGTGGGTCTAATACCGCCACGTCCGATCTAACCAGTGAGGTCACGGAAAGGGGAGTGGTAATGCGTGCTCCCTAAAAGGTCACACTTGTCTCTTCACCTCGTCACGGACATGCTGGATACTAAAAAGTCCTGTTCCCTTTAAGAGGCTCTCCCACCTTCCACTCACAACAGGGCATCAATGTCATTCTTCCTCAGTTAATCAGTCAGGTTAACATTTTTATAAAACGCATAACTGATTACAAAACAAGTACATATTTATTCTCTGGAAGCCGGGCTAAATAAACAAGCACTGTTGCTGTATTCCTAGCATGGGCTAGACCCGCAGTCATTACTCGGATCTTAAATAAGGACATTGTCTATAATCATGAATACCAGAATATAAGCACTATTTTTTTTTTTTTTTTTTTTTTAGAGCCCGACTGATGAAGGACTTTAAAGGCCGATATTGATACAAATATTTGTTGGTTTTAAAATCTGACATTCCGATATATTGGCCGAATATTTTTTTTTAAATTTTGTTTATTTCAGAAGCGCGACAAAACATTAACATATTTCCCTAACATTAGTTATTTGTAGTTATTTATGAGTTTTAAATAAAATAATATGCTAATGCACTTTTAAAAAAAGTTTTATTTTTATTTTATTTTTTAAAAATATTCGTTTATCTGCCATTATAACTGCTGATATCGATAGTTTTGAAAATGCCTAATATCGGCCTGCCGATATATCGGTCTGGCTCATTTTTTTTTAAATTTAAAATCTATTTTATTTAAATATTATTTTAATTTTTTTTTATTTAAAAATGTATTTTATTTTCAAATCCTTTTATTATAAACAACGTTGGATGGTTAATGCATTATTTTCCATTATTAACACTATAATTTTCCGTGCCCATAAGGTGACCGACATCAAAAAAATGTATTACTTTCTCCCGCAACAACTAATGGGAATCACTTCATGGCCTGAACCCTGAAAGCCCATTTCCTGTTAGCTCTTTATCTATAATCTCCATCAGGGTGTGGTCCCCTGGCATACATAGAGCTTGTCCCAATAAGAAACAAGCCATGCAGTGAATGCGGTTTCTGGTGAGTGGGATAGAGGGACTTGCGTTCCTGGGGAAGACTGCCGTGACTCCTCACACTGTGGATATGGGTGGTCATGTGATGTTGTGGATGAAGTCACACCATGTCCATGTGGTTTCAAGGTTATAAGGTTTCAAGGTTCCCATGGGTCCAGGGGCAGGTTATTCATATATTCAAAACTTTGGATATGTTTTTAAAGGTGCACCATGCAACTACAGTATAGTATGCCATGAACGCCATTATATGTAAAAAATATGAACAGAATTAGCAAAAGATACCCTGTTGCAGAAAATAATGTTACAAAAATGATAATAATAAAAAAACAGTAAATGCAACAGAAATGCTAGATGCGACAGTAAAAAAGCTGTTTATTAAATGTAATTTACCATTCTGAAATACTTTATTTGGGTTTATATGAATAATTTTTACTATAGAATACTGTTTTACGGCAAATGCTGTTTTAGGGCAAGTAATTTTACTCGGTAGGCATTTTTGAAATGCCTCTGGGACAGCTATTTCGATTTATATTACAGCTTCTATATTTTTGGATGTGGAAACATCAAATTCTTCTAAGCTGTTAACCAAGCATATACGATTAAATGTTATATTTGAAGACTTATATTTTGAAGTCTGAAAACAACTGTTGACAACAACACATTTTCAGGCTGGACCAGCCAAATGCGCATATGCAGTCATAAGTGTGTCTCAGAAAACGTTTCTATGTATATTTATAGGGCTGTCAAACGATTAATTGCGATTAATCACATCCAAAATAAAAGTTTGTGTTTACATAATATATGTGGGTGCACTGTGTATAATTATTTTATATATATATAAATACACACACATGCTTGTATATATTTATGAAATATTTTAATATACCGTATATAGATACCGTATATAGATTTATTTATAACTTATATTATAAATAAATATTTTATATATAAATAATATTTTTTTCTTAAATATGCATGTGTGTGTATTTATATATATATATATATATATATATATATATATATACATACAAAATAATTTTACACAGTGCACCCACATATATTATGTAAACAAACCTTTATTTTGAATGCATATTAATCACGATGAAATGATTTGACAGCCATATATATCAAACGATTAATCGCGATTAATTGTATAACATTTAATCGTATATGTACCGATATATACATTCGTTTATATACTATATATATATATAGTGACGCAATGACTTTACCAATTGACGATTGGCTCCTTTATTTAGAAAGTGGGACTTTGTTAGCCATATTATGCCTCTTTCTCTCCCATTCAGTAGTAATATTTGTCTAGTAAATGTCTTTGATGACATAAAATTAATGTGCAATTCGAACAAAATAAAACAAAAATAAAACTAACAGTAAAATACCAGTAAAAGAATGTGCTAGAAAAAATTCTAATTTATGATTTTTGTTATTTATTATATTACCAATATGCCAATTTTCCATTGCAAAAAGTAAAGACCTTTTTTCAGACAGCATTTTTTTTAAACTGTACTAATTTGCAGCAATTTAAAGTGACGGATTTCCTGTTTGAGTTACTTGATGACTGAAGCTGATTGTACAGATCTGTTATTTATATATGGATTCATCTCAATTTTGGACAATGGCGTAGTTTGTCTGCCATCTGGAAGTTAAAAATAACAGGAAGAGGAGAAGCTTTGATTAGGTTTTACTGCAGCTGGCTGAATAAAGGAAACAACCAATCAGAAGCAATGCATTTGAAGCATAGATATAAACACAGAATTAGGATGGTTCCCCAGTTGAATTTCATTATCAATTTGTTGTCAAATTTTAAGTCAAGTCAAACTTGTTTGTATAGCGCTTTTCACAACACATAGCCGCTTTACGCAAAATAAAACATCTTTAAAATCGTAATTTTAACGACACCAATGTCTTGGGTTTGATTCCTAGGGAACTTGCATACTAATGAATTGAAATGAAGTAAAAAGAAGGAAACTAAATCTAATCTCCAGATTAGATTCTGCAAGTGTTCTTGGAATCCTGAAAGTAATAAACTTTCATTTAATTTCCGCTCCCCTCTGGTGTGGATTGTTTCTCAATAAATTCAGGCATATTTTCCTCAAACAACTCCTGAAACCTTTCTGCCCTGATCTCCACATGCTCAACTTGAAAGAGAGGCACGCAGGATGAAGCCAAAGTCTGGAAGTAATTCCATCAATGGGTCAATGTCCAGACATTTGCCCTTCCTTCTCACATGCTCCATTTCTCTCTACTCAAACTCACTGATCCTGGAACGACTCTACTTAGCCTTATTCCTTATATAAACTATGATCATGTTCCAAAGCGTGATCTGAGACCAGCGGTGGGTTCTCGTTCTCCACCTCATTTACATTAAAGAATTCTTATTGGTTGATTCTTGCACACCAGAATGGTGTGATCCAATCATGTTGCTTCACTAGTTAAAGTCAAGGAACATCCTGACATTTACTCCAGCTAAACTCCCAGTCATTTTACAATGTAGGTAAAACTTAACCAGGCTGTTGTGGATGTCAACCACCTGACTTTGCATGAGCTTTTTCTTTGCCCTCAACTTTAATGTTTAATCTGAGTTGTTCTGGGGAATGTCCTGAATGTGAATTCATAATGTAAAACCTTGTTTTTGAAAGTCGGTTTCCTTGAGTTTTAAGGTCATACCACTATTGTTATGTCTGGTTGAGGCCACGATGCACTGCTATCACAAACAATCAGTGCAGCGTAAATCTGCGTTCATACTACACGCGACTTTGTCGCTGCAGGTCACCAGTGGCTGCGCTGGAGGGCGTTCCCCACTACTGGTTGCCTAGTAATGTTTGTGAGTGACATTCACGGAAGTTACTCTGTGTTAGACAACAAATGCGTTTTATTTAATTACACATTTAATTCAATAAAGTTTAATTAGTGGGGTCGCTGTGTCCATTTCTTTTACTGTCTATGGTCTGAAAGGCGGGGCACCGATAGCTGCACCCTCATTGGACACACCCTTTTGCCATGGCACGTGACCGAAAGAGAAGAGGTCGTTGCGAGGGGGGAGGAAAGGGTGACGTATTTGATTAAAGATTATAAGGATACATGAATTAAAAAAGAAAAAAATTAAGCACTACAGTACTACATATAAAAAGAAGATTTGTCAAATTTGATTTCATGCCGACTTTAAAGCAAGTGTATTCTGATTGGCTGTCAATGTTTTAGCTGGAAAAAAAATACAGTGAAAGTGATTCCAATGATATCGTTCCTCGTATAGTTGGTATCTGGTCTCCACTATTCTCACAGAATTAAAGCTATTATTAATACGTTATAGTTATCATCCTTTGTGCCCAAGGGACTAAATGTACTAAATAACCCATAGTGTACACCCATTTGCTTTTATTTTTCTAAGCATTCAGGCTTTCTCTCTCTAGCAGATGATAAAATGGGTGAAAAAAAAGCAATTGAATTATTGCTAGATTTTTGTTTTGGCCCAATAATCAACCTATAAATCACCCTCAGCTATGCATTAAACCACCAAACCCCCTTAACAACAAATTGGCAACTATCCACAACACTTTTGTTTGGTCCAGCCAGCCCCACTAATGTTTTCTTTAGGAAATATACAAATCTTTTTCTTCCTTCTGAATTCAGACCTTGATAAAACATATAAATAACATAAAAGGTTGGACTTTTTATTAAAACTTTTTAGTCGTAAGTTGGTGTCACGTCTACCAAATTTTAATACAGTTAGTAATTATGTCACAATGAGAGTTTTCGACAGGGGTCAGAAAAGATACAATCGCTCAAGTCTCTCTTGAGCAAGTACCTCGGTTTTGCAATGCATTCATAATTTCAAGGCTGTACAAGCAGATCCAAGATTTTTGCAATCTTTATCAGATTGTCTGTACATCATCTAGTCCTGCATTTGGCTGGACACCAATAAGAAGTATATTGGACAGCATTAATGAAGCTTTACAATGTATCAAATTTATATTAAAAAAAGCTTGTTTTGTTTTTTATCTGAGAAGAATCTGATTTAAAGAAAATTAGGATGGTGCCAAAACTAAAATGTCACTTAAAACTTGACTAAAGCTATTCTGAACAACCTTCCTTTTTCTTATCAAATTAACTTTCTGTATTAACAGTTTTATTTTAGTATTATTTCTATACTTTTATAGTACTTTATATCTTGAATCTGCTTTTATTATTATATTTTCAGTTTTCTATTTAACTTTAATTTAACTTTTAGTATTTTTATGTGCTTTTTGTAATTTTTCTAGCATATATTTCTTTGTAGCTTTAATTTATTTTATTTCAGCTTTATTTTTAGTAATATTAGTTAGTATGTCAACTTATTTCAGTTGTCTGCAAAGAAACATTTTTAATTTTCATATAGGTTTTTTAGGTTTAATTTTTTCATCTAAATGCTTTATCTTATTTTAGCTTTATTTAAATTAAGGAAAACGATTCTTAATAGTTTTGGTAATGAAAAAAAATAATTACAGGATTTTTATCCCTTGTTTTATCCCTCATATCGTAAACCTTTAATTTGATTCTTTTTTTTTCTTCTCCACAGACAGCACTCCCTTGAGAGGCGATCATGTTGGCTTCTGTGGTGCCGAGCGGCTGCAGCATCTTGTCGAAAACCACCAAGAGGTCAGACATGACCTCACCTCATTTCAGTTCAGCCCAGTAAAGTGTCCTTACATTCCCAAATAATTTAAGTTGCTGTAAAGTGTTCTGAGTTTGTCACATCACATAAAAATGTGTTATTAGCAGTGGTGGAAAGTAACTAATTACAAATACTTTCGTTACAGTACTTGAGTAGATTTTTTCATTTTTTGTACTTTCTTGAGTATAATTAAATTGTGGTACTTTTACTCTTACTTGAGTAAAATAAAAATAAAGTATTCAACTTCTCTACATTTATTTTTCATAAAAAGTACAGAGTACTTTGACAAAGGTGCCAACGGAGCAACAGGGCAAGCTGATATTTGACAGACACTTTTCAAACTACTGCGGTGGAGCCCTGCGCTTCAGCCAATAACAGACAGATCTGAAGCAGTTCAGCCAATAACAGACAGATCTGAAGCCCTTCAGCCAATAACAGAAAGGTCTGACTCGGGTGCAAAACCAATCAAAACCTCCAGTTCGGCTGGGGGCGGGGCGTTCAAGCCGCGCTTTGGGTTTGACATTCAATCACTGGCGCTAATGTTTTGAATCAGTAGCGCTAACGTTTCAATATTTCAGTGAATGTAAGTGAGTATTCTGCTCATATTTAATTATGGCAACTACTGAAATGGGTCATACCATTGATAATACCAGAGCACTGAGCAGTTGAAGTAAATAAAAAAGCTCGGCTCATAACTCGGCTCATAACAGTTATTACATGGACGCAGTTATTGCATGGACGGAGCAAGATCAATGTAAGTGTCTAAAATACATGCACACAGTTCAATTAATGGTAAAGCTTGCCCTGTTTAACAATACAGTTAAACTAAATATACGAAGCAAAATTTGTACAAAGCTGAAAAAACAGTGAAATAAGATCGTATGATGATTTATCTGTCAATCAAATGCATGTAAAAGTGTAGGGGAGAGCGGGGCACAAAGTAACACTTTTTGACTTTGTCAATTTGTGTAAATCTACTTAGGGTTTAGAGTTTTTTTCCCACATTAATTTCCCACATGTCAAGTACAATTATGTGGTTTTGTTTTATTGATACAGTGTATACTTTTTTCTTGATTTACCCTGAAAGAATGGAAGTGAAATGTGACAACATGCCCCATAGGTGGGGTACATTGTAACATGTGAGGGGCACATTGTAACATCACCATATAACAGCTTAAAATGTCATCTCATCTAATCAAAAAAATATACAAGTCAAACCAAAATATTTTCTTATTAAAATACAATTATTAACTTTTTCATATAAAATAATGGCATTTTTTAATAATTTAAAATAAACTAATTTTTGAATTTGACAAAAAACATATCAGAAAACACAGCTATACAGCATAGTTCAAAACACAATAATACTTAATAATTTCTGAACATTGACTCTCAGTCTTTATTTACATGTTTCTCATGTTTTCCCAATAGAATTCATAAAAGTATAGAATATAATATCATATTTCTAATAGGGGCACATTGTAACACAGTGTTACAACATGCCCCAACTGCACAACTGGGATTTAAACCCTGCTAGTGTCTTCTGCTAGTTAGCAAAGCATTAAAGAACTATATCAACTGTTTAACAACAGATTGGAGATTAAAATAATATCAGATTTGTCTAATTTTTAATAAACACAAAAAATAGAGATGAAAAAATTAACTTAAGTAAGAAATGTATTTTGCTATGGTTAAATAAATGTTCAGTGACATCTTACAAAGATTTTGGAATTTTGGTGCAATTTTTTTCTCTATAAAGTGTTGAAATGGCAACTAGTAAATACACCAAGTTTCGTCATGCCAGCATGTGTGGAAGTATTTAAAACAAGTGTGTTACAACTAGCCCCGCGTTACGTTGTGCCCCGCGCTCCCCTAGTTCATTCCTATAGCAACAGTGAGCTCCCAGCACATTTTCGGTAGGCTACAACCATAGGTGCTACAGCGAAAAAAATATCATTTAATTTAACATGTTAACCATACCCCACTTAATTTTTTTTTATTTTTTTTTACTGGGAATTTTTTATTCATACTGTTTTATTGTTTTTCATAACTTTTTTATCGGACCTCTCAATTAACCTTCTTTGCTTTCAATTATGAATGATTCAAATCAAAACATTCAAATGATCTTACCTGGACTTTCTTTTCAAAATTAGTAATAAAAAAAATGCTCTTGACAACAGAGAAAGCTAGTAGTCTATGTGGAGCACTTTTATTATTCTCCAGTCATTCACTGCCATTATAAAGTTTGGAAGAGCCAGACCATTTTTTAATACAACTCTGATTGTATTTGACTAAAAGCAGAAAGTCATATTTTCTAAGATGACTTGAGGGAGAGTAAATCGTGGGCTAATTTTAATTTTTAGGTGAACTATCCTTTTAAAGACATACATCATTCTTTTGAAAATACCTGATAGTTTGATAAACACAGAAATATTATATCTATAATGTGCTTGTCTCCATGTTTCATCAGTCAAAACATCACTATTTGCATGTTATAACATCCATAAAAGGCATTTCCTGAAATGTGTAAGTTTAATACTTCTATGCATCAGTACTGAGCCTTCAGTATGAATGAAATAGATGACATGAGAGTGTTTAGCGCTCCATTTCGCTATCATCTCCTCATTTTGGGTAAAAATAGAAAAATGCTAAAGTACTTTGTAACGTAGTTACTTGAGTAGTTTTAAGCAAACTACTTATTTACTCTTACTTGAGTCATATTATATTTCAGTACTTCTACTTGTACTCAAGTAAATTATTACTTAAGTAGCAATACTTTTACTTAAGTACAATTTGTCAGTACTCTTTCCACCACTGGTTATTAGCCACCCAGACAAATTTGAGAAAATAGCTTATATAAAATAAGCTATCAAAATCTTGAAAACATGAGCAGTATTCTCTGCTCTCAAATGCTGAGGGGGCGTGTCTGTGCTGAAACCACGCCCACTCACGGAAAGCTTCCAACGGTGATATTAGGTGATACTGTTTTCGGGACGGGAGGATGAAGGCCGATGAATTTGAATTCTTCACAAAATAAATCCACCTCTTCTTAACATGGTAGTTTTTCTGAAATTTAAATAAGGACACCGAATCTGTTTTCTAATTGATCGCATCCAGGTAATGCGCATTTCCGTGACGAATGCATAGCTAGCTACTAGCAAACTAGGCTGTAGTAAATAATAGTACTACTGACAGATCGTGATTGAGAGGCAAACTGATGCGAATGTGCTCTATGGTTAGAGGAGGGGCCAGCCTCAGTGGCTCCAGTGCATCATCGACAGTAGGGGCGGGGCCAGGAGCTCAGTGGCTTCAGTGCATAATCGAGCCTCTGTTTTATCCCCGCCAAGAAAATCCTGAATATAGCAAGGGTACAAAATTGTTTAAAGGGGTGATGAACTGAGAAATTTTCCTTGAGCTTTTGACATCTAAGAGGTCATCATATTATAAGAATTTCCTGTAAGTTTCAGAACTGAAACGTCCTTGTTAGTCCTATAAAAGCTTTTATTGACACCAGGCTCAGGGTCGAACATGTATGGACGAATCATTCCGGTTGCCATTTTACAACATTGGACGTTTTCAAAACAATTTCCCCCACGTGCACCGATGGGTGAGTTGAAACTCATTATAATATGCAAAACTGTTATCCACTCTCAGCAGTGGGCGTTTACTTCCAAGTCTTCAGTGCGAGACGCCCTTAAAATCGAGTGTTTTTGAGCTAGGCTCAAAACTAGGGTAGAAAATAGCCTATTATTTATTTATTTTGATGTTTTTGAATGTAAACACCAAGCAAATGTCATAAGTTGACCTCAGACTACAATATAATAAAATTTAAAAAGCCAGTTCCCCCTTTAACTCCATAACCCCTTTAACTCTCCAACTCCATTATTCAGTACTTCACAGATCACAGTCTTGTAATGTTTTAGCAATACATTTCTAACATTTATAATGTGTTTAGATTTTTTTTAATTGCCTTTACAGGGACTTTAAAGGGTTAGTTTGGATTGTTACACTTAAAGCTCTGTTTTAGGATCGTTTCTGATGAAATAGAACGGTTAAGATTGAAATTTTGGACAAATGGTTCTGTCCCTGAGAATTTTAGGTTTCTTTGTTAGCAACCGCCCACCTACACAATGGTTGTCTAAATAATTCAGAAACAGATGTTCAGAGCTTTCTGAAATTGTCTGACATTCCATCAACGCTTCATAATGTCATTCAATGATTGTTTCACCCTACCACCATGTCCTGTTTTGAAGAGGCGCCCCAAGCTACTGCTTGGACAAGAGTGCTATCTGTCCGATCCATCTATTGTTTGAAGGTCCTGATTGGGTTAAAGCCATGTGTTAATTTACCCAAAATGGGTGCAAGGACAACCTGCCGTGTTTTTAAATCAGATAACATGCTTCTGTTATATTTTAAGCTCATATTTATTACAACACATCATTTCCAGTTTTTCGATGGCAGGATTGAAAAAACAGATGTGAACCTTCTCCTTCATTGTTCCTTCACGCCTTCTCAAAGTTCTCCATCTTGTGACCCACAACAGGTACCGGTCTCCAGGTCAAAGCGGAAGGTCGACCAGTCCAAAACCAGCTGTCTTCTGCACCTCCATGCAGACTACCGCTTTTACAAACGCTTTGGAAGTGTTGAAGCTGTTGTGGCTCAGGTGAGTTCCCATAGTGCTCAAAAGATTCATTTAACGTTGATTTAAAGTCTACAGGGTGATAAGCACAATATTTTTCTTGTTCACTCTAAAGTTTTTGCCCCCCCTTTGGTACCCAATTTTCCCGAAGTGCGATTCACAGCATGTTCCTTTCCTCAATCCCATTGGAGACTTCTGCGAAATTGTGGGGTTGTGTCACCAATGGACCAAAGCCAAGTTCTTTACTATGGCTGCTGTGAAAAACAAAGGTCTTGAAGCTGCATTGGTGGAACTTAATGTTATGTAACGTTTGTATGCTGAAGATAAAAGACAGGATTTCCACAAGTTAAAGTAACTATTTGTTATCTTTTATCTGACGAGTTTTCCAGATTGCTGTGTTCTGGGGCCTGGGACGCCCGCTTTATGCCTGAGGTCACTGAGCTTTTACATTGGGGGTTGTTCCCATTGTCTGCATTTTATTTTTGAAGGTTACGCAATGTTTTTGTTTTACTGTCCACAGCTGGTTATTTGTTTGACCAAATCACTGCATGTACAATATTCCTGAAAAGCAATGTTTCTGCCAAAAGAATAACTGAAAAACACCCTATAAATGAAAATGCCTCTTAGGTACGTTTTATTTTGTAGCCTTTTTATTTATTTAACTGGTTCGTAAACTGGGCAAAACTGTTGCTTGTCCCAAAGGGTTTTGCTCCTTATGTTTGTGCCCAGCAAGAATGATTAGTACTTAGGAGAAAAAGTACACCACCGTTCAAAAGTTTGGGATTGGTAAGATTTGAAAATATTTTTGAAAGAAGTTTCTTATGCTCACCAAGGCTGCATTAACACTGAACAAAATTATAAACGCAATACTTTATTTTTGCCTCCATTTTTCATGAAGACTTTTTTCTATGTACACAAAAGGCCTTTTTCTCTCAAATGCTGTTCACAAATCTGTCTAAATCTGTGTTAGTGAGCACTTCTCCTTTGCAGATAATCCATCCACCTCACAGGTGTAGCATATCAAGATGCTGATTAGACAGCATGATTATTGCACAGGTGTGCCTTGGGCTGTGTGTCCACTAAAGTGTTTTTCCTCGCACCTGGCGTTTGTTTTCAATGGGAGCGCCGCGTTTTTTTAAACGCCATGAGCGTAACGAGGCACTGAGCGTTTTTTCACGCTGAAGCGACGAGCGCCCAGCGTTTTTTACTGGCCGGCGAAAGTTGAAAAATGTTCAACTTTGAATAAAACGCAGCACTCATCAAGGCGCTGAGCGTTTTTTTTGTTTTGTTTTTTTTTGTTTTTTTTTCTCGCTGAAGCGACGAACGCCCTGCGTTTTTACTGGTCGTCGAGAGGTTGAAAAGTTGAAAGAGTTGAAAACGCAGCGCTCAGTCAGATGTTGATTTTTACAAAAAAAAAAGATATTACAGTTTCTGTAATAATGTAAAAAATAAATAAATAAATGGTACTATCCTGTTATCCTGGACCCCACCATATACCAATTTGGAACTAGTCATCTCTAAATGGTCTTAACCCCAGTGACGGGTAGGTTTAGGGCGGGGTTAGGGGTAGGGCATCGTCCCTGATTGGTCTTAACCCCAGTGACGGGTAGGTTTAGGGCGGAGTTCAGGGGTAGGCCATCGTCCCTGATTGGTCTTAACCCCAGTGACGGGTAGGTTTAGGGCGGGGTTAGGGGTAGGCCATCCGTCCCTGATTGGTCTTAACCCCAGTGACGGGTAGGTTTAGGGGCGAGGTTAGGGGTAGGCCATCGTCCCTGATTGGTCTTAACCCCAGTGACTGGTAGGTTTCAGGGGCGGGGTTAGGGGTTGGCCATCGCCCCTGATTGGTCTTAACCCCAGTGACGGGTAGGTTTAGGGGCGGGGTTAGGGGTAGGCCATCGTCCCTGATTGGTCTTAACCCCAGTGACGGGTAGGTTTAGGGGCGGGGTTAGGGGTAGGCCATCGTCCCTGATTGGTCTTAACCCCAGTGACGGGTAGGTTTAGGGGCGGGGTTAGGGGTAGGCCATCGTCCCTGATTGGTCTTAACCCCAGTGACGGGTAGGTTTAGGGGCGGGGTTAGGGGTAGGCCATCGTCCCTGATTGGTCTTAACCCCAGTGACGGGTAGGTTTAGGGCGGGGTTAGGGGTAGGCCATCGTCCCTGATTGGTCTTAACCCCAGTGACGGGTAGGTTTAGGGGCGGGGTCAGGGGTAGGCCATCGTCCCTGATTGGTCTTAACCCCAGTGACTGGTAGGTTTAGGGGCGGGGTTAGGGGTTGGCCATCGTCCCTGATTGGTCTTAACCCCAGTGACGGGTAGGTTTAGGGGCGAGGTTAGGGGTAGGCCATCGTCCCTGATTGGTCTTAACCCCAGTGACGTGGTAGGTTTAGGGGCGGGGTTAGGGTTGGCCATCGCCCCTGATTGGTCTTAACCCCAGTGACGGGTAGGTTTCAGGGCGGAGTTAGGGGTAGGCCATCGTCCCTGATTGGTCTTAACCCCAGTGACGGGTAGGTTTAGGGCGGGGTTAGGGGTAGGCCATCGTCCCTGATTGGTCTTAACCCCAGTGACGGGTAGGTTTCAGGGCGGGGTTAGGGGTAGGCCATCGTCCCTGATTGGTCTTAACCCCAGTGATGGGTAGGTTTAGGGCGGGGTTAGGGGTAGGCCATCGTCCCTGATTGGTCTTAACCCCAGTGACGGGTAGGTTTAGGGCGGGGTCAGGGGTAGGCCATCGTCCCTGATTGGTCTTAACCCCAGTGACGGGTATGTTTAGGGGCGGGGTTAGGGGTAGGCCATCGACCCTAATTGGTCTTAACCTCAGTGACGGGTAGGTTTAGGCGGGGTTAGGGGTAGACCATCGTGGGGTCCGGATAACAGGAAAGTACCAAATAAATAAATAAATTTAAAGTCCTCCAAAGAGGGGAGGGAATAAAAAAAAATTAAAAAAATGTACCCAGCCGTCCAATCACAGTGGAGGAGGGGTGGGACTAAACCACACTGACCAACTGTCACAACATTCTTTTAGTACATCTACATCAACCAACAGAGCTAAACTAGCAAAATGGATGAAAAATAACATTTTGGTATGAAACAAACTATCTAAATCAGTTACAAGTAAACTGTGCTGTGGATATTATGTATCATAGCAACGACACGTACTCAACGAAAAAAAACACTGCGCTGACAAAACGCTCTCAAGCGCCCAAAGCACAGCACCTAAAAACACTTTGGTGGACACACGGCCTTAGGCTGGCACACAATAAAAGGCCACTCTAAAAAGTACTAAAGAGACGACATTCCCCCGGACCTGCCCAATACAGTAAAACTGCACATTTTAGAGTGGCCTTTTATTGTGTCCAGCCTAAGGCACAGCTGTGCAATAATCATGCATACATATATATATATATATATATATATATATATATATATATATATATATATATATATATATATATATATATATATATATATATATATGCATACATTTAGATAAACTGTAATATATTGAGTTTTGGTTGTTGAGAAGTGTTTGTGTAAATGGGTGTAGGTGCTCAGGCTGTGTGCCATATGTAACAGTGTTCTTCCACATTACCATATTCACCCAGTGCTGTGTGCTAATATATTGGTCTTGGCTAGGTTGGCCTGCTCATTGTAAGGAACAGCGGCCAGATTGTCACTCATATTCCTCACCAGACTCTTTACCCCAGAGTGGTTTCATTCCCTCAGAGGTGAAATGTCCCTCATTCCACTGACAGTGACTGGGGCAAGAGACTGTCTGGAGAATTCACTGTTGCAACCAAAACTCTTAAGCACAGTGTCTCAATTGTTCAAACAATCTGATAAGATGACTGTGGCTAAATTAAGTCGTTCGGTTGACTGGTCTGTCGCTATTTCTGTCTAATAAGGTGTCAGGAGTTGATGATGAATTCTGTTAATCATAAGCATAATGCAACTATGTTTTCCAGGTCGCCTCATACATGAAAGCAGTAAACGACATTTATGACAAAGCCAACTTTGACGGCATAGAGCTGGTCAACTTTAAAGTGAAATTCCTCACTGTAAGCTCCTTTTTCATAATTCATTTCAGCCATAAAGTGTTTTTTTTACTGTCCTCATGACTTAATTCTTCATCTATGCCAAAGATTTAAAGTCTTGATCATTGTTGCCAGACTTGATGAGAAATAGGGACTTTTTGTACTGCTGGTTAATGACACTGCTTTATTGGACATTTGGATACGTAAAATATAAAAATACATTATGTGAGCACGGATTAGGAGAGATAAAACGCTATAAAACACTGACATTAGGCAGAATGCAAATATGACACATTGATGTCATTTATATTTATTTTTTAATTTTAATTTAATTTTTGAAAGGAATCAAATTGAGGCTGTGAGGGACAGAATACAGTCTGTATCGTAATTGTACTGTTGTTTAACAGCTGACAAAATGTTGTTCTAAAAGACAAAAATGTTTAATAGCTACACAAAAACTCCATGAAACGGTTTTAAATGTTCTGAGTTGTTAAAAATATCGTGATCTAGGATTTTAGGAAGGAAGACTCCTAAGTCTATCTTTCACAGCCTCATTTTCATCCGCATTAAATTGAATATGGCGTCCGACCTGACTAAAGTCTATGGTGTCATCTAGTGACGTTCTACATTCCATTGAAAATAGTTGGTAACAGTTGTCTGGATAATTTCAGGTGATCACAAAGGAAGATCCCGGCAGTCCTTTGGGCAAGACTCACATTGGACCCGAGAAGCTGTTGAGTGTGTTTTCCGAGATGGACTGGAGCGACTACTGTCTTTCTTATCTCTTGACTGACAGAGACTTCAGCGGGGTTCTTGGTCTGGCCTGGGAAGGGAAAGCAGGTAATATTTCAGCCCATCCGCGCTCAGAACGGGATTGGTAACACAAGCCGCCTCATTGACGCCCACAACAAAAGTCACGTGGAGGAATATTATTATACTCAATGGTGGCCATCTGGGCTTGTATTGCATATAGGCCTTTGGTATGTGACCTCTATCCACAGTTGTCCTTGACTCGACGTGATATTGAAGTGTAGTATCTGATAACATCACTCAAACCCTAGACACCCTATTGAAAAATTGCAGGCAGTGCGGATGTTGGGGGTCTGGGTGTGGAGTGGTGGTCTTTGGGAAGTACTTCTAGGAAATGTCTAGGACTGTACACACGTGTAAAATTCAGAGAACAAGCTTCCTGTGAGTTTTTGTGTAATTGCGTGTGCGGTTTTGAGAGTTTTATGAGAAACAGGTTGATAGATTTACTTCAAAACTCTCTGGTCAAGTATTTGTTTCCAATGACTCTTGTACACAATTGAATGTGTTGACCAGCCTACAGTCGTATACGATCAATTGAACAAACAGACAGTATACAGTATATCATTTAAATCCCTTTTAACCAAAGCAATAACTGATTGTTCATTGTTTGTAGCACCGCTAAACTGACCTTGTAATTAACATTAGCAACTTCCTCTACATGACAGGACATTACCTCATCTTTCGTTCTCTCTAATCTAGACATTATCAAGATCCTGAATGCCAAAAATGGTAGATTTTTTATCTTTATTGTTATTTAAGTTAATTAAGAAGCCTGCTGGAGATACAAGGGCGCAGTTGCTCCAGTTAAGTTACATTTTTGCATAGTTGTTTGACAACAGTTAGAAAACTTAAATACGAAATATTTATGCATTGCACCATTACATTTTTCCACTGGACTTGTATCCCTGTTTATACAAAATGATTACAGAAGCTGTATGCCTGTATGTATTTTCATATTTATTTACCTCATATACATGTTTTATATTTGTTTTCCTGTTCGTTTATTTATTTATTGCTTCATAATTTAGATGATTCTGTTATAGGCCTATATTATTTATTTATTGTGCCTATATTATTTATTTATTAATTTTACATAATTTCATTATATATATATATATATATATATATATATATATATATATATATATATATAAATATAAATTATTTTCTTTTTTTTCTTAATTTAATTTTCTGCTTTATTGTATTTTTCTCTTTCTTTATTTTACATTTCATACTATTTATTTATTAATGTATTGGTTTTTATAGTATTTATATATTGTCCCTTTAATTTAATTATTTATTTTCCCATTTGTTTATTAGTATTTTATTTCATAATTATTTATATATTATATTTACGTAAGTGGAAATTATTAATTTTAACCCTTGTCAAAAAAGTTTGAATTATTACCATAACTTGATAAACTTGAAATTCACAGGCTTACAACAAAACTTATGTCCCAGTTCGAGTAAGATCTAACAAACTTGTCTGGTGTTACCCAACTTAAGCAAACTCATCCCACCAGTCCAGTGCAAGGTATTCACTCATATACCAACACATTCCTTACATTTGACTCTCAATGGCTCTCCGATCTCTCAGTGGATGCTTTCACAGAGGTAGTGCTTTGTATATGTACTCTCTCCTTAACTGGTTTCCGACTCTGAATGCCACTGGGATCTCATATGGCTAGAAAACTGAGCAGTCATTGTTTTGATTATTATTGTTGTGGTTGGAGGTGCAGGCCAACAGCTGAGCTAGAACCTTACCATGGGATTGGCCACATCGCCCGCTGTGATTGGCTGAGAAAGGGGGCGTGAATCCACAGCAATGGTGACATGTGACCAGAAAGCTATGCACTCTAGACCTCTACCCCCACCACAAAAAACTTGGATTACCACATTCCTTTTCCACATTTGTCTCCATGGCAAAGCCCTCACGTGAAGAGATTTGATTAGACACGCATATTAGCATTTAAACACCATGCAAATCAATTATCAAGTTGCGTTCAATTCAATACAGGATGGGCCTCATATGTAAACTTGTTAATTCAGTCTTTTTTGGACAAACTTCACAGCGATGATGACTTACAGTGACACCCAAACATGTCAGGAAACCCCCAATATGCTAATGCTAACGTCTGGACAATTTAACCATCCTACAACTGTCTATTGGTCTTTTTTTAACTAGGCTTGTTCTCACTAATTTACTCCATGGTGGAGTAGGCTGCAGGGGTTGCTTTTCTGTCAATCATACTTGCCCAAGAAAGCTGCATTACTCTACTTCAGCAGCTTGGAATGGAGTCAATGTTAATGATAGATAGGTGGTTCTTCTAGTATCTTAATGCATTATGACTTGGACCATATCTTAAATGTGTCCTCCCAAATTGTTTGTCGTACAGAGTGCTGCAGGGATGATGTATTTTTTTCAGGCCAAAACCCAGAAACAAGCTAGCATTTCTGTCCTGAAGGTAATGGATTTTTTTTTTTAAATGAGTTTTTGGCTACATTCCTGAAATATGAGGTGTGTGGTTAACCTATACTTAAGATTTTTCATGTTTTATTCTATAACATAAAATACATCAATAATGCCTCCTTGTGATTGTTTTTAAAGTCTTTACTTGGCGGTTGTTAACAAGTGGCTAATTAGGACTACAGAGGTTGTCGGACATTAAACATCTGAATTGGTAAACTCATCTGCTATCTAGTCTGCTTCCACTGCCTCGTTGTGTTTATAATCACACTCTTACAAACTATTCTAACTCAAAGTTTTAGGGAATTGTATTTTTAATAAGACAGAGTTGACGGAAGCTTAGTTGTGTTGATGTTAAAGTCATGCGGCCCTGGTGTAGTGTGCTTAAATAGGTTTTTACTTCTGGCGACTGTATTTAGGCTTCAAATGTCATAAAAGTTGTGTTAATTTGCAAAGATGAACAAAACATTTAATTCATTTAAACATTTAATTAAAGATGACTGCATTTCGCCTGCAGATATTTTACCGCTGAATTTTACCTCACAAAGGTAAATGTGACCGTACCTTAAAGGCCTGTTCACACCGGGATGAATTTCATGCGCGTTATTCGCGACGTTTAACGCCTCGTGACTAAACAAAGGGCGCCAATGTGAGTGTTCACACCGACACGTAAAACGCCATGCGTAAAAGCGTCATTTAAAAAAAAAACGCCTCGGGTTTGTTTTTTTAGTTTGACGCGCCGCGTCAAATACTATCCGACCAATGAGATTGGTGCTTTTGTTGTATTGCAGAGCAAGTTGTATTGCAGAGCAAATTGGCGCCATTTAATGTTAATTAATTTGCATGTTCACTCGGCTCATCATCAGCGAAAATCGCTTGGGTGTGAACACAAAAACGCGTCTGAAAAACACTGACAAATAACACGTGCTGATATTCGTCCTGGTGTGTACGGGCCTTAAGAATCAAAGTTTTGTTGGCCAAGGGAGCTTTTTTCTGCAATTATCTAAAAGCCAATGGAAATATCCTATTGGGTTGTTGTCGATGGAACCATGGTGATGCTAACTTAAGGTCGTTTGGCCTACAAAAACATATCACCACACTCTATTGGCCTGGTACAATAAACCTTAAAGTCTAGGGACTAGTCTCAGTCCTCATCTAGTTTACTTTTGCATCTTTTTGTGGTTTGTTTTGGACTTCTTACTGATTGTGTCGTAAAGATAACCCTAGACCATGAGCCTAGGCTTCTCTCAAGTGACTGTGTTGTGGTGCCAATCAACAGCCTTGTGTCCTAAAAACCTTGTGACAAATATGGCTCCATGCAAGTCCAGTGGAAAAAGAGCCTGGTATAGCATCCTGGTCACCTTACATGTTGTGGAATGAGCTCAAAGTTCTGTAAGATGCCTGTGAACTAGAGTACACCAGAGTAAACAGTTCACCTTCGTTTTATTTGGAACTGCTTCTAGTCATGCAAGCATGCACTGCATTTATATTCCATTGCCTAATTGAATATAGCTCACATAGTTGGTTTAATGTGTTTATCAGGACCACACCATTCTCCTTCTAATAGCACTATAGCTGGACAGACAAGACCTGAACATTTGAATGTGTAGATTATTTCTTATAGTGATAACATATAAAGTTAAATAATAATGTCATACGATAATAATAATAATAATATATAATAAAACTATTATTTAATAATAGAAATTTTTACTTTAAAACATTTGAAAACTCCTACTTTTCTGTTAATTAGAACCAGTGACAAGTGACTCAGCAATTTAAAAAATGAAAACCTTTACCTCATGTGAGAAGTGTGTTGTACATGAGAGACAGATGATGACTATACAACCTCTATAAACCCACAGTTCACATAAGTTTTATGTTTATCCAGCCACAATGTATGGTTCTTGTAAATTCCCCCCGACAAGAGAGAAGGAAAAAAAATCCAGCTCCCTAGTTGGGAAACACAAATCTAACAACATCTGAGGAAGTCATTAGCTTGACCTTTGATTTTGCTAGACCTTAAAAAGTTCACAGTCTGGTTTAAAACAATCCAGGACTTGGGTCTTTGATGGACCAGCTGATCTTGTCCAACTACAAGTCTAACCTTTCTTACCACCCACCAGCAGAGTTTGGTCAGTGATGATGTCATTGGTTCAGGGCTGTGCGAAAAAGAACAGCTGCTTGTGATCAGCAGTAAAATTGTCTGTTGGCATTATTTAAGCTTGAAACACAGGGGAACTCAATTGAGAAAAGAAAGCAACTCTGCTAGCGGGTTCTTCTCATTCACTACAGTATGTAAATCATGACAGAAGATATTTTGGCCAAGCTAAACCCCACTGACACATCGACTTCCAAGAAAACATGTGAGTTTGCGGCACGCTGAACTCTATAGAATAGTGGCTCTCCTGGAGCAGGACTGGACTTTGCCTCAACACATGTGCCTGAAGTTAGCATTTTTATGTTTTTGAACCGTTTTGAATCTCATTTCAGATTGTCCTTTCTCTAATTCTCAGATGACTGGGGAGGAATCTGCTCTGGAGATGATCGTGAAGGGTGGTCGCAATTCCAGCCATAACACGGGCCTAGTCACCCTTCAGAACTACGGCTACTATCTTTCTCCCAAACACATGCATCTGACCTTTGCCCATGAATTGGGCCATAGTCTTGGAGCCCCTGTGAGTCCTATGTCTGCCTACCAGCTGGTTGATATCACCAACAAACCTCTGTCAGTTTAATTAATAGTGATAATCAATGTAGGGTTTGCAAATCAAATATACAATCTTCACTGGCTTAAATATGTTTGTTTTGAAAATGCATGCTGCTATGCTGTTGCCAAATACTTACTTATTTTTGTTAGATAGCATGTCACAAATGCCTCTCAGTGATCTTTTCCACCTGTTGCAACCATGTTCTTCACACTTCCTTGGACTCTTTGGCAGATTAGCTCTGCGCTTCCCTGACTGCCCATGTTCCCTTTTCATGTTAAGTCAAATTTGACAACAGAGGGCTGACAAGCATGGCTCATTGTTTCCAGACTGAATTTGGGATGCAGAGCAGATCAGAGGATCCACATCACCTGTGATGTATGGGGAGGCCTGGGAAAGGGGCCAATGGCCTTTGGCCCAATTGTCTCATTTCATTCCTGGAGCCACAGAGCCTGTGTGAATGAAAAGCTCAATTTGTATACCTGGAAGTAGTTTTATAACTACTTTATAGCCATGGAAATGTAGATATTCCCCCTCCCCCAAGTTTTCACTGACCAACTTAAGTGTATTTTGTACAAAGTAAGACGTTTTGATTTTGATTGCTGTAATACACTCCAAACAAATTGGGAAAGAGGCATGTTTACCACTTTGTCACATCACCTTTCCTTTTAATTGCACTTTCTGAATGTTTGGGAATTGAGGATTGCCCAATTTCGCCTGATACAAGACAGCTGGTCAACAGTTTGTGGTCATTGTTGTCTAATTCTCCTTTTCATGATGGGCCTTACATTTTCAATCGGAAACAGATCTGGACTGCAGGCAAGCAGTCAGGCACATCCATTCTACGGTGTAGAGTGTCTACTAAACCACTCTTTTGTAGCATGTGCAGAATGATGCCTGGCATTGTCTTGCTTCCCAGGGAAGATGTCATCTTGATGGCAGTATATGTCTCTGTACATTCCCAATATACGCCTCCACATCAATGGTGCCTTCACACATATGTAAGGCACCTATACCTTTTGCCTCCGTCATTGATGAAAGTCTGGATGGTCCTTTTTTTCTTTGGGACTGAGATCTTGAAGTCAGTTTTTCCCCAAAACAAGCTAAAAATGTGGCGGTTGAAGTTGCATTTCTTGATGCAGCGGCAGACTGTGCTATGCAACAAAGTTTTTCCAAAGTACTTCCAAGCACGTGGCTATATTTAACACATGACGTTAACACATGAGTAGCATGAAGGTTTCTCATGCAATGCCATTTTGAGGGCTCAAAGGTCACACACGTTCAACAGAGGTCTCTTGCCTTGTCCTACGCAGACTGAGATTTATGTGGATTCTCTGAATCGTTAAAGACCTAAACACTTCTTCTCAGTTATTCATTGAGAAATTAGATTTTTGTTTTAATTGTTTGACCAATCTCTCATGAAATTTGGCACAAAGTGGTGAACCATGACCCATCTTTGCTTGCGAATACGAAGTCTTTGGTGGATGCTCATTTTATACCCAAACACGATATACTCACCTATTACCAATTCACCTGCTAATTGTGGACCGTTTCAAAAGTTGAACTTCAATATTCTTTATTCTTTTCACTTTTATTTTGCCTCTGTCTCAACTTTTTTGGATTGTGTTGCAGCCATCAAAATCAAAAATTGTTTATATTTACACAATGCAATTAATTTGGCCAGTGGCAAATTTTTACCACATTATGATTTTTCATGGTCGATTCCGATTATTTTACAAGCAAATTGGGTAATTCTAATACAGGTTGCCGATTTATTTATTGGTTAAAAAAAAAGATCATTAGCAAATGTATTTGTTGTTTATTTGCTCTATAACAGGCAAACCTGGCCTTAAACAAAAATATCTGTAGCCATTTGAAATTCGAGGCAACCACTGCAATTTAAAAAAAAAACAGCAGACGGACTGAATGAAAATGCAAATTCACTCTCTGACTGTAGGTGGCGTTTATAGAATAAAGAGGTTTCTTTGGGTACCACTATACACAAAGAAGCGCTGTGAATATAAACACTACTTTATAGAGAGCCTAAGTCCCTCCCCTTCTAGTCGACCACCGTGGGACCTTATTTCGGAAAAATATTGTATGGCAGTCAATGGCGAGAGACAACAAATATTTTGATCTTGTTTGAATTGTGCCCTGAATTACACATATGATGTTTGTCAATTTAAAAGATACATTTTAAAGTCAAGAAATTCGCAGTTTGATGTAAAGACTGTGAAAATACGTAATTAAAAAGACTACAAACCCCAAAGACGCACATTTTCTCTCAATGAATCAAGCTAACTTTACTGAGGCTAATGTCTGTCATTGTTTCTATAGTCTCACGTTATAATCGTAACGTTACGCCGTCATCCCTGTGTGTTTTGTACCAGACCGCACACACATGAGCAGCGGATCTCACACGTTGTTTCGAAATAAGAGGGGAAAAAACGAAATAAGAGGGGAAAAAATGCGATTGAAATTTTTCCGAAGCCAGTTCCCATCAGTGATTAATTCATATGACCACCTATCCCCCATTCCCAATTCAATATTTATATTTTTCTTAATGTATTTCAATCGGCCAAAATAAAACAAAAAGCCATTTATGGCGGGTCCACTGGATTATCTCTTGCGTTTACATTTTACTTTGTGATTTGTCTGTGTCAGCACGATGAGGATTCGAACTGTGGAGGCCTCGAGATCACTGGTGGCAAAGGAAGGTTCTTGATGTTCCCTCAAGCCACCTCCAGGATCGAGGAGAACAGCGACAAGTTCTCCCCTTGCAGCCTGCGGCACACAAGTCACATTCTGAAAATCAAGAAGGACAGATGCTTTGTAGGTATGACCCCTGTCTAAATTCCTGGATGGGATAGATATGCGAATGAATGTTAGCTTATCTCAGTCCTAAATCATGTCTACAATGGGGCTGATCTCCATGGGCGCGACGTAAACTGACTGGAGTTGTACCTGTTTTTCCTCGTCAGTTAGTGAGCAGCCCATTTGTGGGAACCGCATTGTGGAAGAGAATGAAGAGTGCGATGTGGGCCACAATGAAAACGATCCATGCTGCTACAGCTCGAAAGAACCTTCAGGCGTTGAATGTCGACTGAAGCCCGGAAAACAATGCAGGTTTGCATCAGTCCGTTTGTGTCCAGAGGATGACTTTTGAGCTGGGAAAACCCAGACAACTTCTGGCAAATTTAGATTTGCTCTAAAAGTTAGTCTGGCAATAAGAGCTCATTCAAGCCCATTTCCAGTCGGCAGAAATCGGCGGCACCAATCAGAAACGTTGGGGCGGGCTTTACACGATGATGACAGCGCTGGGATTTTGAAGCAGATTTTGTAGCATACATTACAAAGATGGACGCCCCATCGAACATCACTCGCTCGAATCAGCTATCGCGTCTGTTTTTACGTGATTTGAACGTTTCCTTTTTGTTAAACCGAGCAAAGAACAAACACTCGGAGATGTTTCTCCGCCAGCCGCCACTCTGCATACGTCATCTCCTTCATCGCTCTGATTGGTTTTAGGTCTTCCCGGAACGTCCATTGGTGACGCCCCTCTGTTAATAATTTGTCTGCTGACGCTTTTGCCAGACCATATCTCAGTTACAACTGAGAATGGTCTGGTTTTAACCAGGCTATGACTTTTGGACTTTTTGGACAAATTAAACTTCTTTACTCTAAGGTCCCAAATAGTGCTGTCAACCCCATCCTTGGTGGTGTAGTCACATCAACTGTTAGATAGCCGACCACTGTTAAGAGAGGGGGCTTTCTAAAAGGATGGATTAATGATGAATGTAAGTGCTGGGGGGAGGGGTAGTAAAATCCATTTTAATTAAAATACAAATGGGAGACCTTACACCAGGAGTGTCCAGTCCTGCTCCTGGAGTTGCCACCTTTTTCGGATATTTTAGCTCCAATCTCATTTTGACGGCTGAAGTAGCTAATCAAGGTCGTCAAGATTATTTAAAATTTTCAAACAGATAAGTTGGAGTAAACTCTGCAGAAAGGTTGGCCTCCAGAAACTAAGTTGGACATCCCTGCCATCATTTGTTTAGAGGACTACCTTCTTGATAAGTTTAGCTTCAACCCTTGTTAAACATACATTTACACCACCACCTAATAAAGGTCTTGCTCAAATTACTCAAAATTGGCTGGTGTTTTATAGAGTGTTGGGGCTAAACACTTCAGAAAGGTTTCCATCCCAGAGCTTGGTTGGACAGACACCCCTTCCTAAGGGTCTTGTGGACGACATGGGAAGGCTACAACAGCACCATTTGGGACAGGCTCTAATTGTGCCTGAACTTATCATAGTTTTTCAGGTCCACAAAACCTACCTTTCTTGAAGTTGATCTTTGCAATATTTAACTTACAGTTGTATCTACTTAGTCCTAGCCAGGGTCTGTGCTGCAGCTCCCAATGTGTCTTCAAGGAAGCTGGGGTGATGTGTGAACGACACTCTGAGTGCCGCAACCAAAGTGTATGCCCCGGTTCGTCTGCTATATGTCCAGTACCTGCCGCCAAGCCCGACATGACAATATGCAGTAACGACACACGTGTCTGTTTCAACGGGTACGTGCAACACGGCCAATATGGATTTTTGTATATCTTTTTAGAATCCGATTTGGATTCAATTGGATTTGAATTCAATCTTTCAAACTTTGTCCACAATTTGAAAGTGATAACATCTTGTCTGTTTCAATTCAGTGTAGTCCATATACAGTCTATCTGCATATTTACATTGATATCTGGTTAGAAAATGCATCCGGATTTGAATCCAGTTTCAAACCATATTTACAATTCCATTTGTTAATCAGTTTTCATGCATTTTTTTACTATTCAGAATACAAAAAACAATGTATTTGAGATATTCCACAAACGTCAGAGCATAGCCTCGAGGATATATGCAATATGTAATACAAAATATGCCTTTTCTTAGTGCAAAGTCATAAAAACATAATATTGTCATAAATAATATCTGTTTGCATGAAGAAGGATGGGTAGGGATTAGGGAATTAAGACAAAAGACATCCAAAAGATTCTGTGGTTGTGAGCTAAACACATGGAATTATTTAGCCATAATGAGCATAGTGTTACAAATTGGGCATATATTTTTGTGTATTACCCTATTATACAATGTGAGGTTCTCTATAACCAATGTCTTGTGGCTTGATGTCGCAGGAATGTGGCCTGTCTCTCTGCGCATTGTACGACATGGTGCAATGTGACTGTCCGGGAGAGAACAAGATGGAGAAGTGCCACATGTGCTGCCAGCAGAGAGGTAACCACAATGTTCCGCCTCTTCAGGACGTGTTTACTGCTCCAATAAATTAGATGCATAAACAGCTGTTTGTGCTGACATTATTGCTTTATAAAAACGTAAATTAAGGACATATGTTCTTTTATCCGATTTTTTGCTTCCTTGGCATTATTTTTTTTCTCTGTAGATAAACCCAATACCTGCGCAAGCACCACCTCTTCAGTTCTTTTGCACTACTTTAGCGGGAAACGTGTCGCTTTGGTTCCTGGATCACCCTGCTCTGGAAACAGAGGCTACTGCGACAGGTTTAAAGTCTGCCGAATCCTAGATGCGGACGGTCCAATTGCAAGGCTCAAAAATTCTTTCCTCAAATTGGATGAGTTCGATGACCTGGCCGGTTGGATGAAGGTTTGTTGTTAGCATTTACATGCTAGCATCTACCTTTGGCTGTTTTTTTTTTTTTGCATTTCCTTCATTTACCTTAAAGGGATAGTTGATGAAATTGGGATATAGGGATGAAATTGATTTTTGGTATGTTTTAGCTTACCTCAAGGGCATCCAAGATGTAGGTGTCTGTTTCCGCAGTAGTTTTTTAATTTTGATGTTTTTAGGTCAAACCGTTCTTGTTTGTCAGTCATATAATGGAGGTCTATGGGGTCCTTCTCAAAGAGCATGCACAAAGAAGTCCAAATTATACATGATCTAATGACTAGTTATTGTAAGTACACATTGATGGCCTTAGACACAAAACGAGCGCTTTGTGTGAGAAAACAAACAGTATTTATATCGTTTTTACCTCTTGTAACCACAGCCACGTCCAAGTACTCTGAAGGCACGGCACTTCAGTCTACACAAGTGGTGGAAATTATATCTTGATACCTAAAAACATCAAAATTAATATCTTCCAGTTGCGGAAAAAACCCCCAACGTTTTCTGTTCGATATATCGAAATCGCCTTCCATTGCAATTTCCCGTATATCTAAATATGTTTAGATCTTCACAGTGAAGGGTAACACTTCTGAAATCTCAGTTTAAACAATGAGTGACGTACATGCACAAGATATCATTTCCGGGGCTTTCCAGCGCTTGCCGGCATTTGCACATACAGAAGCACCCTCGCTGTGGACGTGACTGTGTCTTAGGCCATCAATGTGTACTTAAATTTACGAGTCATTAAATCATGTTTAATTAGGACTTCTCTGTGCATGCTTTTTGAGGTGGACCCCATAGACCTCCATTAAATGACTGATTGACAAGAACGGTTTGACCTAAAAATATCAAAATTGAAAATACTGTGGAAACAAAGACACCTACATCTTGGATGCCCTTGAGGTAAGCTAAAACATATCAAAAATTAATTTCAAAGTGAACTATCCCTTTAACTCAGTTTTCTTTATATAATTTGAAACTTCTCTCTTCTCTTTCGTAGGCACATTGGTGGGCAATTCTTCTGGCTATTCTCGCTATTTCAGGAGTAATGGCTGGGACTATCTGTGTTTTTGGACAGCCCCTTGAGATTGATGATGACAGGTAAACATTTCTCCATCTGGGGCCTTCCAACTGGCAAGAAACCCCTCCAAGCAAGAAAACATTGCTTTTGAGGCAACTTTTGAGTGTTCAAAACATCTGACTGATCATTGAAGGCTGGCCAGCCGCACAGCTGAGAGTCATGCACATCTGTCCAAACATGATTTGAGTTTACTTCGCCCATATTTCACACACCATTGGTCTTTAGAAAGTTATTTATATATAACTCCAGTGCTGATTAGAGCATTGAATATTCTCCAGCTTTCCAACTATAAATCATTGCTCTCAATAACTTTGTGCTCAAAAGTAATGTCGCCTACACTTATTTCAGAGAAATTGGAGAACATGACATTGTAATTTTGCCTCTGCGTATTCGGTTCCTCCGGAAATCAAAATTTAGTGTTATACAAACTCTTGGCTATGATGAGTGATATTATGACACCAGTTTGTTTGAGTTGCTGGATTTACTTTCATGATTTTATCTTTTCTGTGTCGTCCTTGGGGTGGTTACCATGATAAGCACAGAGAACTAAGTGACATTTAAGCTTGTATGGGGTAAAAAAAGTTCAAAAACTATTTAATAGGAAATTAAATTTGTAAGTTAATTTATATGATTAGAATGAGCTCTAAGAAATGCAAAAAAGAGAATTACTGTATTTCAAGTTTAGATCTCACAAAAAGACAGGGCTCTCAAGCGTCACGCATTCAGCGTGACAGTCACTCATTTCGGTCTTTTGTCACGCACTCCCGCCACACATTGTATTTCTCACGCAGAAAAACTATTTATCATATATTTAATATGCCGCAGCGCCCAAATTGTCTCTAGCCGCTTCACTCTCATAGTGGAACGCAAGCGCGCGCGTCTCCCCTGCTCTCGCAGCCTGTCGCTTTATCAGCCAATCAAAAAAAGGAAAGGGCTACACAATTTTAGCCAATCAGAAAATAGCACTACTGTATCTGGGTAAGATTTAACGCAACAACCAATAAAAAAGCATTTCAAGGAATTGTTCACGTGATTCTGCAACAACATCTCTTCCAAAGTTTCGTTCACCCGCAGAGGAAACGACTGGAGCTCCGAATATCACTGAGCAGAGTAAGTCATGAGATCTCCTGTTTTAATGTTACAACAAATTTACAAATTGTTTGACACAAACAAAGACAACTTGACTGCTGTTAGAGAATCATATTTTATAATTATCCTGGCCATGGATGCATTAATCATTGCATATATGTCTTTCAAAGATGTCAGGTAAAAAGCAAACGAGCATCCTCTCATTCGCCCTGAGAGGAAAGCCCCCTAAAAAGGCTAGGTTAGAGGATGCTGGCCCAGAGAAGGTGGCCAAAAGGGTAGGCCCATTAGAGGAGGAGACGGTGCCATGTGTCATACATTTTCTGCAAGTCTCAGCAATTAATAACAACACAAAAACAATATTAATATTATTAATGAAACACCCACATTCCAACCACCCCCCCCCCCTCAACAACCAACAACCCCCCCCCCCCCCCTCAACAACCAACAACCCCCCCCCCCCCATTGGGGCGGGGAATGTCACTCTTGCCTGTCTTCAAAACTTGAGAGCCCTGAAAAGACATTTATACATTTAACTCAAAGATATATATATATTGTTTAATATTTTGACACATTTACAGTACAGTTCATTTCATTGATATACATCACATTATTTTTCATAAAAAAGTATAAAATGTTGTAGCAGTTTCTATGATGTATTAGACAGATTCAATGTCAGTTGCAGTAGGCCTTTATTGGAATATTTTTTTTCCTGCTTATCAATGTCGATAACCTATATAAAGTGCAAAAGAGGAAAACTTTTACCAATAATAAAATGCATTCAACACACAGTAGATGCTTCATTTGTTTTCATTTCATTATGATTTTTTACATTAACATTTATTTTGACTTTATAAGGTGCCTTCTGCATGTAATTGTTTATTTTGCTCAAACAACATACTAAACATTCAATATTTCAAGTGATGGTATTAATGCACGTTTAAATTTTCCTCACTGGAAACATACCGTCAAAAAGTTCTTCCGTGTTTACAGACGATTTGCGCCAAAATACCAAAATTGTTTACTAGTTACACTAGTTACATTAGCTAAATTTTGCGGGTAAAAAGTTTTATTGTTTATTTTAAAGTATAGCGATGTAAGGATCACAGAAGTCACTATCAAAACAAGCATATTTCTGTTTATTAAAGGGTTAGTTCACCCAAAAATGAAAATTATGTCATTTAATGACTCACCCTCATGTCCGTCCCAAGCCCGTGAGACCTCTGTTCATCTTCGGAACATGGTTTAAGATATTTTAGATTTAGTCTTCGGTCCCTCCATTGAAAATGTATGTACGGTATACTGTCTTTGTCCAGAAATGACATAAAGACATCATCAAAGTTGTCCATGTGACATCAGTGGGTTAGTTCGAATTTTTCGAAAATAGCATTGAAAATACATTTTGGTCCAAATATAACAAAAACTACGACTTTATTAAGCATTGTATTGTCTTCCAGTCTGCGTTCAATCAACGTTATTGTCAATCGGCGTTCAGTGACACTGCTGACGTGTATCTGGTGTGTCTGTATTCGGGTTCAAATAAATATGGCTGGGCAAAAAAAATGCAAAAGTCTTCCTCTGTGTCGAAATCCTTAGACATTTTTGCGAAGATTGTTTTGTTTACAGTGCGTCTTCCTCAGACTGTAAACGAAGCTCTGGGCGCACGAACACGTCAACAGTGTTTTACTTCATCAGCGTCACTAAACGCGGATTGGCAACAGAACTGGAAGACAATATAATGCTGAATTAAGTCGTAGTAAGTTTTTGTTATTTTTGGACCAAAATGTATTTTCAATGCTTCAAAAAATTCGAACTAATCCACTGATGTCACATGGACTACTTTGATGATGTCTTTATTACCTTTCTGGACAAGGACAGTATACCGTACATACATTTTCAATTGAGGGACAGAAAGCTCTCGGACTAAATCTAAAACATCTTACACTGTGTTCTGAAGATGAACGGAGGTCTTACGGGCTTGGAACGACATTTTTGGGTGAACTAACCCTTTAAGGCGGTGAATTCACGTCACCAACTTGCACGAAATCCGTGTGGAAATATTTTACCTCTACTGACATTCCCAGTCACTAAAATTGCGTGATTTCATCCTAGAAAACTTGCGAAAATGGTAAATGTGACTTCCACTTTAACACGAAACTTGTAGAGTATAATTTTAAATCAAAACACTTAATTTTTAATACAGTACAGATAGATAAGTTATGTAATGCAATGTATTCTTGGATAGTGATTGTGGCCAGAAGAACCAGAAATATTCATTCAAATATAAATCCACTGCTATTCAATGAAATCAATCACATTTCAAGGCTTTTTAAGCCTATTCCATTTGATAGTACAAAAGTCCACAATCCATTTGCATGAATCACATTCATAGCAATACATTATTCAATACAGTGCAGTTTCAGGCTTAATAAATAACATCTTAATACATTTGTTGAAGTGCTTCATCAAAATCTCTTTCAAATCATTTCATTGGCTCTTCAATTTAGGCCTGTGTTGGAACAAAGAAAATGACAGTTATTAGAATTATTTTAGATTAAATGTGAGGATATTAATTATAGTTGCCTACGCTATTATCACCTTTTAGATAAAGACCTCCATGGTTCCCTGCATTTCACAAATACAACTTCTTGAACTGAACTTCCTGTTTGGTGATCTTTTAAACACAACTCAGTTCTAAAGAAAATGAAAGAATGAAAGCTGTTAAAATATGTAAATATCACATGGCGTTAGATGAAAATTCACATCATGTGGCATTTAATGTAAAGAAAGCAAACTTTTCAACCAAAGCATTTCGCAAAATTGAATTTTGTTAGGTTTGAAATTATGTAAGTAGATACTTTCAAAATGAAGACATTGTGACGTTTTCTTGTCTGCGAAATGTTAGTGGTTTATAGTTAATGAGATTAATTACACCTGGAGTTACTCTGTTAGAACACCTGTGTGAACTTGAGGAAAACTGACTTCCTTGAGACCAATTCATTCAAGTTATTGAGCAAAAGAGGCTCAGAAATGTGAATTTTAAGTGTCTGAAGGTTCATTATATGGTAGGAACATACTTTTTTTGTGTCTCCCCAGCTCTGACTCGGACTTTATGGATCTGTATGTCAAAATTTGTGGAATCCCCATACCACCATGAGGAGAGCAGAGTGAGTAAAGAGGAGGTGGACTCCTCCCATTTAAACTTCAGCATTAGAAGATCTCCAATGTCCTTCTGGGTTATAACGAGGAATGAATGAGACTTATTGGTGGTAATTCTCTCTGTCTGCTTATTGAAATAATGTAAAGATAGTTAGCATTGACATTTGACTGGTATGAACACAATATAGCCATCTTTAGAAGATACGAGTATTGATTACTCACACGTTTAACTTGAGATCTTCTGCTTCGCCATTGGTACCGTAAAGTGAGACAGTCAGGACTGGTTCCGTCTCCAATTGATTTGTTTTTCCAAGGAAGTTGACTTTCAGCTGATAGTGAAAAACTATAAAATAAACAATGACCAAATGTTGTAGCACCCACAACCAGGGTTATTATTTTTAATTTAAGTGCCCCTAATATGCTATTTTAAAGGTTCTTTTTTTGTCTTGGAGGACTTACAATAGGTTTACATGTAGGTCAGTTTATGCATCCAAGGTCAAAAATCATTTTCTCACAATATACATTGAAGCATCACTATGGAAGCTTGTTTCCGCCACTGAATTAAAAAAATTAAAAATAATTCCGAACTTTATATCTCACAAGTGCGAGATACGAAGTCAGAATTGTGAGAAATAAAGTCGGAATTGCAATATATAAAGTCGCAATTGCGTGTTATAAAGTCAGAATTTCGAGATATAAAGTCAGAATTGCGTGATATAAATCGAATTGCGTGTTATAAATTCAGAATTTCGAGATATAAAGTCAGAATTGCAGTGATATAAGTCGCAATGGTGTGTTATAAAGTCAGAATTTCGAGATATAAAGTCAGAATTTCTAGATATAAAGTCAGAATTGCGTGATATAAAGTCAGAATTGAGTGATATAAAGTCAGAATTGCGTGATATAAAGTCGCAATTGCGTGTCAAAGTCAGAATTTCGAGATATAAAGTCAGAATTTCGAGATATAAAGTCAGAATTGCGTGATATAAAGTCAGAATTGCGAGATATAGTCAGAATTGCGTGATATAAAGTCAGAATTGTGGGATATAAAGTCGCAATTGCGTGTTATAAAGTCAGAATTGCAAGATATAAAGTCAGAATTGCGGGATATAAAGTCAGAATTGCGGGATATAAGTTGAATTGCGTGTTATAAAGTCAGAATTTCGAGATATAAAGTCAGAATTGCGTGATATAAAGTTGAATTGCGCGTCAAAGTCAGAATTTCGAGATATAAAGTCAGAATTGCGGATATAAAGTCGCAATTGCGTGTCAAAGTTAGAATTTCGAGATATAAAGTCAGAATTGCAGGATATAAAGTCGCAAGAAAAAAGGACATAAGTGCGACTTTTTATCTCACAATTCTGACTTTTTCTCACAATTGTGAGTTTATATGTCGAAATTCTGACATCTTTTCTCAGCATTGTGAGATATAAACTCGCGATTGCGAGTTATCAGGCCAATTCTAAGGGGAAACAAGTAACTTTTTCGCCCTCAGAATGGTTTCTGACTATATCTCGTCAATTCTGACTTTATAACACGCTATTCGCGACTTTATATCTAGCAATTCTTACTTTATACTTTATTCGTATAGTAATACGAACTGTAATAATGGCGCCGGTTTTACTGTATCAGTTCAAGTGCAAATCCTCATCCTTTGGAAGTGAATGTAAAGTGGATTTGCTTTTGCAGAGCGTGAAACCACATCTCGACGTGTCAACAACACAAACCAAAATCTTTTAGGTCGCTGCTGAGGGCGGGGCAAAGTAGAGTTCTGCGTTGCTCGCAGGCAGCCAATGAAGACCATAGGCTGGCATTATGCAAATGTGTTACAGTCCTCATGGTGCATTCTATTATTTATCCGTCTCAGAGATCCGAATCGGAAGACAGACGTTGCCTAGCAACACGGCCCCTTTCCTCGTATTTCTCCTCTCAGACGTTGGACAACCCTGAGGACACCGAGCAAGAATTTCGTTTTGGAATTCAAGATGGCTGTGCCCTGTGTGACTTGTAAGTATGAATTGTTTTCATTGTTTTTGAACCACTTTGGTATTTTAAATGACGATTATAATCACTCGCATTACTGCGTCCCCTGTACTTATGGGAATTGGTTGTTGTGAGTGCAATTACTAACGTTGCTAGCGTTGCTAACAGAAGATTAACATGGAAAAACATTAAATAAAGTGAACATTTTCAAGTTCAAACGGCTGCGTTTTGATAAGGTGTAGTCAAAATATATATATATATATATTTTAATTTAAGTGCTAAATCACATTTTCGGTATTTCGGACATCACGGTATTTCGGACAATTGACCTTTTCCCGAAAATTCTATAAATGAACACTTCCCGGTCATAAAGTCTTATAAATAATAAATATACAACATATGAAGATATAATATCATTATTTACATCATTATTTATTTATATATACTCGGCCAGTGCTAACAGCTTTCTGAGGCGTCCATTTTTCTTCCGTCTCGGACGCACAAAACATAATAGCAACACTTGAAGTGTGTCACGTGAACGTCATATTCGAGGTCCAAGTTGGTTCGTTGGCTATAATAGAACGCACCATTACAATGTGTTACAAACCTACGTACCTTTGCAGTGTTACAGGTTTGTAACTCACATGCTGTTACAAAGCTACATAGGGCTGTAACACAATTGCAGTGTTACAAGTTTGTAACTCGCACCCTGTTACAAACCTTAGATGCACTTATATATGCACCTTTTACATTTACAAATGGCTTTATTACACTCTAAATGAAATGTAATATCAGAAAAAGCATAATTGGGGCACTTAAACTAACTAAAACTAAAACCATTCAAAATATTCGTTACTTGAAATAAAACATTTACTAAAATAAAATATTACCTTGTTTTGTATTTTAGCTAGTTGCCATCGCAACATTTCTTATTTTCGCTTAGTTTAAGTTAGTTTAACTAAAACAACTAAAACTAAATAAAAAAAATAGACATTTAAAAAAAAACTTTAAAATTTAAATAGAAAACAGTAAGCTAGAAAATCTTGACACTGACCTCTGAATGGCATGGAGCCTCGTGTCCTGGTGAACATCTCAACGCTTCGTGCCTTGCGGACTTTGCTGACTTTGTAGCCCACAGTGTTGCAGCGGTTCTTGCGACATTGGAGGCACATGCCGCGGTCGAACATGTCATTGCTCCCGCAGCTGTACGCCCTGCTAGCTTCTTCCTCATTCAGCAGGGAGTCGATGTACAGGTGGATGGACCTCTCGTGCTCGCATCTGATGGCATTATTCATTGCTAAGGGTATTAATGAAACTGATATGATTTTGAACTTTACAGTCACAAGTAAATATCTTGGTTCTTAGCAGAGATTCCATTGTCGAAAGGTTGCATCAGTTGTAGCAAAGGTTTGTTGTAAGTTGCGAAAACAGATTAGAAAGCCAGATTATGAAAAAATGTGATTATGAAACGCTGTCACAACCTCTTGATATATAACTAATCTCTTTCCATCTTTGGGAAAGTTACAAATAACATTCATTTCTCTGAAAATAATTGCTACGATAAATCAGCATTTATTGTTACAGGTAATTATATTTTATTTTTAATAAATATATACATATATATTACAAAAGATTTATAGTGTATATTAAACTGTAGTCCTTTACATAATTTGTGTGTGACTATTTTACATAAATAATATTTAATTTTGTGTTATTAGGATTTATGGCCAGTATTAATTATTAATTGGAAATAAGAAAAGATCAATATTTATGTTCAGTAAAATTATACTTTATTATGTGAATTTTAATTAAATTGTATTATATCAATTGTTATGTTTTTAAGTATTTTTATATAAAATTATAGCTACCATCTAATTTTTGATATTTAATTGGGCAGTAAAACAATTAATCGTGAATAATCGCATCCAAAATATAAGTTTGTGTTTACATAAAATATGTGGGTGCACTGTGTATAATTATTTTATATATATAAATGCACACACATGCTTGTATATATTTAAGAAATATTTCATGAATATACTGTATATAGATTTATATATAATTTATATTATATATAAATATAAATATTTTATATATAAGTAATATTTTTTTCTTAAATATACATGCATGTGTGTGTGTGTGTTTGGATCGACTTTTATTTTGGATGCTATTAATCGCGATCGCCCTAATATTTAATTTTTAAATACATATTTTTTACATGTCAAATTGCTACCATGCTACAATCAACTTTTCAACAATTCAAGAACCAATGGCCCCAAGTGCAAGTATGCTGACTCTTCCTCTATTTTTCAATCTCTTTTGGTGAAATATTTAGGTAAATGTAATCATTATATTTAGATATTACAGATCAAGGTCTTTACCAAGTATTCCATAACTGGCAATTTTCTCCAGAGCTCCTCTCAGATTGCAGCCAGGCTGGAAGCTTCCTCCATTGGGGTATATATCTACATGGCCGACCGGCTGCCTCGATACCATACTGAGACCCAGGGAACCTCGGGTGAATGTGTGGAGGACATCTACAAAATGGGCATCATCTGGGGACAGCCGTCTGTGGGCATGGACACCTTCAAAGTCTGGCCCAGCAGGGTCAAGACCTGCAAAAACACCAAATTGTTGTCCATACAAGGTGCATTTATTGACATATTGTGAGATTTCTTTCCAATAGAAAGTCAGTGAACCTACCTGTGATTCTTCCAACTTTGTTCGTGGCATGACTTCCTGCAAAACCAGCAACGTGGGCGCCAAGACTGTAGCCAATGAGGTGCAACTTCTCCAGAGGAACGTTGACAGTCTCCTTATGAATCAAGTATGAGCAAAATTAGCACTCCAACTTGCATTAGAATGATTATTTGCCTGATATGATTTGCTGACACAAACCTCCAGCCAGTCTATGAAGAGTCCGATCTCTTGTCCCACCATCTTTGTGTTTTGTGCTGCCACCGTATAATGGTTCTGTGCCATGTCCAACCAGTCCACAACAATGACATTAGCGTTTTCTCTCTGTCATAAAGGGCAGCAACCAGTTTCTCAACCCAGCTCTCGAATAATCCACTTACCTAAAAAGAAAGAGCTAAATTAACTCTAACATAATGTGGTATGAGTTGAAAACGAATCAGAATCAATTGATAGTTTCATGTAAAAGTGTTGAGGTACCGTCCACCCGTGAATGACTAGAAAGGTTTTCGAAGTGTTGTTGAAGTCACAGATGTTGAGGGTCTCTGGTTTGCCACGTACAATGTAACACGCATTATTATCTGGTTGGGACGGGTTCTCAGAGAAAACTTGACATTGGCTTTGTTGACATCTGACAGGTCCCTTAGATCCTCCAGGAAATTACCTATGTAAAAGCCATTTAAAAAAAAATACAATTCAAAATAAAAAGTCAAATAAAAATTTCAATTTCAAGAAATAGGGCTACATCCAAATAGTGAAATATTAAAAAGGTAAAATAAAAAAAGTTGTTTATATAACTTTTTATAAAAATAATATATAAAAATAAAAACAAATTATACTTCAAAATGTAATTATAGATTTTTGAATTTGAATAGAAGGCATTAGTATGGCGATGTCATTACAAAAGTAGCTATATATATTTCCATTGTTGACATACAAGATGGGTGGAGCCATAATATCTTTACTATACAACATTGTCACACCTTTAATCGATGCGATATCAGATTGCAGTGTAATTATAACCTATAGTGATGGTAATGAACTTGAAACATAGCCTACTTTCACGAAATCTTGCATAGAACAGCATAAAACATTATCTGGTCGACTCAAAGACAATGGACCAGCGTCGTCTACATGCTAATTTATAGATTTAAAACCTCAGACAGATGCCGGAAATTAAAAAAATGCCCCATGAAAACACAGCATTAGAGGTAGGATTTGAAAACAAAGACATTAAAAACGAGAATCGCACCGCATCCAAATAAAATAACGCCTCAGGTTATCCGAATGCCTTTCTCGCGGAGCAGCATCAACAAACATCTTACCAAAGACTCCGTTGGAGAAGTTTTCTTCCTCCAGAGCAGCGACGAACAGACCAGCTGAAGCCTAATAATGCGAGCCACGAAACGCACTTGAATGAGAAAATGGTCATGTCTTTTCTGCCTAAACTTTGTGCACTTCTGACCTTCACCAATTCCTGTCGCGCGCGCGGGCTGCTTTACGATATACGGAGAAAAAAATCAAGACTTGGTGCTGTTTGAAATCCTGACTGAATGAAATCCGATCCTCAGACTTCAGTTAAGCTCCTAAATAGCATTACTAACTAAGAGCACAATTTGTTTCAGCCCACAGGCGGGGTGATACCATAGGGTAATACGGTCACACATTTGTTGTTAGCCAGGAGTTGTCGATGTCTCACGGGGTTTCTGTAATAAAACCTGCACTTGTCACCTTGGACTGACTATCTATCTATCTATCTATCTATCTATCTATCTTATCTATTCTATCTATCTGTCTGTCTGTCTGTCTGTCTGTCTGTCTGTCTGTCTGTCTGTCTGTCTGTCTGTTGTCTGTCTTGTCTGTCTTATCTATCTATCTATCTTATATCTATCTATCTATCTATCTATCTATATCTATCGTTATCTATCTATCTATCTATCTATCTATCTATCTATCTATCTATCTTATCTATCTATCTATCATCTAATGTCTGTCAGTTTACTCTATCCGTCTGTCTGTCTGTCTGTCTGTCTGTCTGTCTGTCTGTCTGTCTGTCTGTCTGTCCATCTATCCATCTGTCTGTCTGTCTGTCTGTCTGTCTGTCTGTCTGTCTGTCCATCTATCCATCTGTCTGTCTGTCTGTCTGTCTGTCTGTCTGTCCATCTATCCATCTCTCTATCTCGTCTGTCTGTCTGTCTGTCTGTCCATCCATCTATCCATCTCTCTATCCGTCTGTCTGTCTGTCCATCCATGCATGCATCCATCCATCCATGCATGCATCCATGCATCCATTCATGCATCCATTCATCCATCAGTCCATCCATCCATGCATCCATCCATCCATCCATCCATCCATCCATCCATCCATCGATCTGTGAAAAGTCAGCTTTGCCATCAGAGGATAATGTAAATATTTCACAATATGTCTATTTTTACTGTATTTTTGATCAAATAAATGTAGCCTTCGCTCGCATTAGAGACTGCTTTAATAAAAAAATAAAAGAATAAATGAAATAAAATAATATTTGGAATTATTCCAAACAACCAGTAGTGTATCTATTAGCAGGAAAGGGCCAATAAACTACAGTTTGTATATAATCTTACGTTTAATAACTAAATGAGTCAGGTTTTAGACACTGTTGTGGCACTTAAAATGTTCTCTTGTCATTATATGCCAGTACCCTAAATGCTCTTTGCACGCATTGTGTCATAGTCACACCATAACACTTGGACCCTGCCAAAACTCTCAATGACAACTGTGCTTTGGTCATTCCTTCCGTTTGTAATAACGTAACAAGGACCAGGCTATGTTTGCCTCTATCGTCCAAGAACAAAACCATAACTAATGACCTGTCACATGCTCTTTAGCAGATGGAAACGGTTCTAGAGATCATTGTCCACCATACAAAGGCTCAGAGGAGGTCGAATGTGATTTCTCAGAAGAATTCGAGTGTGATAAGCCAAGATCAATTTAAATCTCCATATCTAAATTTTTTATCCCTATATGCGTGATACGTTGCCAAAAATTCAAATTCTCAACAGTCTCCTTGCAGAATGTTCTGACTAATGAAAGAATCGGAATGCTGTATTTTCATTCCAAGAACTCCATTCCATGAAAAGGGGTGGGTGTCTTGAAAAACAAGCTCCTTGTGCTTTGATTCGAGGTTACTACACGCGAGTCGCTCTCACTACACAATGTGAGCTATTTGAGTATTTTACACACACATGGTGTTATTTGAATGGATCACGCTCCATTTACTTAACATGGAGATAGTAAACAAAACACTGACGTAGAATTTATAGATTTAAACAACATCTTCTATAGAGATTGAGGCTTTTTGAGGCAGATTTCCCAGATTTCTGTTGATGCTGAGAAATAAACAGCCAAATTCAGAATCGTTTTAATTTGTTTGAGACATGAAATGTCCAAAACACTCATTTGAAATGAGATTTAGTGTCACTTTTACCTTTTTTAATTCGATTTGGTACTATTTTCACAAGTAAGGTGTACATTTTCAAAACTCTTAGTAGATCACACTTGTAACACAGCTAGTCGTTCTTTCAAACACATGATTATTGTAATATGTAATGAGAACATTATGTTTAATCACAGAAACACAACAGTATATGCGAATATTCTTTCAGTTTAGTACTTTTAATAATCATTTCATTCACCAGACGATGAATAAGGGTCTTATCTAGCTGAAACGATCGGTCATTTAAAAATAATTATAAAGTTTACGTTTTATTAGCACAAATGCTCACCTTGCTCTGTTCTGTGATGCGCGTCGTGACTCTCCTGTTCGAACTCGTTTATCAAAATGAACGAATCTTTTTCCGAGTCATTTGGTTCACTCAACGAATGAAATGAACGAAATAACTCGGAAAATATTCGTTCATTTTGATGAACGAGTTCGAACAGGAGAGTCACCGAACGCGTGTTCCCAATGAAGTTTGTTTCCCAATGAAGAAAATCCTGGAATGTTTTCATCAAAAACCTTAATTTCTTTTTCGACTGAAGAAAGAAAGACATGGACATCTTGGATGACATGGGGTGAGTAAATTATCAGCAAAAGTTTTTTTTAAAAGTGAACTACTCCTTTACAGTAAGTTCAGTTGGATTAAATAATAGACAAATGTATTAAACTGAAAAAGTTTTGTAGTAAGAGCTTTATGAAAAGCAGTTACTGTGAAAGAAATATTTATATAGATGAAACACTTATTTTGTGTTGTGAAAAGGATAAGTTGTGATTTTGTGTATTGTACTAACTGTCGAAAACATGCTGAAATGTTTTAAAAAAGTGCACTTTTGATGATCTGTGAAATTAGTACAAAGAGTTTTAAAAATGCACACTTTGCTTGTGAAAGTAATACCAAAGTGAATAAAAAAACTGTAAAGCATTTCAGCGCCAATTTAAAGGGATATTTCACCCAAAAATGAAAAATCTTTCTTTAATTACTCCCCATGTCGTTCCAAACCTGTAAGACTTTCGTTCGTTTTCAAAACACATATGAAGATCTTTTAGATGAAATCTGAGAGCTTTCAGTCCCTCCAATGAGAGCTACGCAACTTCATCTTTCAAGCCGCAGAAAGGTTATAAAGACTTCATTAAAGTAATCCTCAATTTTATGAATTCGATGCGAGTGCTTTGTGCAAAAAACACATAATTTACCAAGTTTTATTACAAAATATTAATCTTTGATGCGCGTTTCGCAACGTGAACTCTCGCATCAGCAATTTTTAAAATTAAGGTTAAGCACGCTGGAGTCTTTACCACCTTTCTGAGACTTAAAAGTGGTAGTTGCATAGGCTGTCAATGACAGAAAGCTCTCAGATTTCATTAAAAAGAGCCTAATTTATGATCCGAAATTGAACAAAAGTCTTGGTTTGGAAAGACAAAAGGTTTGGAGACGACACACAGGGCGAGTAATTAATGACAGAATTTTCATTTTTGCGTGAACTAACCTTTTAATACAGACATGGCATTTGCACATAAAATAAAGACGGTGACGTTTTAAATGAAAAATATTGAGCTGAGTGATCACATAGCGTAACATAATGTTTATTAAAATGACATCATACAGTGCACGGCTTATAGATTCATATGATCATAACATACGACCAAATACTGATCAGTTCCAGTAACTTCATTCACTCAATGTTTGTTTATAAAAATAGAGAGTCTACATGACTCAAAAGAAAAGAGCACTTCAGAAACATGGAATACATATATTAGGTGCTTAATATACAAATATATACATTCAATAAATAGGAAAAAGGTACATTGTTGATGTATTTGTAGCTATTGTGGGGCAGTTAACCCTGTAAGGCTTGAGAAAAAACTGTTGTTTTTTTTTTTTTTGCTTGGCTGTGTGAACGAAAGTAGTTTCTCGTTGCTTTTTACAAAATCCAGACAAAACAACCTTTGAGGTGCTTTGAAAGGGGTGATGAGAAGCAACATAAAAATGGCAGAATTGTTTGTTGTTTTGGTTTGTTTTCCAAACGAAACTGAATCAAATGGAGGCAAAGCCTTTAAAGTGACCTGTGCCAGACACAATAACCCAAGAAATGAAAGAAAGGTAGACATTTGAAGAGCTGTTTGTAAGTGTATATATAATGACAATTACAAATATTTCCAGTAATCACTCAGTAGGATTTGGACCCATTTTATGCTAAAGCATTTCATTGAGACTGACTGAAGGCTGCAACAAAAGGCAAATCTGAAGGTTTTGCTTTTAGAACTGAGGCAAAGAGGATTAGCAAAGCTAGAAAACCGCTTTGGTACAACCTAATTCACAGTATAACCAAACAAACGGCTACATAACCTAATGTTTAGTCTCTAAGTGGAATTTCAAGAGTTATACTTATAAACAAAACGAACAACAACATGTTTCGAATGGCAAGAAAGAAAAGGCTCTTCTGTGGACAACTAGCAAACCCTGTTAACTAAGTGCAAGTCCTTTCAGACTAGAACTGATTACTTGTATAAATATATCACATAGAGACATGATTATCATTTTATGCATTAAATGATTTCATTAAAGATTGTCTCACAAGACTGGAACTGTATCCAAAGTGATTAGTTTGGTTTTAAAACTGCACAGCAGTAACATTTTCAAGATGTGTTTTCTTGCAGGATGTGTTTCTGGATTTGGGTTCGGGCGAAGGCTACTAGTCCAAATATATACGGGAGAAGTCCGTTTCTACCATTCCAGTTTCCCCGGCAGACTCGGTGCCAGATCCCAGCAGAGGTGGATTTCGACGTGCTTCTTTACTCGGTGTCCTGTTTGAACAAACTTCCGTGCATCTTCAACTTGTGCAATCTGCCAGAGTAAAGTGCAGAGGGTTTAGTCAAACAAAACCCACCACAACAAATAGAACAAGAACATAACAACTGAACGGGGAAGGTCATTCGATTGAGCTGGACGACGGATGGAAATTTACCTCTGGTTTTTGCGGCTTGACTGGGCTTCTTTGTCTTTCACGAAGACGGCAGGCTCACCTCCACGAGAAAGGTAGGAAAATTCACTCTTTTGTGCACTGAAGATGACCCTGGATCAAAAAAGTATGAAAGGTATAAAATAAACAATAAATAGTAATATAAGAAAAACAGGATTGTTGAAAGCTAAATGATATATAATAATTAGGGCTGTCAAACGATTAAACGCGATTAATCGCATCCAAAATAAAAGTCTGTGTTTACATAATATATGTGGGTGCACTGTGTAGAATTATTTTATATATATAAATACACACACATTCTTGTATATATTTAAGAAATATTTTCATGTATATACTGTATATAGATTTATATATATCATTTATATTATATATAAATATAAATATTTTATATATAAAGAATATTTTTTCTTAACTATACATGCATGTGTGTGTATATATATATATATATATATATATATATATATACATATATACACAAAATAATTATACACAGTGCACCCACATATATTATGTAAACACAAGCTTTTATTTTCGATGCGGTAATCGCGATTAATCGTTTGACTGCCCTAATATAAATATAAATATTTTATATATAAATAATATTTTTTCTTAAATATACATGCATGTGTGTGTATTTATATATGTATGTGTGTGTGTGTGTGTATATATATATATATATATATATATATATATGTGTGTGTGTGTGTGTGTGTGTGTGTGTATATATATATATATATATATATATATATATATATATATACAAAATAACTATACACAGTGCACCCACATATATTATGTAAACACAAACTTTTAATTTGGATGCAACTAATCGCTATTAATCGTTTGACAGCCCTAAATATTTTATATATAAATAATATTTTTTTCTTAAATATACATGCATGTGGGTGTGTATTTATATATATATATATATATATATATATATATATATACACAAATAATTATACACCGTGCGCCCACATATATTATATGAACACAAACTTTTATTTTGGATGCGATTAATCGCGATTAATCGTCTGAGCCCTGAATAATAATACACATAAAGGAAAATGTATTCTCTCTGCTTACTTAGATTGAGTCTCTCCTGATTTGATGCGTAGTTTGCGAATGTGAAAGATATCAGGGTTCCACCAGGGCCAGCTGATGAGGGAGTCTTTCTCCCAGAGAAGTTTAACCATCAGCAGCTCTCCGATGTCTGTATCCGTGGTCAAAAGGAAGGACACTGTGGTGTTTGTCTCTAAAGCAGGCCTGTGGGATCAAAAAACATCTGTATCAGAGTCCAGTCGTGACCTGTTTTCTTGGTACTTAAAGTTCACTTTTAAAAAAACTTGCTGATAATTTACTCACCCCCATGTCTTTCAAGATGTCCATGTCTTTCTTTCTTCAGTCGAAAATAAATTAAGGTTTTTGATGAAAACATTCCAGGATTTTCTCCATATAATGGACGTCAATGGGAACCAACGGTTCAAGGTCCAAATGAGAGTTTCAGTGCAGCTTCAAAGGGCTTTAAACGACACCAGACGATGAATAAGGGTCTTATCTAGGACCCTTCGAGTCATGACTCGCAAAAAGATTAGTTCGTTTTGATGAACAAGTTTGAACAGGAGAGTCACGAACGCTCATCACAGAACAGAGCAAGGCGAGCATTTGTGCTTATAAAACTTAAACTTTTTAATTTATTATTTTAAATGAGCGCTTGATAAGACCCTTATTCATCGTCTGGAATCGTTTAAAGCCCTTTGAACAGTTTGCACTGAAACTCTCATTTGGACCTTGAACCGTTTGGTTCCCATTGAAGTCCATTATATGGAGAAAATCTTGGAATGTTTTCATCAAAAACATTTCTCTTCGACTGAAGAAAGAAAGACATGGACATTTTGGATGACATGGGGCGAGTAAATTATCGGCAAAAGTTTTTTTTTAAAGTGAACTACTCCTTTAAGGTCATAATCACTGAAATGATTATGCATTTTTAGGCTTTTGGTTGTTAATTCAGAACTTGTCCAAACATCTATACTTACATGATGTAAGGGATATTCTCCTTCTCGCCGTGGACTCCGAACAAAGAGATCTTCATGGGCTGGTCGTCTGTAGCTTATTTTCTTGTTGCTAAAGAAGTGGATCTTCACTTGATAATGGAAAACTGTGGGAAGATGGTTATATTAAGAAAGGATATATACATATATAAACCTTAAACAACGTAATCTTTGGTGCTCCTCACCTTTATACGGCATCATGTCTCTAGTCTTCATGTACATTTTGCTGCTCCTACGTGTGCGGACTTTGTTGACGCTGTAGCCCACCTTGTTGCAGCGATTCTTGCGGCAGCTAAGGCACATGCCTTTGTTGAAGGTGTCTTTGGAGCTGCAGTGGTAAGCCAAGCTTTGTTGCTCCTGGTTCACCAGTGAGTCGATGAACAGGTGGATGGAGCGCTCGTGGGAGCACTAACAATCTGATCCATGTCTGCGGAGAACAGAGAGAAAGAAATTAAAGCTTCCTGATTTTAAAATCTAAGGAGGACAATGGAGGACAAACGTACTTCTGAAGCCAGAAGTGGCCACCATCAACATAGTGTTTTGGAGGTCACAGCCAGGTTGGAAGGTTCCACCATTGGGGTAGATGTCTATGTGGCCCACCGGCCTCTGAATCCCAATACTGCGATCCGGAGAACCGCGAGTGTTGGTGTGGAGAACGTCCACGAAAAGGGCATCATCTGGGGAAAGAGTGCTCTGGGCATCTGCGTACTCAAAAGTAGGGCCAGCAGGATCCATGCCTAAAAATCCAAGAAAATTGACCAATTTTAAATGTAATGCAATTTTTAAGGGTTTGAATAGTAAAATAGAAACTTGACACCCTTAAGTCCCCAATATACTTCAAGCTAAAGATGCTGGTGTGATGTCATTTTCGAACAAAATCAGGGATCGAAACATATTGCCAAAGCAAACTTTCCAGTAAGAGTTTACTCCGACTGGTAAACACCTGAACTACCACTGGTCTGTGGCGATTACTGAAATTGGTAACACACTGGAGAGCCGCTTTATAACCGAAATTGAAGTAACTCTAATCGAAATGACACTGACAAATAATTTGTGTTTAATACTGTAAACTAAATTGCAAACTGTTTAATAAGTGCTATTTAAAGGGATAGTTCACTTTGAAATAAAGATTTGATATGTTTTAGCTTACCTCTAGGGCATTAAAGATGTAGGTGTCTTTGTTTCACAGTATTTTCAATTTTGATACTTTTAGGTAAAACCGTTCTTGTCTGTCAGTCATATAATGGAGGTCTATGGGGTCCACCTCAAAGAGCATGCACAGAGAAGTCCAAATTAAACATGATTTAATGACTCGTAAATGTAAGTACACATTGATGGCCTAAGACACGAAACGAGCCGTTTGTGTGAGAAAACGAACAGTATTTAGATCTGTTGTTATCTCTTGTAACCACGGCCACAAAGCACCCGCGCCCTCAGATCACTTGAGGTAAAAGAGCTAAAACTATATAAATACTGTTCGTTTTCTCACACCGCTCGTTTCGGGTTTTAGGCCATCCATGTGTACTTATATTAACAAGTCATTGAATCATGTTTAATTTGGACTTCTCTGTGCATGCGCTTTGAGGTGGACCCCATAGACCTCCATTATATGACTGACAGACAAGAACGGTTTGACCTAGAAATATCAAAATTGAAAATTCTGCGGAAAGCAAAGACACCTACATCTTGGATGCCCTTGAGGTAAGCTAAAACATACCAAAAATTAATTTCAAAGTGAACTATCCCTTTAAATAATTGTGACATTAATTGATCAGAGAGCCGAACGTCCCAACAATCTGTAATTTTTTAACAAAAAAGAACTTCACCGTGAGTATATTGGGGCCTTAAGAAACAACAATCAAGTTACCTGTGATTCTGTTAACCTTATGTTTGGTGAGAAGGCCAGCAATTCCTGCTACATGAGCGCCAAGACTGTAGCCCAAGAGATGCAGTTTCTCCCAAGGATAGTCAATCTCAGCCTGCATGAAGAAACAGCACACGCTAGATTAAGTTTACTTAATCTATATCTTCTTCAAATGCTATTACTTGTCACCTTGACAGTGTTTGACATACCTGTAACCAATTGACAAACTTGGCCACATCCTTGCCCACTAGTTTGGTGTAGGCGGCAGATGTTGGGTAATGTTGTTGCGCTCGGAACAACAGTCCACCACAATCACATTGGCTGTCGGCTCTCGTTCAAACAGGGCTGTTACTAGTTTGGGAACCCAGCTCTCAAACATACCGGTGACCTGAGACGAAAATCATTCACGCTCATGCTTTGGACTGCTTCACGCATTCATTTCATAATGACTTCAAAGTGTAGTAGAAGCACCTACCGTCCATCCATGTATAATTATGAAAGTCTTGTAGTCTGGATTGAAGTTACACTCTTTGATTGTTTGGGGTTGACCTGGAACTATGTAGCACAGGTCTTCCTCGGGTTCTTCGCTGAGTCCTAAAAGGAAAACTTGGACTCGATGTCGGTGAAGTCCATCATCCATTCTGTGGCATTTTCCATTAAGTTACCTGTCCAACACCAGAACAACACATAAGTTTTCCAGATATACAATACACTAAGTGTTGCTTATATTACATGCTTTTACTTGTAAGCTGCTTATAATTATTTAAATTAACATTTAAAAGAAGCTTATCTTTCATGTGCTTATACTTATTTTCAATGCGAGGAATTATTTCCAAATGGCAAGCTTGGATACTTTCCCAGTGCTTGACTGACTATACATAAAAATGTTATGCTATAATCTCCTTCAGAATTTCTTCATAACTGACTGTTTTAGCATGTCAAATACATGTAAACAAAATATCAAACAAACATTTGAGCTAATTACCACTATGATATTATTAAAAGTCAACAAATTCTACCTGTTTTTAAGATATTACGTTTTATATAAATTGTTATATACACAAATCTTCACAGTTAAAAAAAAAGATAATCTGGCAGGTAAACATTGATAAAACGAAAAGAATCGCTATTAAAACAAAACAGGCTGACCATTTAAGAATACATTTTATATGACAAGTATATTTTAAAAGTGTCATTAATATTAAATGCTAGTTAAATATAAATAAAAACAAGAAAAATGTGTTTAATAGAATCTTAATATTATTTGCACCGCAAAACATTCTATATAAAAACGTGATTCGTCGAATCTTTATATTTTACACAATCCAATGTTCAGTCTAATATAATAATAATAATATAAAATATATCGGTTTAAATTGATATAGGCTAAATAACGTATACCAATTTTAAATAAAAAATACAATAAAATTAAAAAATATATATAAATAATAATAATTTTAAGAAACTCATGCAGAAAGAATAACCACATGCCTCGGGACTCATGCGGTCATTGGTCTAATAACATCGGTTTCCATTGTGTATAGATATTTATAGACATGTGGCTCATGTCATATCAAATATATAAGTCGGAAAAGTTTTAAAACTTTATAAACACAAGTTAATTATATGGTCTATAAAACAAATACGCTTTATACTTACCAAAAGCGGGAAATTCAATCGTTGGCTCAGTCGTGGTTTCAAAACCGGAGGAAAAGACGAAATATATCCAAGATATAAAACAAGCGCTGGTTACTCTCCCCATATCAATATAATGATCACGGAGGCAACAACTTAATTAATTTAATGAAAAGCTGCTGAGATCCTGTTATTTATAGTGGTACAGCAAATTAAAATTCCAGTTGGGAGTAGCAGCTGCTTTAGATGTCTTATGTCCAGAGTTACTCTCAAGAGTTTAAATCAGTACCGCTACAAGCGTGTCTTTATCCTGCAGTGCGGGACCGTATGCAAATCAGAGAAATGCTATTGGTCGAAAGGGGCGGGGTAAGGTCTGATGTGACCAATAGAAGGCCAGGAACCCCCACACTGACTCATCACTAACAACTACAAATCTGTAAAGTTGTGTGGCCCCATGAGAGTCTTCAAACAAATCGATTTCTTAAATGTCTGTCTTTTCAGATTTTTCTTTTTTGGGGGCTCAGAGTTACGATGACGCCCATAAACATTGTAAATGCAAAAATTGCAATACATATAGCTATGATAAACATATTTGAAAAAAAAAAAAATATATATATATATAGCAATCCAGACTACAACGAAAAAAAATAAAATTATGATGAATTATCAATTCTTTTTAAATTTCAGTTTTAATAGTTTACATTTAAATGTAATGAAGTATTAAAAAAATCAAGTGGAAGTTAAGATTCTTAAAAAAACATTTAAAGACGTGAAAAAATTGAATTACATGGCTAACTTAGTAAACATAAAAACATAAAAAAATGATCTAAATAAAAACATAAAAAATATATTATCATTATAACATGCTATTATAACATGAAACACATTTTTAAATATGTATTTATTTGTTAGGTTTTTTTATGTTGGTTAGTTCGTTTTATGCTATTCCTTCATTAAAGATCGGATTTAATTTCATTAATAATTCCTTTTATGATTATCCAAGTCCACCCAAGGTCATCAGGCAACTGATAAAATCGCCCACACAGTCTAAATCATTGTTTGATCAGCGCTTTGCAACCAATTGCGGTAAAATGTTTCTTTAAATCTACACAGCACTGTTCACACAGAATGCGTCCCACTGTACTAAAACACCTGTGTGATTATTTGCCAACTTGAAAACCAACAAAACAATGTGTGCCAAGCTTGCTCTTGGCGGGCCACCAATATCAGTGTGATTTCCCTTCAGGGAGACGGGTCAATGGGTGTTGTTGGCCACCTTGCATCTCATTGGCCAGACAGATAAAGTCAAAGGTGAAGTGATCCTAAAAAATTATATGATCAATAAGTTAATAACATATGTTATTACATTGCTTTAACTCATCAAAATAAGTTAAGCAATTTTCAACTCTACGTTATACAAGAATCAACAATTTAAAAGTCAGTTTAATGTAATTTAACATCCAAGTTGATTAAACTTACAAATTTAAGGCTTTAAAACTTAAATTCTATAGTGTGCTAACGATACTAATAGCTGAAAAAATGCAACACGATATGTGAAAAGTTATTTCACTCAAAAATATTGGTTCCAATTTTCGCAGTGATGTGAATATACGCTAATTCTCCATATAATGGACTTCAATGGGAACCAAACGGTTCAAGGTCCAAATGAGAGTTTCAGTGCAGCTTCAAAGGGCTTTAAACGACACCAGATGATGAATAAGGGTCTTATCTAGCAAAACGATCGGTCATTTAAAAAATAAATTAAAAAGTTTAAGTTTTATAAGCTCAAATGCTCGCCTTGCTCTGTTCTGTGATGAGTGTTCGTGACTCTCCTGTTCAAACTTGTTAATCAAAATGAACAAACCTTTTTTTGAGTCATGACTCGAATGGTCCTAGGTAAGACCCTTATTCATTCGTCTGGTGTCGTTTAAAGCCCTTTGAATCTGCACTGAAACTCTCATTTGGACCTTGAACCGTTTGGTTCCCAATGAAGTCCATTATATGGAGAAAATTCTGGAATGTTTTCATCAAAAACCTTAATTTCTTTTCGACTGAAGAAAGAAAGACGTAGACATCTTGGATGACATGGGGGATGAGGAAATTATCAGCAAAAGTTTTTTTAAAATTCAACTACTCCTTTAAATCCTAACACAAAGAAATTAAAATATTGCTAAAATATTAAGGTGTTTAGTTTTTGGGAAACCATTTCAAGAACTGATTCTCAACATTTAGGTGATCCTTAAAAAAAACCCAACCCAGATATTCCAAAGCAGACAACGCCTAACAACCACTTATGGTTACGGCTTAGTCATAGTAATCTAGACTAAAATTTGGTAGTTTGCTGTGCTTTGGGGATGACTTAGTTTCTTCTTAAAACTAGTCTACGATATCACATTTCCAATGCCAGCTTCCACAAATGTGTTTATATTTAATGCGAATTTAATTAAGCATTGAGAGTATGCACTTGGTTAGGTTCAACAACAATTGCCATTTAATTAGACGCATTTTTGTTGCATGAAGTGCAATGCAAATACAGGCAGGCTCACAGATTTGCCTCAAACACAATTGTCTATACACAGTTTGGGGAAATATGTTAACAGTGATTCCAAGTGTTTGCAAGAGCACTAAATAAAACCCATCTGCTCAAGGCTGTGACTCAAACTTGCAAGGCTTTCATGTCTTTAGTCTTATCCTTCATTCCCATCTAGAAGTTTAGCAAAGGTTTTTGATTACAGAAATAAGGCCAGTGCATAAGTCTCTTGATAGCTGCATGCATCTACTGTGCTCCGTGTTGAAACATTAGGATTGCAGAGTCAGATCCCGGTGGGCATGAAGCTAATGCCCCTTTCAGCTGTGAATGTTGTAACTCTGTCTGCCGAAACCCTCAAAAGGGGGATTTGGAAAGATTTAGATATGATTTCTTTGTTAAACCTATCAAACGTATAAAAAAGGTACTATTATACTATATTGGGACTGTCAAATGTATAAAAAAATGTAAAAAAAATCTGGACATAATTTATTTAAATAAATGAAAAATAATATTTCATTATTATATTTAAATAGCCTAATTAAATTCATAAATATTTTATTAAATATACATATTTTTGAATGCTTAATACATTCAGTTTTTTTAATAAAAGGAAACAAGGTATTTAGTCATTTTTATTCGCCCACTGAGGATGTGGGGAGTCTATAAAAATAATCAGAAGTCTCACTTCTCAAAATCAGTGCGTTTTGCAAGAGGTTTCTTATTATATTCATCGATTTTAAAATAGAATGTTTAATTTTGTCAGCACTCACGTCACTCGGCGGAAGACATGTTGAAATTTTGGACAACGAAATTTCTAATTAAATGTCAAATTATGACAAATAGCAAGTGTGTGCAAAAAATATGAATGTCATGCATATTATAGGAACAAATGAACAGGCATTATGAATAACATTCTCTCAGATAATGTGTCTCAAATTAATTCACTGTGCCTGTAGTTGTAAAATTACACGGTGCTTCTTATAATGGGATTTTAGTGCTCATATTTCTAGAGGCCATCTTCCCAAAACAATTTTCGGTAGCCTATATGCAGAAGTCATGGTAACAGAATTGACATTAAAGATTGACCTTACAGGTTATAATAAAAAATTATAAAAATGAGACTATTTATATCCTTACGAATGGGTTGATGATAATCAATTTTAAGACTTTGAAATAATTCTTTTGTGTATTAAGTACTGTAAATATACAACATACATAGTGCACATAGCCTACACTGTAAAAAATAAAACCGGCAGTAAACACTTGGATTTTTACGACAGAACTTTACCGCTAAAAATACGGTAGGAGCGTAAATGGTTTTACAGACTTAACTTAAAATGTACAGTAATAAACCGCATTTAATTTTCTGAAATCTGTTGATTTACAGACCTTTTGAAAATCGTTTTGTAAAATCTGTTTTGTACCATTGTAATACACTGACAACTAACAATCACAAGTAGTCTTCCATTAGACCTTATATAAAGAAGCTGCACAGTGTCATTCACGCAAACATTAAACACCATCATGATAACAGACATGAAATAAAAAAAATGCAATTAAAATTAATTTAACAACATTAAATGAAACATAAAATGTACATAACTGGTTAGAAAAAAAGAAAACTATGAGGAACTATAGTTATTTCAACAAAAATACATAAAATGTGAAGTGTCACACAGGGAATTGTGGGAATGTCCATTTACGGTTTTTCACTGTAAATTATATGAGTTGTTCTTTTTCACTTTTAAAAAACTGTAAATTTAATGGTATTTTACAGTAAAATTATATCACAGTTATTTACCGTATATAGTACGGAAACTTTCTGTTAACCAATTAACAGTTTTGCACTTTTACCGTTAAAATTACGATTATTTTTTACAGTGTACATTATAGCCTTCGACTTAATGTCTTTGACATGATTCTTTTTTTATCTACTGTTTGCTATTCCTTAACATTTTGAATTAAGTTTTTTCCTATAATGTCCTTATGTATGTACATATTTGGTGCGTTCACGTGCTATGGAAAATATGATTTTTTCCACTTGTGAACTGGTATTTACCAGTGTGTTGCCTTCAAGTGCTTTTGTTGTCGTAATGTGGTAAAAAGATGGAGATCCAGACCTGTTATTTAGCTAAAACTATTTTAGATTGCTTAAGTCATCTGCTACAGCAAGAAAATGATTTATCAAAACTCAAATGGAAAATAATATGCTGTATATTTTCTAGATCATGAATAGAGCAGATTTTTTTACCATTTACAACTCTTGCGTTGCTCTCCGCCATTTTAATAAGGTCAAAGGTTATCATCTTGGCAACTCGTGCATCAAAATATTCTACGAGCTGCCCAGTGGAAAATACCACAAGAGGGGGTGTTCATGTGCGTTTTCCACGTCGGCTTTTGGTATTTAATTACCATAGCACGTGAACGCACCATTAGACTTATTCAGGGTGGGTTTAGACTTTTTTTCTTTCTTTTTTGCCTTCCGGCCGAATCCAGTCACGTGGTGCTTAGGGCTTTCACTCAGCGTGAGATAAGCCTCATTGTTTTGATTACGGGACTGCTAAACCGCTAATGGCGAAGCTCAGCGAATGCAGTGGATTAGCATGACATTCACTTGTGGCCCTTTTGGGTCCATAAAAAGGGAACACGTCTGAAATGTAGGGTTTCATAGTAGTGAGCAACAGCTGGCAGCAGAACTGTGGGAGAAATCCAAGTGTTTAATCTTTCTTAGACAGCTGGCCCCCGATGAAGTGAACAACTCCCATGTGATTCTCTTTGCACACCCTTATTTTCAGGAAATTGAAAGCGATGTTGCAGAAGAATCAGATGTTGACTTTAATCCCGGTTGTGATAGGCTATGAGTCAGTTCTATGACTTTTAAAAAGTGATTCATTTGAAGGACAGCACATGCGACACATCAGGTCATACGACGTTGAACATAGCGCTGTTTCATGGAATAACACGGCTGTCAGTAGGGGTCTCTGAGTTATGTTTTTTTTGTCAGAGATAATCTTACCGTACATTCCCACCAGAGCATAAAGACCTCTGTTCCATATGCCACATCTGCTATGCCACATGTTCATGATACGTAAAGCACGCAAAGAAAAGCTTCATGTTTTGCTGTAACTCTCAGTGCTATATGTCGAACATTTCTCAGTTATTTTGAAAACTTCATGTAATTGCATCATGAATGCAACTTTTGTACATCATTTTGCTAATGGGGAAAATTATCTCTGTAAAATGCTGTTTGGAATGTGTTTTCGTGCAGAATCATCCATTTCTATGAATGCTAATGAGCCACTTTTGAATTATCCGTATGTTTTTGAACACAAAAGAGATGAAGGATTACAGGATATTATGATTGTATCCTTGTCACTGTCAGTTTTTTGTCTCCAAATGGAGAAAAACATACAATTAAATAGTTGGAACGGTATATTCAACCCGATCTCACTGCAATTCGTACAAATTCTACGAGGTGGCTAATTCGTAACAATTCGTACGACCTCACTCGTACAAATTAGTAACATTTTTGCTAAATCGTACATATTTTACGGCTAATTCGTATGAATTCGTACGAATGACCTACCCCTGACCCCGCCCCTAAACATACCCATCACGTGGGTTTAGACAAATCGTTCGAATTCGTACGGATGAGGTCGTATGAATTAGTACAAATTTTTGCTAAATCGTACATATTTTACGAGTTGGCCAATTTTATGAATTCGTACGAATGACCTACCCCTGATCCCGCACCTAAACCTACCCATCACGTGGGTTTAGACAAATCGTTCGAATTCGATATGGGTGAGGTCGTATGAATTAGTATGATTTTTGCTAAATCGTTCATATTTTACGAAGTTGGCTAATTTGCATGAATTCGTAACGAATAGCCGTACCCCTGACCTTCGCACCTAAAAACCTACCCATCACGTGGGTTTAGACAAATCGTTTGAATTCGTAAGAGTGAGTCATATGAATTAGTACGATTTTTTTGCTAAATCATACATATTTTACGAGTTGGCCAATTCGTATGAATTAGATATGAAATGAACCTACTCCTGACCTCACACCTAAACCTACCCATCACGTGGGTTTAGACAAAATCGTTTGAATTCGTACGGGTGAGGTCGTATGAATTAGTACTTTTTTGCTAAATCGTACATATTTTACGAGTTGGCCAATTCGTATGAATTCGTACGAATGACCTACCCCTGACCTCGCACCTAAACCTACCCATCACGTGGGTTTAGACAAATCGTTTGAATTTGTACGGGTGAGGTCATATGAATTAGTAAGATTTTTGCTAAATCGTACATATTTTACGAGTTAGCCGATTCGTATGAATTCGTACGAATAACCTACCTCTGACCTCGCACCTAAACCTACCCATCACGTGGGTTTAGACAAAATCGATTCGAATTCGTACGGGTGAGGTCATATGAATTAGTATGATTTTTGCTAAAATCGTACATATTTTACGAGTTGGCCAATTCAAATGAATTCGTACGAATGACCTACCCCTGACCTCGCACCTAAACCTGCCCATCACGTGGGTTTAGACAAATCGATTCTGAATTTGTACGGGTGAGGTCATATGAATTAGTAAGATTTTTGCTAAATTGTACATATTTTCCGAGTTGGCCAATTCGTATGAATTCGTAAGAAAGACCTACCCCTGACCTCGCACCTAAACCTACCCATCACGTGGGTTTAGAGAAATCGTTTCGAATTCGTGACGAGTGAGGTCGTATGAATTAGTAAGATTTTTGCTAAATCGTACATATTTTACGAGTTGGCCAATTCGTATGAATTCGTACAAATGACCTACCCCTGACCTCCGCACCTAAACCTGCCCATCACGTGGGTTTAGACAAATCGTTCGAATTCGTAGACGGGTAGAGGTCGTATGAATTAGTATGATTTTTGCTAAATCGTACATATTTTACGAGTTGGCCAATTCGTATGAATTCGTACGAATTACCTACCCCTGACCCCGCACCTAAACCTACCCATCACGTGGGTTTAGACAAAATCGTTCGAATTCGTACTAGTGAGGTCGTATGAATTAGTACGAATTAGCCACTTTTTAGTCACTCAACAAATTGGTCGTGAGATAGCGTTGGTATATTCGAAGTCATTTGATAGCTTTGTGTAAGGAAAAGGCTACAATGAGTCGTTCACTAAAAGTCGTATTCATTTCAGCTAACTGCTTTTTTGGACATTGCATAAATGAGCCAAATGCAAACGACTCACTGATTCATTTTGTTAGCTTGTACTTTAATTGAAGTTCGTAACGTACATATTTTTCGGGAGGAGTGAACCCATCTTTCAATTAACCGCCAGGCCCAGAGCACACCAGCTACTCGCCTTGCTCTGGCATCAACTGCATGTTCTGGCGTCCCTCAACATGCCCAACTCAACCAGTATAATTTAGGCATCTTGCTACTCATCATCTAAGCATTAGTAGTCCCACTGAGTGGTATATCTTAGCTCGAGTTGAAGCTGCTTCCTTGAGCCCTATTACTATGGACAGCAAGCCAAATACGCCTAATCCCAGATAGCACACATACATCTGCAATAAGTCTGTTAAAGATCACTTCATCTGGAAAGCATCTGCTGTTTTCTAAAATCTGATAGACATCTTTAAGATGTCAGTATAACATTCATTCTAAATCATTACATCTTAAAAATATCTATTTGACATCTGACTTAAAAAATAGGTCTTCAAATAGACGTCTCTGTGATGTACATGTGCTATCAGGGTTAGCTTAAAGATTATATGGGCAAAGGAACTCGTGAACTAGGCTACTGAACAACTTGAGTAGCTTGTGACCGATTTAAAGTAGTCCCAAAAGTGATGGCCCTGCTTTTGATGGCAATGCTCTGTACTTGTGTGTTCAAGCTAATAACAATATATTTTGTTAGCTTGTAGTGTAGGCTAGCTACAGTAAAGTTACAGTTTCAGAGCAGGCAGTAGAGAGCTTCTGAAGATACCGTCCCCTGTGGATATTACCTGTCCTTTCATGTCTGTTTGGGTGCATGCGCGAGTAACCTTGCAACATTTGAGGTGTTTGCTAAAGCTTTCATGGGCCATGCGTGCCACAGAACTCAAATGCACCACCGGAAGGCCTGTTCGCTCAGTGGGGGCCTCACCAAAGACAACGTTTCACAAGTCTTCACTCCCAGGAGCATCACACTAAAGACCGTGGTTCAACCTCTCCCTTACCGTCTTTCACAATATCGCCGATTAGAGCGTGCCAAGTTCAATTTCAGATGATTTGTGTTGTTTCTGGTTTGCTGCCCATTTTAAAATCGCTGTCTGTTGTAAGCGGATACTTGTTCTGCATTATTCTCAGCTTGTGCTCTTCCAAGAATTCCATAGAAACACAATAAGGATGTTTTCACAGCATGGGATAGCTGCGTCCTAGAATACTCTCTGATGCTGTACAATTTGGATGCCTGCCACTGCAAAATACTTCAAGCTGTGTGAAGCATCAAGATGAAGGTTTAAGCCCAGCAGCGAGAACATCAGTTGATGTTTTTTTCTGTTTGAATGAGTGCAGGATGCAGGTGGATTGTTTTCAGAGTAACTGGAGGAAAGTTTTTCGGAGCGCTCAGTTGGGAATAGGTTGGATTTGTTTTAAAATTAGCTTGATGGATTTGGAAGGGATCCATGTTGGCACGTCCACATTAATAGTTTCCTTGCTTAGTCATTTGATTAATAGGTTGTTTGGTTATTCATGTGCTTCTTTATAAAGTTTGTGAAACAGCTGCACCAAATGCAGTAATGATGGCTCTACCTGTCTTCCATTGGTTGGACAAACAGGTAGCCAGACACTCAAGCTCTCTTTAGTGGAATTAACCAATTAAAGTTATAATTAGGCTATTCCTATTTTTTTAAATATGATATAGTTAATTACAGCCATAAAATATTTTCCACCCTAGTATCTATGTAGCACTGTGTAAAATCTGAGAGATCACCTGTTGCAAAAAGGACTTTAGCAGCAAGACTTTATGCATATTGGAGTCATTGCTCCCTCTTCTGGTCATTATGAAGAATTATGCAAGAGGACATGGCCTCATGAATATATCTCTGACTCTAATGTTCGCCAGATGCTTTTTTGGGTTTAAGTTTTACCCTAAAATCGTATTCTGGACAAATGTGGGCAAAGTAGTTTTGATTTATTTTAAAAAAATACTTCCCTTGATCTGAGCGGTACAAGACTTGGCTACTTTTTAGTTTGCCTCCTGAACACACATTTTTTTTTACTCAATTCTACAATGTTAAGTGGGTGGAAAAAACACTCCTTAATCTTGTATTTGGGTCAAAAATGAGCACCCAGAGAAATTAATGGGAAAAACTGTAATTTAGAGCATTCGAAAATAAGCCAAAATAAGACACCAGGTGACAGCAAAGTCACTTCATCTTTAGGTTTTAGCTCTAAGAACTTATTGGAATGATATTTTAATGTAGTTAAAAAATTTAAAAAAATAAAACTACATAGTAATTAATTTACATAGAAGTTATTTACATAGAAAATATGGAACTTTTTGAAGTAAATAAATTCAAAAATACCCCCAAAATAAAAAGAAACACCATAAATGGATAGACAAAACTTTATCAAAGACAGTGATATAACATTTATAATGAATAAAATTTAGGATCACACCTGAGTTCTCTGTGCCCGCATTTGTCCACAATTACAGGATTAAGGGCTATAAAGTGAATACGGTTTGAGGGCTACTAAAACCGGTTGTATGTTTTTCTTAACGTAAACATTAATATTTATTTGTTATCCAAAACTGTACTTGCTGCTGTATTAATTCAGTTATTCGTTCCAGTAGCCTAGGCTACTTGATATTTTTTATATAGTGCACTAATGTCTAATTTTTAAAATCTTTTTAAATGCATTACATGTAGCTACTTTTCTGTTCACATTCACAAGATTGAGAGATTGGGCTTGGAAAATGTGAATCTACGTTAAATGGATAGTTGACCCAAAAATGAACAGTAGCCTACTCTACTCTATCATTTACTCACCCTCAAGTTGTTTCACACTTGTATGAATTTCTGCTGAATACAAAAGATGATATTTTGAATAATTTGGGTAACCAAACAGTTGATGGACCCCGTAAAGCCTATTTTTCCCATGGACTTTGTTGTCAATTTATATTTTGTGTGTGTGTGTGTTCAGTACAACAAATACATTCATACAGATTTGAAACGACTTGAGGGTGAGTAAATGATGACAGAAAAAAAAAATTGTGAGGTAAAACTAGCCGCTGATTTGCATCTCTTTCAAGTCAACTCATCCGAATCTGCAATGCCCGCTAATATACCACAAGAGGGCGCACTAATTTTGCTAGAATCGGTCATAATCCATAATTTAATAACAACTTTTCAAAACAGACTTCATCACAAACAACGTTTAAAATAAGCTACAATGTTTTATTGATGTGAACTAGCAAGTTTGAGGCTAAATCTTAATGTTAAGATTCGTTATAATTAACAATACGTAACCTAGGTAACGTTAATTTGAAAAGCAGGGGACCAAGTAGGCTAATGAGATTAAACCACAGGTAGCAGTCTAGCTTTGTTGTTGTATTAAAGCTAGCTTGTTTCCTGCTGCTTATCCTGTCACGTTGTAAACACTTTTTCATTCCAGGAAGTCAGAACTATTTACTATAGGTGAATGTTTTTGTTTATCTGTCTCTTTGCTTCTATTCAAATCAGGCTTGTGGCTGTGCTTTCTGTGCTCTTGTTTCTTTAAACCGAGTTATATCTTATAACCGCTATTCCCAAGACAGGCAGCCAGCGGTTTGGGGAATTTTTACCATAAAAGGTCATGCTGAGCTTAGCTACGGTTTCCTGTGGGAGTGGCCTGTCAAATTCTGTCTGTTTCTCTCTCACTCACAATTACTCCCTCAGTCATCTCCTCTGGTCTTATCTCCAGCTGAATGTCTGCACTTCCCACAATACAGAGCATTCTGCACTTAAAAGTATGCACTCAACAAATACATCGACAGTTCAGAGGGGAGGTAAAATAAATGTCTCTCTGTGTGCGTGTTTGGGGTTGAGTGAGTTCAGCATATGCATTTTATTGTTGGAGAAGCTACTTTACAACTGAAGCTTGATAAGCTGTTTGTAAAGTGAAGAAGTTAAAGTATAGTTAAGCTACTCTTTTAAGGAAGTATTTTTTTAAAAACAAAATTGGAAGCTACATAAGGGGCACAAAGCAAAGAGTGTCTTTTTCTGAGTGCCCATTGTAATTGGCATAAAACTGATTAAAGGCCCGTTCACACTAAGGATGATACCTATAACGAAAACAATGAAATAGTTTTAAAAAATCTTTCTAAATTTATAAGAATAGCAGAGTCCGCTCAACAACTAATGACACAGATGTTTTTCCAACTGATGAACGATAAAAACATTGACAATCAGAATCCATCCTGCTTTAAAAAGTACAAGCATTTAAAGCAACAGATGACGAAAACTGTGAGTGGTTTCACAAAATGTTTTTGTGTGTTGGTGTGGACATTAGTTATAGTTATTATTGTTCTTGTTGTAAACGGGCCTTCAATGTTAAAATTATGTCGTGGAACACCATCTTAAGGCCAATTTATAATTCTGCGTGAGTAGGTACCGCGTAGCATACGCACAGGCGCGTACCATACCGCGTACCCTTCGCCGTAGCCTGACGCGCACCTCATAATGTAACTACACGTCGCGACGACGCGGACCGCAAGATCTGTGATTGGTCGGCTTGGTAGCATCGCATTTCCTCCTACGCATTTCCGCGACGTAACCATCTCCTCCACCGTCTTCTCTCATTTCTGTCTTATAGTTTTAGTAATTTCACAAAAATTTACTTTTTCCACCTCAATAAGCTCCAACTCCAACATGATCCACTTTCTTTCAGTCACTATTGCTTGTAGTAACCTAGCCGCGAGGAATCTAAACACAGTGGAACATTATAACCCTCCGCCGCCAACTAGCGTTTCGGAGCAGTACTGCAGAGCAACCAAGACCTGAACGCCGAAGTATAAATGCTCACGACGTTGTCGCCTACGTGCGTAGCCTACGCCGTACACTACGGTGTAACCTCGACGCAGAAGTATAAATTGGCCTTTAGTGTTAGCGACTTTCATAATTATGACTATGCCCATAGCCGCCAAATAGTACAGTACTTGTTGATTTTTTTTTTATTATTATTTATTTTTTTTTTGACATTGTGCATAATACTTTGTCATGCAAAATTCTACGAAAATTGTTGAAAATCTATTGTTATTGGTTTGGCTGCTCATTTTCACAACAACGGCGTTTTAGATACGAAAACTTTTGAAAACGATGTTCAAAGTGCAAGTTTTTGAAAACTATAACATTATCGCTCTCTGTGTAAACTACAAAAACGTAAATTTCTGAATGCACATACGTATTATGTGTTCAGTTTATAGACATGCGCATTTGGCGCGAATGCTTCTTTACAACCTGACATCGCCAAGTATGGCATATATAACACAACGTTTTCAGTCGTTTTTGTGGATCCGTGTGAACGGGATCATTTTGATAACATTGTCATCTGTACAAAGACAAAACATTACCGTGTTTTTTTGTGCATCATTGTTGTACTCTAAAACGCCGTTTCTTCCAGTTCACACGACAACACATAACCTGCGTTTCAGAAATTTCCACTTTGGCCGCAGTTTTTAGAAATAATTGTTTTCTGTGATAAAAACGGGGTTTTCGTGTAAATGACAGAGGCCAAACCGCAGGGAAATATCTGCGTTTTCCCTATGTGTAAACGGGGCCTTAGGTTCTCTCTTGTCGATTCTTAGGATTCTGATTGATTTTATCCTTAACCCCTACCCTGCCGCCAATAGATTTGACATAGTTATGATAGACGCATTTATGCGGGTGTGTGAACGATGTTATTTTTGAAAACGGAGAGAAGGAAAATATTATTTTCGCTAAATACCCGACTTTGTGTAAATGTGGCCTTAGTTTAAGGAATGTTAATATCTATATCATTTGTGGCATGTTAATTACCACAGAAAAAATAGTAATGTCTGGGCAGCACAAGTTAAGATACTACAAGGCTTAAACATTTTTACAGCTTTGCAGCTCAAACAATTAATGATTTTGTAAGGAAAAATCTGTCTTTTTTTGACTGAGGAACTAGATTTTAGATCAATTCATATTGAACCTAACATTGCTTTAAGAAATGTAGGCCCTTGGGCATGTTTTGAAATGTAGGCCCTAGGCATGTTTTTTGTCCATTGGCTGAATTTACAAAGTACACTTTGTGTTGTACAAGTCCGTTAAACTATTTCCACGATGGGGTATTGCCCAATTATATGACACACATTCATACTTCCCTTCATCCTTAAAACTCAACGGGGCAGGCATGAGTAAGTAATGTTGAATGAACGCCAAAGCACATTACGTCTTTTCCTTATAACAGTGCCTAAGGGAGGCCAACAAAGACACAGCACACCGGAGTAGGTATGCAGATGTCAAACATCTGTGCATGGCTATGACGTCATATGATGACACGCAGCAGACGTCAGAAAGCTGTTTGTCTGGAGCACAGGTGTTTTTGGACACTCTTCTCAGAATGTTCATCCAGGTGTTATGGAGAGTGAATCATCCGTTTGACAGTTGAGTATGTCTGAGGTACATGCCAAACATGTCTTGCAGTTTTACCACCTTGATGCTAAAGTTGTGGTTTTTGGCGTGGCGAGGATTCAAGCATTCGTTTGCCTAAAACAGAAAATAGACCCTATTTAGACGAAACTAAACTACACTTTTTGTTGTAATTCACAAAATGCCTAATGGAAGGGCAAGTGTCCAGTTAAGAACGCCAGTTGGACAAAAGTGTTACATTCTGCACTTCAGCTTTATTTTTCAATGCCAAAACACTTAGATCCAACGGTTTCGCCATTTAGCACTTTGGGACTCAACAACTCTAAATCAACTGTGTGCAATTGCTCTACGTCAGACTTGATTGAACAAGGCAGTGGAAGGAATAGAAAGCAACTTTGTTTGCTTTCTAATGAAAGTATGGTTAACACTTGTATTTTTGTCTAAGTTGTTTGTTTTCCCTGTATATTTTCTGTGGTTTCTAGAGTGTTGCTATGGAGTACCAAATGTGTTCTGAGTGGGGTTTTGCAAAGTCAAAAAAGTCCACCTTCAGATTTCTGTATAGATTGCCGAAGCTCGCGACATCACTCTGTAGGCCAAAACACGGAAGTGCGTTAGCATTTTAGCACTCCCGGTTCCCCTGCTATAAAGTCTATGGGATTTTTGAATGTTTTTTTGCTAAATCGCCTGAAATAAGGTCTGTGGTGAACAAAGCCTCTAAATATTTTCACGTTTTGATCTATGACGTAGAACACAAAGTTATAACCTGCTTGTGTTTTTTTAAACTTTATTGTGTCTGCTTGTATTTAAAAAAAAAACTTTATCCACAAGTTTCCTACGCCCCATGAGGCCTTGCGTCAAAAGTGGGCACGTCTTCTGGTTCGTAGTAAACAAAGCGCAGCTTGACATACTTAACACTCGTTCATTCAACAGTTGACAGTCATTCAAGTTATAGCGATCCAAACTAGCTAACGTTGTGGGAACACAACCTCAACGAAATTAAAAAGGGTGAAATAACAGTACCTTTACCCTCTGCAGTAGTTGGTTGGGAGTATTATAATAACATTATTAATAATCAATACTCATCAAGGCATGGTGACAGACAGTTGTGTGAGCTGACAAACAATTAAAATAAAAAATACACACTTAGTCATTGTGCTTTGGAGTTTATTCAAAATTATAAATGAATGTGCCACTTGAATACATTAACTGGCACATTTGGTATTCTGTCAACTCAGGCTTTGATCCTGAGTTTAGGAGTAACATCAGTAGAGAACATCCAATCACATGCTGATAGAGTTTATAGAATACACTAATGAACACAGTAAGCTAAACTAATGTACACAGGAAGATTCGTCGTCTTTTGGGAGGTGATGGAAACTTCAGTCGTTGGCAGGTTCACTCTGATTTCGTTTTCTGCTTATGTTCAAAACAATAACGTTTAAGCCACTGAATTAGTTTAGTCCGGTTATACGTACAACGCACGATGTTGTCCCTGAGCTCTGTAACGACATCTCTCATAAAGATTTGCGTCTTTAAATAGTAAAATAATTCTCCGAAAAACAGCTAGCCTCTTCGCTAACGAACACACAAAATACCATTGGAATGCTACTTCCGCCGCCGTTCCGGAAGTTTCACCCACTTTATTTTTTACAGGAGCGCCCCCGGAAACTTGTGGATCTAGGCTTCAAAATCTTTGGATTATCTTGTAAATACTATCTTGATAAGACAAAACGTGTAAGGGTCACAACTCTTTGTTGAACACAGATCTTATCTTTTGCGATTTTCCAAAAGTCTATGGGGAAAATGCATAGCTTTTCGATCGGAGGAACCCATGCGCCGCTAGCCTCCGAGTTGTCCTACAAAGTGACGTCATCACTTCGGCACTCTACTCTTGCCATTGAATAGTCGCTCTAATATAAGCCAATGAGATTTTTTGGCCTTTTTATTGTGCGGCAGATTAAAAGTACAAATGATACTGGATCATGTATAATCAGTGGTCAATATAATTATTATTGTTTTTTTAACCTTTATATCGAGGGCTTGGAGCCAGAGGGGCGTAAGTGACATTTTGGGCGAATATGAGTTCTTTATATCAAAATAAAGGTCTTAATGAGCTCTATCCAATGGTACAAAAATACCAATCTGAGATCAAACTGTATTGAGTAAAGCAACAAAGGCTTATCTGATGTATTTGACTTTTTTTTGGTTCATTGTGTTAATATGGCATACATTTTTTACTTAAATACTCATTCATGTAAGTACACCTGTGGTTGCAATGTTTGTAGTTTAAGGTTAATAATACAGGTGATTGAAGTGTGGTCAAATTTTGTTTTGTCTCTCCTGTAAAGTTTGTTGAAAGCCACTTACGCCCCTCTGGCTCCAAGCCCTCAATTTAAATTTCAAAGCTTTTGCTAAGAAAAAAGTATGGAATGTACAAAATGATTAGCCTAGCAACAAGATAAACATTGCAATAATTTAACTGTAATAAAAGTGTATAAACAAGATTAATAAATGCCGCAAAAGTATTGCTCAATGTTAGGTCCGATTGTTACTGATTTTTTTACGACTACAGCTGATAACTGAGATGCAATATGGCACAAGTTGCGTTTTTTTTTTAAATGATAGTATCTGCAGTTTTTGTTCTGGTTGAGAGGTTTTAATAAGCGTTGTCATGGACGACTGTGAATATTAAGAATATCTGACCTCCACATGCTGTGATTGACCGAGTAAGTATTCGAGGATTCCAAAGAGCCGCTTAATAAGAAAAATAATAGCTCCTCTCTTCAACAAACTGCACAATTTTAGGTATATTTTGCATCTGCTAAGTGGTAGGGGTTTTGATAAGTGCATTACCATAAATATTAGCAGTTATGATATTGATACCTTGGTAAAGGCAATTTAGATGAATGTCACCTAACAAGGACTTCAGAGCTTTAGCAAACATTGGGCAAGGTTCTATCAAAAGTTATTTACAGTAACATTGATAGAACCTTCATTCAAAGTTATCTGGTTTTTAATTCCAATGAATTGTTCTCAAAACGTTAGCATAAGAAGCGCACGTTCATGGAAGGTTTTTTTCTGAAACTTACTTGAATGTTACTTCTTGTTTCATCATAATGTGTGCAAAATAATATAATGGAGTGTTAATATTTAAATATTCGACTTTTGAATGTTCAGAGAACATTTACAAATAATGTTTACAGAACTTAATGGGAATGTTCGCAAAACGCTCGTAGAACAGTTTTTGTTAGCTTGGTTTAACACTGAATCTGGATGGGGCCTACAGTATTTGCTCACCTCTCCCATCCCTTGGTCCTTTTTTTAAAAAACAGTATGCACCACTCCAAATAAGGAGAAGTGCTTCTGACTGTTTGGTCCAGGCCATTCCTTCTCAGAAGTGGTTAGATAGGGAGACGGGGTGGGGGTGTTTGGGGGTGGGGGGTTAGACTTCGGTTTAGGTTATGTAGAGCGATCCAGCATTGCTGGCAGCTCTTGGTTGCAGGCAGCATCAGCTGCATTCTTCTCCTCTCTAAATCTCCTCGCATCCATTAGTCTCGACCGCACTTTGGGCTGAAGGACCGAGAACTGCACTTCGTAGCTCGCAGCTCCCTTGAATTTCATATTCGACCCAGACACTAGATCAACCTGCAATCATGGAGGCCATCAAGAAGAAGATGCAGATGCTCAAACTGGACAAGGAGAATGCCATCGACCGGGCAGAGCAAGCCGAGACCGAACAGAAAGCTGCAGAGGAGAAATGCAAGCAGGTAATAATCAACAAATGCTGGTAGGAAACCAGATTGGTTAAAATATTACAATGAAAATGTCCTGGCATAGGCATCTGTCAAGGCTGAAACTTTGACGACTGTAATCAAGGAGACGTTTGCCAAAACCTCATACTTGAAAACCAAGTATTCATTTGAGCTGCAATTCTGGGTTCTTTCGCCGTACTGGCTACTTATTTTGCACAATTATGTAGGAATCTTATAAAAAAAATCAGTAGCAATCTGACCTAACGATGAACAATACGTTTACGTTATTTTTTAAGCTTGCATATTCTAATAAATTATTAACATTAAATGTTTGCATGTTAACATTAATTGAAGTAACAATGTACATTATATATAATTTAACAATCATAAATAATAAACTCTAGGCTAAAAGATTGTGAATTATATATTATTTAAAATATATTTATTTTTATTGATCAATTGGTTAGTCTGTTTTAAGTGGAAAGCACTTTGAAAGCATATTATATGGCTCTTTGTAAATAGACAGATATGACTAAATTAATATTAGCTATAAATCAATCCATGTCTTCCAGCATTCAGAACACCTAAGGTTATAAATGGACAACAGAGGTCAGGCTGTCTGGAATCCCAGTAGATTAACAGATCCTCTCTCTCTTATCAGCCAAACTGATAGCCATAGATAGCAAAGTGTTTGTGAGTGTTTATCTCACTTACTGCCATATGACAGCTCACCTCAGACTAAAATTAGTTACTGTATCTGCTGTCCACTAAAGAGAGTGGGCCTATGATATAATGTAGGTGACCAAATCCATTTTTGATTTTGATTATTAGTGTCTGTACAGTAGAGGTCAATAAATGAGTAAACAATGTAACTTACTACTTATTTGAAAAAGTAATTCAGATATTTTGTTGTAAGTGTTAATGTGTTACTTAACTCATTATTTTTAAAAAGTAATCAGATTACGTAATTTAGGTTACTTGTAACGCATTATCCCAGCACTGACCATACCAGAAAGATTTTGATCTCTACTTATTTAAAAGTAACTCCGATATTTTGTTGTAAATGTAAAAGTAATGCGTTACTTTACTCATTACTTTAAAAAAGTAATTGGATTGTGTAACTTAAGTTACTTGTTATGTGTTACCCAAACACTGATCATACCAGAACGTTTTTTATCTTTGCTTATTTGAAAAAGTAATTTCGATATTTTTTGTAAGTGTTAAAATAATGCGTTACTTTATTCATTATTTTTAAAAGTAATCAGATTACATAATTTATGTTACTTGTAACGCATTATCCCAACACTGACCATACTAGAAAGATTTTTATCTTTACTTATTTGAAAAAGTAACTGAGATATTTTGTTGTAAATGTAAAAGTAATGCGTTACTTTAAAAAAGTAATTGGATTATGTAACTTAAGTTACTTGTTACTGTATGTGTGACCCCAACACTGAACCAGAATGTTTTTTTATCTTTACTTATTTGAAAAGTAATTCAGATATTTTTTTGTAAGTTTTACAATAAAGCGTTACTTTACTCGTTAGTTTTAAAAAGTAATCAGATTACATAATTTAAGTTACTTGTAACACATTATTTCAACACTTACCATACCAGAAAGATTTTTTATCTTTACTTATTTGAAAAAGTAGCTTAGATATTTTCTTGTAAGTGTTAAAGTAATGCGTTACTTTACTCGTTATTTTTAAAAGCAATCGGACTACGTAATTTAAGTTACTTGTAATGCAATATCCCAACATGGACCATACCAGAAAGATTTTTATCTTTATTTATTTGAATAAGTAGCTCAGATATTTTGTTGTAAATGTAAAAGTAATGCGTTACTTTACTCGTTACTTTAAAAAGTAATCGGATTATGTAACTTAAGTTACTTGTTATGTGTTACCCCAACGCTGATCATACCAGAATGTTTTTTGTCTTTACTTATTTGAAAAAGTAATTCAGATATTTTCTTGTAAGTGTTTAAGTAATGCGTTACTTTACTCGTTATTTTTAAAAAGTAATCGGACTACGTAATTTAAGTTACTTGTAACGCAATATCCCAACATGGACCATACCAGAAAGATTTTTATCTTTATTTATTTGAATAAGTAGCTCAGATATTTTGTTGTAAATGTAAAATTAATGCGTTACTTTTCGCTTACTTTAAAAAGTAATTCGGATTATGTAACTTAAGTTACTTGTTATGTGTTACCCCAACACTGATCATACCAGAACATTTTTTTATCTTTACTTATTTGAAAAGTAATTCAGATATTTTGTTGTAAGTGTTAAAGTAATGCGTTACTTTACTCATTTTTAAAAAGTATTTAGATTACGTAATTTAGGTTACTTGTAACGCATTATCCCAACATTGATCATACTAGAAAGATTTTTATCTTTACTTATTTGAAAAAGTAACTCAGATATGCTGTTGTAAATATAAAAGTAATGCATTACTCGTTACTTTAAAAAGTATTTTTTAAGTAACTCTAATGTTACTTAAAAGTAACTTTAAGATGAAGTAACTTAAGTTACTTCTTATGTGTAACAACACTAACCATACCAGAAAGATTTTATATGGACATTTGGGATGTTCTCTTAAATTATGCTCAATTGTGCTATGTTTTCTCACTCTCCCTCATAAAGCTGGATGACGAGCTGGTCGGCTTGCAGAAAAAGCTCAAACAAACTGAAGATGAACTGGACAAGTACTCAGAGGCCCTGAAGGACGCCCAGGAGAAACTGGAACTGTCTGAGAAAAGCTGCTGACGTAAGTGATGCATAGGGTTCAATAAAACAGACTCAGACATGAGTCCTCTACAATAAACAATTTGAGTCATTCAGGCTTTGTTATGATGCTTTCACTTCCTGTGAACCCGGCCGGTCTATTTCAGGGTCACGGCACCATTTCAAATGGGGCAATAAAAAGCTTTACTTCAATAAAAAACGTGTCAAGACAAGAATCTTAAAAAATACCTCTTTCCTCAGGTGTAAATTCTGTAATGCCTTGAATTGAACACATTGCTCATTAAAGAGATAATTTGAAGGTTTAAACGCACAAATTGGTTACTTTTAAGTTTAAATGAATCAAAGCGCAGTGCATTCCTGTAAGAACGTGTTTGGCCTTGGGCCGAGTGAGAAAATTGTCGTAATCACACCTGCATGGTTCTGAAGTGGTCCATCCTGTCCGTCTCTCAGATAAGCTCAGGTTACTCCTCACAATGTGACCTCAAAGGAAATGACTGCAGTATGAGAAGGAAGCCGAGGAGGGGCAAATCTGTTGTTTGTGAATCTTTAATGATTCCAGCATGGGGGTAAATCCATTTGCGAAGAGAGATGTTCTTCATGTTGTCATTGACCTCAAAATACTTCTAGGACACACCGTGATATCAAACTTTATTCAATAAGGACACTACAAATGCATAGGATTCATTTCCTGAATGTTCTGCGAGGCTGAAACTGGGGATAAAAGCACGTTTTCGAATTCTTTGGAGTGTTGCCCTGAAAATGTACTCCAGACAAGCCACATGTCAGGCATTAGAGGAAACTGTAAACTAATTATACATCTGCATTCATAACGCCAAAGAAGTTGGTAAGATAAGTTCACCAACGAGTGAGGGGATTTTTGAGGCCTGTAACTGATAAGTTGGGGAACAGCAGGGGAGACTGGGACTTTGGTTGCAGTGTAGAAGCTCAGGAATCCCAAGAATGCAACGAAAGCAAACACAGAGGACCACACTCCTGTGACTAATGAAATCAATGCTTGCAGATCGCTGGCTCGTCTTTAGAACAAAAGCACACTTCTGAGGAAAGTGTGTGACACAAGAAGTGGTGTGCAACGTCAAGATTTGAGGTTTTAATTGCGGGGGTTGTAATCGAAAACGTGTGTGTAATTGCAGCGTTGCAATTTGTAAGTGAAATCAACAACATGCAGTGAGAACGCTTTAATGCTTTTCAACTAATTTGAATTTTAAATTTTAATGTTTTGAATAATTTTTATTTTAAAAATCAAGTTAAATAGATGGAAACAAAAACATTGATATGATTTATTTATTTATATGTTTTGGACATACTGTTAAAAATGTTTTCTCATATGAATGTAAAAATCTAAAACGGCATTGTTTTATTCAAAAATATTTTTTAATATGATTAAATCAACCTTAAATGTATTAAGTTACAATAGCGGAAGTGTAATTTCTACCTAATCTAAACCTTACATGAATAAGGCTGTCTCAGAAAACTCCCAAGAAATGATTTAGTTATTTATAAGATATTACAATAATATAACTTATTTAAAATGATAGCCAAACAGCTAAAATAAAGGTGTACAGCATGAAAACTGCTATTTATTTTATTTTTTATTTGACCCATCAGCTACTGTAAAAACAATCTTGAAACGTCTGAAATTAAGAAATTGTGGTTTCATAAAATTTATTTGCGCATCCAATTTCAGTTTAAAATATTTTTACAATCTAGCATGGTCATTAAAATATTTAAAATAAAAAATATTACCAAAAATAAAAATAAAACTATTAACGACAAAGCTCTAAAAGTACGTTTTTATTACATTTTGATAAGAGAAAGAAGTAATTAACATAAAATGAGCAGGAATTGTGACTCTGTTTTTTGCCCCGCCCACAGTGACGTCACGGGGACTCCACTTTTCCACAGTTACATTGAAACTTTTCTGCAGAAGTTCTGCCTCCTTACATTCTCTCACATTCCAATGACTCCATGAGACAGAAGTAACCTCCTGCGAAGACATTTGTTTTGTTCATTGAACCGTTTTGTATTGACCCGGACTGGGAAGAATTTGGATTGCGCATTTCGTGTTCGTTTTCACTTTTTTTCTTCTTTCTACACTGGCCTTCCAAGAGCGCCATTCCGTTATTTTTTAGAATTCCTACATTCGTGATTATATATATTTGTTAGGCTTTTAAATTTTTGAAGTATTTATTTGTTTTATAGCTTTTTGATTTTTTTTGTTGCAGCCTATTTGCACATCGTTTATTTTTTCCTGACCAAAGTCGCGGCTCGTTTTGTTTTCTAGTTGTAAATATAATATAATAAAGCATCTAAAATGACAGGTGTGACTTCTTTGGACGCAGTGAAGAGAAAGATCCAGACTTTGCAGCAGCAGGCGGATGACGCAGAGGATCGAGCTTTGGTTCTGCAGCGCGAGCTGGACAATGAGCGCGAGCTCCGGGAGAAAGTGAGACAAATCTTCATATTTCTTTGTTCTTGTTTACCGTCTTTACACTTTCCGGAGTTTTGTACGCGTTACCTCTGTGAACTGTTCCAAAAATGCTCCCGGGCTCCGCTGAAGACTATAATTATATGTTTAGGTGAACAGTGAGACCTGGATGCAGACGTGAGGTTGTGGAATGAAGGCGTTGGTCCAAAGGGACAGTCACAGTCCGACCCTAAAATCTGCCTTTGGGCAGTTGTTAGGCCTCACTGTTTTCTCATACAGGTTTATTACACTTCCACCCCATAATTTAAGTCTTAAAATCATTTTAATTTACATAATTAACTATTTATTTGTTTTAACTAACAATTGCTACATTTGAGTATATATTTTTTTACACAGAATTGCGTTATTTACCTACTTAGCATTTCCTAATTTCCTAAAGGGCTTTCATATTTTAAGATTTAATTAAAAATATGTTCACTAAATTGTTTTACAGATATTTTGTCAAATAAACCTAAATAATCGAATTTATTTTTAATATATAGGCCTAATTTAGGCTATATTACATTTTTTATTTCAATGAACACCAAATTTTAAGGCAAACACGTTCTAAAACAAAGCTATCTATCTATCTATCTATCTATCTATCTATCTATCTATCTATTTATCTATCTATCTATCTATCTATCTATCTATCTATCTATCTATCTATCTATCTATCTATCTATCTATCTATCTATCTATCTATCTATCTGTTAATGGGATGTCTATATCCTAATCTGACTCTTAAAATTGACTTTCTTTGTTATAATCGAATGTATTCAGCCATAAACCATCAATCCAGCAGGACAGTAAAACAAAGTGAACTAGTTATTTCAGTAATAGGCAGTGATTTCTAGCTATGTTGGTGTAATGGGGTCATATTAAATAATTTTTTTGTTTATTTAGATGATGAACATGGCAAAATGTTGTATGTGAGGAGGACATATTCCCTTGATACCAAGATGCTTAGGGAGCCCCCTCCCCACAGTCCTTGAAGGATTTAGATGCTCCGTTTTATACAATTTTCTGAGTCATCCCTTCTTGTGAAGTTCTTGTAAGGAATTCGGCCAGAAACCTACAGTCTGTTTCTTCTCATTTGAACTCTTGTTATTGCACAACCAATGAATAATTGTTTGTGGATCTTTCTTAGAACTCAAAAATTCGATTTTGTTGCATTCAAGAACGACCCAAAGGATGTCCCATCTTGGGCTCCCAAAGGAACTGAGTCAGGATGTTGTCTCTTGTTCCACATTGGAGTTTCCTGTGGTCCTTCTTCATACTCAAATGACCATGCAGATATGCAGGAAGCTGGCACTGCTTGAGAAAAGTCCTGTTCTTCTAGTGTTTGTAGATCAATAGTGTGTCTTTGTCTAGGATCTGTTGCTTTTTACGTTTAATTGAGAAAGTTAGGGAGGTCAATGATCCAATCGTTCTTCTAAATCAACTCCCTTTTTTCTCTTTTAGGGTTTTGCAGTACAAATTTTGCTGACTTTACTTTTCCCACTTTCAGTGTGGCTGCTAGACTTGAACATGACATGACCATTGACCTCTCCATGATGGTCATAATTTATGTAAGGCATAATTCACAGTGGGGTTAAAAGTCAAGAACATGACTGCGAACATATGTGAAGCCTGTACCATTAGGAATTGGTAAATAAGTAAAGGAAGATAAAGAAATGCTCCTCAAATTTGCATTGACAGGTTCCCATGGTGTTAAAAATGATATCAAGACCTTTTTTGCATATCTTTTCATAGTTTAGTTACACAAGTGGTTGCTTACTTCACAATAACCCTACAGTCTTCTGCTTTTCTTTGCATTACGTTAGAAATAGCAAATAACTAATATTTTTACATCTCCAACTCTCTCTTTGACTGTTTTACCAGTAAGCAACTTTATAGGTATTAACTGAAGCCTGGGACATGTACTTCATTTCCACTGATAGGCCTTATTTTCATTATCAGCCCATAAAAAGGTCATTACATTGATAGTGTTCGTCTCAAGTGTTTGCTCAATGTCACGTACGATAATGCTGTGCCTCAGGAAGTCGACAGCAGAAGTCCCAGGTGATTCCCACACATTTCAACCCAAAACGTATAATTGGACATGGACGTCACTGTGTCTCTGAGTGTATTGTGGTGTAAATAAGCCTGGGAATCCATAGATCTGGGAATGTCGCCGTCTCATATCACACATATGCGCGTTTGGGTTTGTCTTGTACGCGATAAAATGTTCAAGGCTTTATTTTTTGTGCTATTCTTCAGCCTTTAAAACTTTTTGGCACTTCACCACTAGCATTCTCCAGAGCTTGTTTTACCATATATGGCTAAAGCAACCAGGGAACGCAGTGACTAAGGAAAGGGCACGGCTCATGAGGGAGTATCCTGACCCTGAACTGAATGAGTATGTTGGGAGGGGAAAGGATGTGGAGTGTGTCCATTTCCTGTGCATTTTTCTCCTCCCTCTCTGGCTGTCTTTTATTCGAAAGGGGGTTAACTTCCTACCCCCGTGATGTGATGTGTTGGTGAAATGTGTGTGAATGAATGTTCATTTGACCCCTTCTTTACTAATGTCAATCTTGAATAGCGTATTCATTGGTGTTTTGTGAGATATAGTCATATTGCAAGGTACAAACTCGCACATTGCTAAATATAAATTTGTATTTTGAGATATAAAGTCGCAGTTATGAGAAAAGTCACAAACATTATAGCTTGGAATCAAACATTAAATCTCGTAATTATGACTATTTCTTGTAATTGTGAGATAAGTTATATTTTAAGATTAGGGGCCCTATTTTAACGATCTGAAACGCAAGTATCAAGCGCAAAGCGAAAGTAACTTTGTGGGTGGGTCTATGGGCGCTGTTGCTATTTTGCCGGGATAAATGACTCTTGCGCCCGACGCAAGTTTAAAAGGGGTTGGTCTGAAGTAGTCTTCATTATACATAGGTGTGGTTTGGGCGTAACGTGAAATAAACCAATCAGAGCGTCATCCAACATACCCTTTAAGAACAGGTGCGCATGTTGTATGACGGATTGTTATTGTTACGGCAGGTTTACCAGGTGCGCGCCAGGAGCGGTTCAAAGCCAATGAGACCGACGTTCTTGTTAGGGCAGTGAAAGAAGAGAGAAGTGATGTTGTATGGGGATGGGAGAAACCCACCCAAATCACCGTCGGTTAAACATTATATACATATGTTTCTTGCCACTATTGGGCTAACATGTCTGATCCTTCAGTACTACAATTAGGCAAAAGAAATTGGGTAATTGGGCAATCATCTTCATGGAAACCACAATGATTTCCCTCATGTGTTAGTTTTTTTCCTTGTGATAATGTATGATTTAAAATAAAAACCCCTGCATCTGTGTTGATGAGAGAATCAAAAGTGTATGTCACCGCATTGTGCACCGCTACATTATGGCCAAGCATGCGCGTGGAATAGCATTATGAACAACACGCAATGCGCCACTGACCTTAGACTAGGTTTTTTCTGGTCAGTGGCGCAATTGTTTTCTGGAGCTGGCAAAGTAGCACCAGGGAATGTTTGCGCCAGAAACACGCCTTCTTTTGCGCGATCCGACCTAGGGAGTGCAAGTTCATTTCCTAGTTTACCGACATGTGCGTCTTGGAGGAAAAAAGCACCGCTTTGCGTGGGTGCAAAATGCAAATGAGAAATGCGTCAGTGTACAAAGTAATTTGCGCCAGGTGCAAGTTTGAGCCCATAAAGTCACTGACAGTTCCAAGACAGCTACTGTCAGTGTCGGACCAGGTCCGGCCCACATCTGGCACATCGTGGAATCCACACGTACCAGATGTGGTCCGATGCAGGCCGACAATATGTTGCTGTCTGAGTTGGTTGAACAAGTTATTAAAGGAGGATAGTTCAACCCAAAAATTGATTCTGCAATTTACTCACCCTCACCTTCCAAATAGGTATGAATATCTTTCTTCTGTTGAACACAAAAGAAGATATTTTGAAGACTGTTGGTAACCAGACAGTTGATGACTTCCATAGTATGAAAAAAAAAAAATACTATGGAAGTCAAGGGGGCCTATTGACTGTTTAGTTACCAACATTCTTCAAATATCTTCTCTTAAATGTTTCCCTAAATTTTGTGTGAACTATCCCTTTAAGTCACATTGTGAGATAAAAATATATGACAGTTGATTTGGACAAATTATAAAGTCAACATTATGAGAAAAAAGTTCTGAGAGTATAATTTGCAATTATGTGGAAAAAAACAGTTGTTAGGTTTTGAGTCAAAGGCCTATACTATGTCATTTTTGTGTTTGATCTTTTTATGCCATCTAGTTGCAAAGCAGCTACAAAAAAGCTTAAAAGTATATAAAAGCTTGTATGCAGTGAGGTACATCAGCCATGATCTGTTTACTAGTATTCATGCTCCAAAATGATCCGCCATAGGAAGCAGTAGAAACCCGTAAATACCCAGCCGATCTGAGGCCTTGTCCACACTACTGCGTTTCGTTTAAAAACGGAGAATTAAAACGAATACGATGTCCGTCCACACCAGTGTTTTATCTGCGTATTATACCGACTGAGTCGTTCCACATTAAAACGACTGAAAACACGGATCACATGACCATTCACCAACACTGGGCATGCGCGTGCCGGTGTAAACAGGAAACGGATTGACTATTCCTCAGATTTGGGGGTGGGGACGGGTCATGTGATGGGTGGGTGACGAATTAGGGAAGGATACGTCATGACTGATGACACCCAATCATAGAGCCGAGCGTGAGCCTCTGCGTCATCGTTTCTAAAGTCTAGTTTCGTTTTGTCCTGTCTTCCGGAGATTCAAAACGTTTTCGCTTTTCCGTTTTAGCCTAGACGGGAGGTGCAAACGTAGCAAAAGGTCTCTGTTTTAAAACAAAAACGCATTAGTGTGGACGGGGCCTGACTCAAAACAAAGATGTGATTAGAAAATGGACGATTTGCTCCCTTTGACTTGTCCCTGATGCCTCTTAAAGTTTAAACCCAGATACAGTTTCCTGGCAGCGAGATTTTCCTGGCGTTTTCAGAGAACTGTGCGCTTGCTCAGTTGGAGCGTCTGCAGTGTGAGAGCCACCGTGATATTTGTCATAATTATAGTTGCAATTATCAGTGCAGTAAGTGGGTTGGTTTGGCTGTGAGGTCTCTTTAAAACTGAAAAATGTCACAGAGGCACCATTGTGCCCATTATGAGGCCAATCTTTGTTTGAATCACAACGGGAGGTGGTGGTCGTAAAGGGCACACAAATGTTTTTTCTTTTGCAGTTGATTGTGCTTTGAGCAAAAACGGATGAAAGTGATATGGCATCATTGGGAGAATCCCAAAGACCTGAAACACCAGAGCGTTATTTTATATCATAAATGCGCATTACTGCTACATTTAAAGTTGGTATATAATTGTATATAAGTAACCTTTGACCTTTTCTTTGACAGGCTGAGGGTGATGTGGCGGGCCTGAACCGCAGAATTCAGCTGGTGGAGGAGGAACTGGATCGGGCTCAGGAGAGGCTGGGAACTGCGCTGCAGAAACTGGAAGAGGCGGAGAAAGCAGCAGACGAAAGCGAGAGGTCAATGGAAACCATTAATTCATGGAATGAATTGCTGTGCTTTGGGTGAAAACTAAATGGCTTCTGTGGACCAAACACCTTTTTCTCGTTGGAAAACAATCCACACAATTTTACGGAATTCATTTTCAAGAGAAATTGTTGTTGGAGAGGGTTTTACCTATGGAAGCAGACTTACTATATAAATACTTTAATATATAAATACTGTACACTGTAAAACATGATCAATAAGTTATGACATGTTTTTACGTTGCTTTAACTCATCAAAATAAGTTATACAAGAATTAACTCATTTTTTAAGTCAGTTTAATGTATTTAAGTTGAAATGACTTAAACATCCAAGTTTATTGAACTTAAAATTTTAAGGCCTTTTTTTACACTGAAAGAACCAATGATATACATCTTAAGCTTGAGCAAAAAGGAAATTAACATGGTTTTCCATGAATTGTTATAAATTCAATGCTTGGAAAATCACACTTATGTTGAAGATTCCATTAATTTGTCAAACCAGTTGAATATTCATTAGCAAATCTGCTTAAATCAAAATGTAAAAAAGAAATAAAAAACCTTATTCATTAAAAATAAACAAACGTATTCATTAATCGCACACGACTGGAAAAGCTGGTGGAAATTCATTGGTCAATTCTCATTTCCAGATTTCAGGACCATTTTGATTACGAAAATAAAGGCCCTGTTTACATGAGAACGTTTGCGCGTGAAAACGTAAAAATATTTTATCGGATGTGCCTTTCGTTTTCACGGCGATGGCGCTTTGGGGCCTTAAAACGCAAAAAAGTGAAACCACCCTCCAGAGTAGAAATCTTAAAACACTCCACCGCCACTTTCCTGTATAAAGGCCTGTTCACATCGGGACGAATTCCGTGCGCATTATTTGCCGACATTTAACGCCTCGTGACTAAACAATAGGCGCCAATGTGAGTGTTCACACCGATGCTAAAACGGGCACGCGTAAAAGCGTAAATTTTTAAAAGCGCCTCGGGTTCGTTTTTTTAGTTTGGCACGCTTAGTCAAAAACTATCCGACCAATGAGATTGGTGCTTTTGCTAGGGCTGTAATCAACCAAAGAAATCCTTAGTCGACCAAGGTCTTGTCCTGCGCGACGATTAGTCGACTAAAAAAAAACAAAAAAAATTGAAAAATTGTTTTGATTGAACATTTTTTAAACAATTGTCATAGAGCATTTATAAAACAACAACGAAAAAACATCGAAAATAAATAAAACTATAATATACAATTCTTTTGAAAATTAAGTGATTTTTTTAACTGCAAGTGAGGAGCACTGTCCTTGGTCTATATGACAGTCACAATCGCGCACCTGATCACACCACACGCTACAAAATAATATAACTGCTATAGCTGCCACATAATGAAAAATCTAAAAAAGCTCTCGTTTATACATGCTGTATTCTTCTTTACTTACAAAGCTATGGGTTAACTTTTGTCCAGCCGATCTGTTGGGCGTTTTAAAACAACAGACAAAATAGCCTAAAAAACAATCTGAAATCTAGGCTCTGTTGTAAGATAGCATATACGTTTAATTTCGTTTTGTTACATTATTTAGGCTACTTTCAAATGAGTCAAGTGTACAAATAAAAACCTATTAAGAAAACAATCTATTGAGTCAGTATGATAAAGCCGTTAAAAGAGCTGCTCACGTCTTTTGCGCGCTTAAGTTCGATTTCAAATAGGCGCGCAAAAGTCTGCTTGACTGGCTTGGTGTTGTTGAGTGGTAGTGCTCCACATTGCCACCTAGCCGCCTGGAGTGCACACTTTTTGCGTCAATATATGTACACGGATTTCCCACCCAAAATGCTTGTCTAAACACGGAATAAAAAGTGATAACGTAACGCCCTTTTGCATTTTCTCGTCAGAATCGTTTCCGTGTAAACATAGCCAAAGATCTTGCGTTAGCAAATTAGTTGATCTACATTAGCTGAAGAGGTCATCAGTGATGTCTCGCTCACCGCTTGTTCTCCCCCAGAGGAATGAAGGTAATCGAGAACCGCGCCATGAAGGACGAAGAGAAGATGGAGATCCAGGAGATGCAGCTGAAAGAGGCCAAACACATCGCAGAGGAGGCCGACCGCAAATACGAAGAGGTGAGGTACAAGCGCCTTAATGAACATCACTTCCAGATGTTTAACATTTGAAGCTCTTCGTTTGAACACCATCTTTGCTACAGGTGGCCCGTAAACTGGTGATTCTCGAGGGCGAGCTGGAGCGAGCCGAGGAGAGAGCTGAAGTCGCTGAATGGTATCGTCTACCTATTCTCACGCTTTAAATAGACTAGAATGTAAATGTTTGTTGGTTGACCAGTTAAAACATTGTTTTCTGCTCAAATACCTCCAGCAAAGCTGGTGATTTGGAGGAGGAATTGAAAAACGTTACCAACAACCTTAAATCCCTAGAGGCTCAGGCAGAGAAAGTAAGTCAACATCTCTCTTTTATCTGTTAATATCACAATTCCAGACATCAATAATAATCACTCAACTTCAGAGCCTGATAATCGCTTTGAAACTGAAACATGGTAATTTATGGACTTAAAGTTCTGACAACACAATAATAGCTCTGAGAGCGATACGAATTTTATTCAATGTTGACAGGAATTGAAATGGATTTGCTGTATATGTCTTTGTTTGCATGTTTCAGTACTCAGAAAAAGAAGACAAGTATGAAGAGGAAATCAAAGTTCTTAGTGACAAGCTGAAGGAGGTAAAGAAGTCAACAAATGAGACAAGGTCAAAGATAAGCTGCAATTTCTCATTCCTTCAACTTCCTTTTTGTGTTTATCAGGCCGAGACCCGTGCTGAGTTTGCCGAGAGGTCAGTGACCAAACTGGAGAAATCTATCGACGACCTGGAAGGTATGAACACGCTCATTAGTTCTATGGGTTTATCTGTCTGTTAACTCTGTTTTCTGTGGAGCTAAAAGTTCATCTCTTTTGCAATATTGGGGAATTGAACAAAGAGATTTTCTAGAAGAATGTCTAACTGTTTTCAAAACACTGTAGCTCTACCAAAATTGTGCTTCTGTAGTAGACATGTAGACTGACAAAGTTGATTCATTTGAGTGAATCGGTTCGTTTGAGTGATTTGTTGTAGTGAATCACTTCATTCAAATGTTTAAATTCAGTGAACTTTGTTCTAAAATATTCTCGGTAACTGTCGATTTTGCTGGAATTAGATAGTTTCTCCAAGGTAAGTGTGGTTAGCGTGGGAAAAAACATGGTAAAGATGATTTAGTTAATCGGTTAGACTAGTCATTTGTTCAATAATGAATCTTTTCTCCAATAATTAGTGTGTATAGCATGACAAAAAGCTGGGAAAGTTGATTCATTTAAGTAAATTGGTTGATTCAGACATTTCGGTTGAGCAAATCGTTTCATTCAGTCAGATTTAGGGAATAGCTTCGTTCAGAAAAAATGAACTGGTTCAAACTAGATTTGATTCTTTTAGAGAGTTCATTTTAGTGAATCACTTCATTCAGATGACTCAAACAAGAAGATTTGATTGTTTTAGGTGGTTAATTTGAGTGAATTGCTTCATTCTGATGGTATGAACTGTTTTAAAGTCTAGATTTGACTAGTTTGGTTGGTTTATTTTAGCAAATTGCTTTGTTCTGATGAAATTAACTAGTTCAAACTAATTTGCTGATACATTAATCAAATTCAGAGTGCACAAGAACCATTTTACATGGATTTTTGTCTTCAACTTTTATGCTTTCATAGGCCGAACCAGATTTGATTAGTTTGGGTGGTTTATTTTAGTGAATCACTTCATTCAGATGACACAAACTAGCTACAAAACCAGATTTGATTGGTTTGGGTGGTTTATTTTAGTGAATCACTTCATTCAGATGATACAAACTAGCTTCAAAAAAAGATTTGATTGGTTTGGGTGGTTTATTTTAGTGAATCACTTCATTCAGATGATACAAACTAGCTTCAAAAAAAGATTTGATTGGTTTGGGTGGTTTATTTTAGTGAATCACTTCATTCAGATGACACAAACTAGCTTCAAAAAAAGATTTGATTGGTTTGGGTGGTTTATTTTAGTGATTCACTTCATTCAGATGACACCAACTAGCTACAAAACCAGATTTGATTGGTTTGGGTGGTTTATTTTAGTGAATCACTTCATTCAGATGACACAAACTGGCTACAAAACCAGATTGGATTGGTTTGGGTGGTTTATTTTAGTGAATCACTTCATTCAGATGACACAAACTAGCTACAAAACCAGATTTGATTAGTTTGGATGGTTTATTTTAGTGATTCACTTCATTCAGATGACACCAACTAGCTACAAAACCAGATTTGATTGGTTTGGGTGGTTTATTTTAGAGAATTGCTTCGTTCTGACAGAATGAATTGGTACAAAGTAATTTTCTGATACATGAATCAAATTCAGAGTGCACAAGAACCATTTTACATGGATTTTTGTCTTCAACTTTTATTCTGTCAAGCCAAACCAGATTTGATTGGTTTGGGTGGTTTATTCTAGTGAATCACTTCATTCAGATGACACAAACTAGCTTTAAAACCAGATTTTATTGTTTTAGGTGGTTAATTTTAGAGAATTGCTTCGTTCTGAGGGAATGAACTGGTTCAAAAACTAGATTTGATAAATTGGTTTTTATTTTAGCAAATTGCTAAAAACTGCTAATTGTTTGATGAAATGAACGGGTTCAAACTAATTTGCTGATACATGAATCATTAAATTAATTTCATACTTTTATGCACTCATCCTAATAGAAAGACGATAATACTGAAAATCATTTAAAAATAATAATTTTCTTCTTAAATAGATTTAATATACCTTTTCTTAGAAACCTATGATGTAGCATTTTTTCAAAAAGGTATTTTTTGGCTATAGTTTGACTTGGCAAGCATCAATAGACTAAACTGTTCATATGCAAACATCAGTGAAGGTAAGGAAGTGGCTCAATGAACTTTTTACCTTAAGAAATGACCAGTGGTGTAGCAGGACACATTTAAAATGGGGTTTTACAGGTCACAGGCGGGTCATCTTTTCTGTCTATATAACGGCCATAAAATCTTTTGGAACTCACAACACCATTTTATTTTAGAGCCATTTTATCAGTTCCAGCAGGCTCATTTTTCAAATGCTTGAACCCTTCATTGCAAGATGATATATATTCGACTGACTCGGTATATAGAAAGGTTTAAACAAGCTTAGTTTTCCTTCTGTCCCAAGAGAAATGAAGTATGTCTGTTCCCTACAGCGCCAGTCAGCTCTTTACGAGACTGAACTCTGCATTTGCTTAATAAAAGTAGTATATGAATAGGAAAAGTAACTAGGAAGCATATCTTCTTTGGGCCAGATGGAAATTTTTACAGTCATTTTTGTTTTGAACACAATTGGCTTATAGATTGTTACTGGTAGAACGTGACCTCTGTGAGTTTCATGTTTCAGTCTTCCATTAACTTCTTGTCTTTCTCTTTTTCATTTGTTTTCTGTCCATTGCTGCTTCTCATCCTTCGCTTTCCTGCTTTTCCTGCCAATCTTCAGATGAACTCTATGCTCAGAAGCTGAAGTATAAAGCCATCTCTGAGGAGCTGGACCATGCTCTCAATGACATGACCTCCCTGTAGATCCATCTCTGTCCCGCTCTGATGCATCTCCTGCTTTCTCAAATCTCTTGCCACTTTCTTCATGTGTGCTTCATTTTCTTCAGTGTGTCTTCGCTAGTCTCAATAAAACACCCTTGTTTCATTTCAGACTCTCAATCTTCTGTTGTCATTTCTAATGTTTCATTATGAAGATTGGTAAGAGTTCCTAAGTTCATGAAGTTTAGGTTATTTTATTGAGCCAGACCGATATATCGGCAGGCCGATATTATCGGCCGATATTAGGCATTTTCCAAACTATCGGTATCAGCAGTTATAATGGCCGATAAATGAATATTTAAAAAATAAATAAAAACGGACGAAACACGCTTCAGCCATGTCATGAGTGTTGGAGTTGTATAGTTTGTCCACCAGAGGGCACTCTACACCGTTCCTGTTGGCAACACTCGTTGAGTTGGTCACGAGACATACATTGCTTGAATAACAATTAAAAGAACATCCCCTAGTAATAGTTAGTTACGTTGTAACAGTGTAGTTGACTGACTGTCCTTTTAACTTTTGACAATGCGACTGAAGTATTTCTTTAATAGCGCATGACAGTTATAGCAATGAGACTAATCATTTCTCCTTGGCCTGTTATATTGAAAATGTATGTTTTACACTTTGCAGTATGATGTCATCCATTGCAAAATTATGGCTCATCACAGACTAGCTAACCACAAAGCTAGCTAATGTCACTATCCTTTTCCTTTTTAAGTTTTAACTTGTTATTTAAGTTAAAAGTCATAAATAACTACAAATAACTAATGTTAGGGAAATCTGTTAATGTTTTGTTGCACATTTCTGGAATAAAAAAATAAAAAATTTCGGCCGATATATCGGAATATTGGATTTTAAAACCAAAAAAATATTTGTATCGGTATTGGCCTTCACAATCCTTTATCGGTTCGGGCTCTAGTATTTTAATATTAGTTTTTAGACTTAAATATTTTACTTGATTGTAAATTCAAATTTTACTTGATTGTAAATGTATGATTAAAAAAAAAGATTATCCATTAATCATGACTGTCTGACTGGATCATTGAAAATCATGTAGTCAAAAAGTGTCTGAACTTTTGGGAAATTTGGGAATTTTACACAAAATATGCTCAATAATTCTCAGCTCAAATTTTATAATGCAGTTTAAAAGAAAAATAAATTGCATTTAGAAGAAAATATATGTAAAATATGTGATATAATATCTTCTGTGCAACATATATTAAATATTATAAATTGTATTAAATATTTTGAATATGATAAAATGTGTTATATATATATATATATATATATATATATATATATATATATATATATATATATATATATATATATATATATATATATATATATATATATATATATATTAGATTATATTAAATATTTGTCAGTTTTCTATACTCCTCTCTTATATTCTGATGTCCACAAAGGTGAGGTTACATTTCAGTTTTGTCTGATTTTATGCTTGTACCTGTATTTATATAATATTTTAAAATATTTAATACGATACTAATCTTCACAGTTGAACGATTCTTCTTTAATCAAACACAAATGCAATTGTAATTAACATTATTACTGACACACCGACCAAGTGCAAGCTAATTAAATAGTGATATTTTTTCTTATAACACTGGTTGTTTGAACCCTACACTGTAAACTAAATAATACAATCAATAAGATATGACATGTTTTACATTGCTTTAACATCAAAATAAGTTATACAAGATTCAATAATTTTTTTTAAGTCAGTTCAATGTAATTTAAGTTGAAATGACAATCATCTCAGTTGATTGTACTTAAAAATTTAAGACTGTGAAGACCACACAACTAGGCCACTAAACTGTATTTTCATATACCGGAAGTATGCGTATTAAACAGTCACAGCATCTTACGAATTTTTTCTTTTTGCTTACAGAAAAATTATCTTCTGCAAAAGAAGAAAACCTCGGAATGCATCAAGTGCTGGATCAGACACTTCAGGAGCTGAACAGCTTATAAGAGATACGATGAGAGAGACGACGTCCATTTTTACAACATTCCCCAAATACTCTGCTTATTTCCAACTCGCTAGCTATTGAGCCCTATTTTCTCACAGAAAATAATTTAAATTTTGGTCTGAGATATTTCTTTTTCGCTAAATCCAAGATGACTTGACATCGCTGCTTTCAAAAGTTAGCCAAACAACCTGAGGTGCTAATTTCCCCACTGAAACAACGTTATTACCTTATTACCTTATTACATTCCACATGAAAAGTGAATATGCTAATGTGCTCAGCTGAAATTCACTTGAAGTTATGATATTACGTTGGTGAGGGCGTTTTCAATGCAGTGTTTCTCAAGTACATCATGCGCTCCACCTACTGGCCACAGGATGCATTGCAGTGCATTACTCCATTGATAATGCGATAGTGTTTTTCCATGGTCAAAGTGCCCGGGTATTTTTGTGGAACCACCACGAAATGGGACCAAACAAAGACCAAAGAAATATTAGCTCTTCCCTAGACATTTCTGTGAATTCTGTTTTTTTTTCTGTCAAATGACTATTTCAAAATGCCTCAAATGCTTTCTTTCCATTTTCCGTGTAATAAATTTTTATAAAAAGTCTGTTTGTGGGGTAGACGTTTGTTTATTTTCCAGAATAGTCCAATTAGATTAATAATTGATCCTTATTTTATGGATTTTACAGAAGCTATATTTTTCCTTGTATTTTTTATTTTTGCGTTTGTGAGAAACATCTCACACAAATGTGGTACTTTCTGTGACTATCAGTATATCACAAACTAAAAGCATCAATGACATTTGTATCGTCCAGACCGTTCATAACGTGAATGTACACTGTAAAATAGGAACATTTTTTCTTTTGTCAAAACAACTTAAATTTATGTGGTTCAGATAACATAATATTTTGAGTTTCTGTTGATTAAACCAATCTCTTTTTTATTTCAATGAACAACATTTTAAGTCAACCAGGTTAAACCAACAATCTTTTGCAGTGTTGGAAACCCAGCTTTGCTCATGCATATTAATTACGTTATGTGACGTTTGTCGAGCAGACCTACCTGATTCGCTGAGTCAAAGTCTTGTCTAATGTATATTAATGACGTTATGTGACGTATATCGAGCAGGCTTACCTGATTTGCTGAATGGTAAACGCGACTTGCCTCATGAATATTAACTAGCGTGTCGGTCCAGGAACTTACACGGCGTAATTAATATGTATTATATAAAGTCATACGTCACATTTCACACAAATCAAAACTACTCGTTTGTAAACTGGTTATAATATTTCACTGGTGACTTAAAGTACAGAGCTGTAGTTATTTCATATAGTTAGTGCGTGGTCTGAAATATGTCTGGCTGTACCAAACTTTGTTTTTAAACCACACCCTACACAACAGTTTTAAACAGGTGAGGTCACGTCGACTGCCGTCACTGTGCGTGTGACTCGGCAGGTGAGTGTTATGAAAACATTGCATTCATTATTGTTTTTAATAGTGTCAGACCGGCATTTTAAATAACATATAGAGTTTTTGACACCTTTCATGTCAACTAGCCAATATGTTACGACTGTAATAACCTATTGAATTAGCCTATATGCAAATAAGTGCGTTAAGAGAAATTGAACATACTTTTTTGGTCAAAAATCCACTTTAAACAAGCTTTAATTGTGAGTAATCACGAGTATGTGAGTCATTATGACGAAAAATATGAATATGTTAATCAATATTGTGTGGACTAGCCTATTCTAAATATTTAAAACGTCCTGTACTTGATGTGTTCATATTTACTTTAACAGTTAATTATTATTATTTACATTTTCATCCTTTTGTTCACACCTTTTTCTAAAACTCTCTGGACAGTTCAAATATAAAAAAAATCTTAATGATTTTAATTCAGATACTGAAATCATGTTCATCACAGAAGTGGTCATTCATGTAATATTGTCTGAATAAATTACTTTAATGTATTTTTAAGCATTTTAACACATCTGAAAAGTATAATTGACCTAAAATGTAATTTTTTCCATCAAATGATTTGTTCCTTTAGGACACTGGATGTCATGGCCGTGCCTTTACCAATGCGAACAGCAGTGATGCACCGTTTGCCTGGTTCACAGAATTCCAGCGGAGCAGCATTTTGACGAATGGAATTGTTCCAGAATGGTTCCACGGCGTAATATCCAGGAAGTAATGGACTGAACACTGTATTATGTTACAAAAATAAGCAGACAGACTGTGTAATATGTGCTTGAATGCTCAGACTATGTGTTATCATGTACATGATGATGTCGAAGAGCTGAAAAACAGGTAGGTTAAAACCAGTCTGATAAAATAGTTCTGTATTGTAGGGCTGCGGAGGATGAGTTGAATTGCAAGCCTCCTGGTTACTTCCTCATTCGTGTCAGCGAGAGCAGAGTGGGTTATACATTATCTTATCGGTAAGTCAATGTGGCTATTGTTGCCAGTTATGAATCCTTACAATAAGGAAGTTTGACTCGCATCATTGCTGTACAGTGTACACAAATGAGTCCGCTAATCAAACATGTATCCACTAAAGGTTATCTTAAAATATCTTTCTCCTAGAGCTGAAGATCGCTGCAGACACTTCATGATTGAAGTCTTGCCAGATAACCAGTTCATTATAGTGGGAGAAAGCACACACTATCGTTCCCTCCATGACTTGGTGGCCTTCCATCGCAGAAGCCCTATTTTACCCTACAACGAACTGCTGACTGTGGCATGTGAACAGGTATAGAGTTACACTTACACCTTGAACAAGTTATGGTCATCCATCTAGTATGAGCTATCAACCACATAGACCACTTTTCATCTTTTAATAGAAAAATATGCAAATGTGTATGAGTTTTGCACACGTTTTCAGTGTTAAATAGTATACATATGCTGTTTACCCAATCAACAACATGACACAGCAAGGAGACAATGTTTATTTCCATCATCAACAATAACTGTAATCTTTGTTTCAACATGATTCATTTGTGTGCAGGGCGGCAATACCAACTACGCCAAGTTGTGTTTGCCTCAAAAGAAAGAGGTAATCACTGGACAGGTTGAATGGATAAATTCTCCAACACAAGCACATACGCCTCATTCAAATATCTCAAAACACAACGCGACTTCGGCGCTCCAAACCAAAGTGCCTGCGATACCTTCAAGTCCTTCTGCGAGACTGTATCCAAGCTTGGAGACGGAATTGACCTCTTTGAATCTACAGAGCACGGTAATACAACATCAAGATACAATGTCCTTGAGGTTAAAATGACAATATATTTTATTCATAATAATTGTGAATTTAAGGCTTAGTTCACCCAAAAATGAAAATTATCCAATAATTTACTCACCCTCAAGCCATCCAAGGTGTGCATGACTTTCTTCTTTCAGTGAAACACAATCAGAGTTATATTAAAGGGGTGATGAACTGAGAAATCAGATTTTCCTTGAGCTTTCGACATCTAAGAGGTCATCATGTTATAAGAATATCCTGTAAGTTTCAGAACTGAAAACTTTTATTGACACCAGGCTCAGCAAACGGCTCGTTTTCTGGGGAACTATGACGTCAAACGCCTACTTCAACATGGCCGGTTTAGCCCCGCCCACCGATTCACGCATTACACGCTTTAGATGCCTACCTCATTATGACAAACTGGATTGAGCTACCGAGCAATACAGAATATTGTGCAGTGCCTGGTTGTGGAAGAAGACAGTCGCTGCATAAGCTTTCTCTGTGATTCCAATAGGACTGCATGGTTAAACTTTATTTTTAATGACGTTCCAGCTGATGAGGTAAAACATTGTCCATCTGTTCGCTTCATTTCACTGAGGATTGTTTTGTAAACAAGACTGGATTTGCAGACCGATTAAGAGTAAAGAATGGTGCCGTGTATATTGGATCTGACAGGAATGGTGCAACACACGAACTCTGGGTCGAACATGTATGGGCGAATCATTCCGGTTGCCATTTTACAACATTGGTTGTTTTCAAAACAATTTCCCCACGTGCACCGACGAGTGAGTTGAAACTCATTATAATATGCGAAACTGTTATCCACTCAGCAGTGGGCGTTATCTTCCGTCTTCAATGCGAGACGCCCATAAAAACCGAGCGTTTTGAGCTAGGCTCAAAACTAGGGTAGCAAATAGCCTATTACTTAAGCCATGTTCACACTACATGATTTTAAGCCTGATTTATGCCCGATTCGCAAATCGTTGAGCTCGCCGACAGTTCAGGGTGTTATCGCGGGGGATTAGCAGACGAGCCAATGAGCGCTCGCCAATCTGTTGGTATGAAAGAGCCAACAACGCAGCGTAAATGCTCGCAGATGCGTCGCCGAGCCCAGAAAAATATCTAGCTTGCTAGATATCCAGAGCCGTCACGCGACTCAACCTCAGTGATGTCATGAGTACAGCCAATCATAGCAACGCATGGGTTGAGGACACCAGGTAAATCTTAGTTTTTCTTTAGCATTTTTTTCAGAACAGATCATCGAGCAAACAGTGTGCAGCACTAGTTTCTGTGTGACGTCCATATTCGCGTGTTGTGTTCTCTTCTTCGCTGGGTATAGGCGCACGTGCTGTTTCGCGTCATTTCTGGTTCGTTTTATTGCGTGACAAAACGTGGTTTGTAGACAAGATAGAATCGTTGGGTGACAGAGTTGTTGTCCACTCGTTATTTATTTGATTATTTTCAGGATTTAGACCGTACCATAGTACTGAAACAGCTCTCATTAGAGTCAAAAATGATTTGCTCTTATCATCCGATCGTGGTTGTATCTCTATGTCAGTGCGTTTGTCAACTCCTGTAGTGCGTTACCTCCTGTTGTGGATCAGTCACGCTGTGTTGTGTGGTGTGAACAGCTAAACAACTTGAACACTCCTGATTTCACAGAGAGCCAGTCATGTAGTGTGAACCGCACAGTTCAGCCCGACATTTTAAAATCATGTAGTGTGAATAAGGCTTTATTCATTTTTATGTTTTTGGAGGTAAAATCTAAATAACATCATAAGTTGACCTCAGACAATATAATAAAATTTAAAAAGCCAGTTCATGACCCCTTTAAAAAATATTCTGGCTCTTCCAAGCTTTATAATGGAAGCAAATGGTATTTTAGATTTTCGAAAAAGCACATCCAGCCAAAATAAACGTAACCCACACGACTTTGCTTTAGAGTCTGTAAACTTTAATTCTATAGTTCTATTTTAATTCTATGGAGAATTAATTCTATATTTAATTTTTACATTTACATTTTTTAAAGTGTGATGATCAGCAATTATTGATTTATTAACAATTATTATATTATTCAGCAATAATCTGCTGTGTGTCTGTATTCCAGAATTCATGAATTACAACCGTTTATGTTTGGATAGTGCATTTTCACATCTATGTTCAGTCAAAAGAAAAATGGCTTATATATATATATATATATATATATATATATATATATATATATATATATATATATATATATATATATTTATATATATTTATTTATTTATTTATTTTTATTTATTTATTTTTTTCAGGATCAGCCAACAAAGCCTGTTCCAAAGCCTAGAACAATATTCACTTCCACAACTCATGACATGCCACCACAGTTACCGCCCAGAATGTGCTTGCCAAGTCGCTCGCAAGCAACCGCGGAGGCCGACAGATCGCATGGGTCTGACGTCGGTAAGCCCTGACAAACATCAAATCGCAGCTAGCTCACCCGTCGAAGGCCGTGCCCAACAGAAAAACCTCCAACATTTGAAACCTGTGGTCTTGAGCCTGGCGCAAATTAAGAAAAAGCTTAAAAAGAAACACTCTGAAGATCACACATATGAGGAGATCCCAAAAGATGCGTGTCAGGAGGATCAGAACTCTTTCTGCTTCGGACTGCAGTAACAAGATCCCTAAACAACAGCCGGAAAATGAATATCAGGAGTTATCTGATTGTCAGTCATCTGACGGTTTTCCCAAATTTGCAGATAGAGAATTACCATACGAGTACCTAAATCCACCTCCTTTTGCACCTGGGTACTAGATAAAACATAAAGATGAGTGGATGGGTGCCTTTGAATAGCATGACAACATATGTCTCTTTGTTGTGATGATCTTTTTCACCATGCATTTCAATGTCTGAAACAACATGTTCCGAACAGAGGGTTGTCATCTGGAAAAACTCGTCTGACACTGTAAAATATTTGAATATAACAATGACATTGACAGAATGTTTTGTGCCCATGGGCATGGATTTCAATATAGCCTTTCAGATTGTACTTCCTACAAACATATCTCTTTACATATTTGGAGATTTAAAAAACAAAAAACACTGTAAATATTTGCTTTTTACAGCAGTTAATAAATATACAGGTAATCCAGAACACAAGAATATTCTCTGAGTATGATCAATAAATTATGGCAGCTTGTTTTTACATTGCTTTAACTCATTAAAGCAATTTTCAACTTGTAAGCAAGATTCAACACGTTTTATATAGCCAGTTTAATGTTATTTAAGTTGAAATTACTTAAACATCCAAGTTGATTGTACTTAAAAATTGAAGGCAGAAATATTTTGTTGTGCAGGTTTATGATAATCATTTTGCTGGCTTGTTTATGATGCTTGACCATAAGATGGTTTAGTGTAACAACAAGTGCCCAAAACCCCTCTAAAAAAGTCCAAATCCACCTTAAGTATTTTTCTTCATTGGAAAGAACCTTCCATGTCTTAGTTTTAATTGTAGGCTAATTATCCGAGCCAGTCTCGGAAGAACATTAAGTACAGGCACTTGTAATAATGTATCACCAAGCGGCAAGTATCATGTGTCGTCGCGCGTTAATGAGCACGCGCCTGGGGAAGCTTTGTGCTCGCGATGTTTTGGTGCTGACCTTGTGCAGTCAGACACTGCCTGACAGCCGTCACATAAGTAAAGAAAACAGATATTAATTAGTTAGTAATTTATTTAAACATTATTATAACAGATATGGTTGTGTGTGAGCTTGTGAGAGAGAAAAACCAAGCGCGTGCGTGCATGCGCGCGCTCTCGACTGCAGCTGCCCCTGGGTCGTCGCGGTTGCTTAGTTGCGTGGTGTTTAACTACTACTTGTCGCAGGTCACTTGAAACACTAAAGCAAACTAACGAGGAACATGTGTTTATTTGAAGAGGGTCGCCGGCCTTTGTCATGTATAGGCTATTATGTTGTGAATAAGACCATATTGAGTACCTGCTATCTCACAGAGGAACTGCACGCGGCTTAATAGCAGTTATTTTAACGAGGACTCCGTTTGTAGCTTGATGTGTAGCTTTTGACTTTGACAGATGCAGAATTTTACGACATGCAGTTAGGAATTACTTCTAGCCTCGCGCCGTCATGGGAACCACCCGAAGTTAAACAATAAAAAAGTGTTTGGAGCACTCAGAAGTCGCGCGCTGTGTAAACAAGCGTTTATACAGCCATGAACTGAATAAGAAAAGCACATTAGTTCAGAAATGTGGGCAAAGGATAGTTCTTGGAAAAGAAATGGAAATGGAATCCAGGAATGGTCGGATGGGTGTAAATATGAGGGGGGATTCGTAAATAACCTGAAGCATGGCACTGGTGTCTTCACATGGACAAATGGAGAGGTATATTTCACTTCATATTTAACAAATACCATATAATGGTCTGTTGTTGGTTGTCTGTTGTTGGTTCTAATATCTATCTATCTATCTATCTATCTATCTATCTATCTATCTATCTATCTATCTATCTATCTATCTATCTATCTATCTATCTATCTATCTATCTATCTATCTATCTATCTATCTATCTATCTATCTATCTATCTATCTATCTATCTATCTATCTATCTATCTATCCATTCATCTATCTATCTATTCTATCTATTCATCTATCTATCTATCTATCTATCTATCTATCCATTCTATCTATCTATCTATTTATCTATCTATCTATTCATCTATCTATCTATCTATCTATCTATCTATCTATCTATCTATCTATCTATCTATCTATTTCTATCTATCTATCTGTTCTATCTATCTATCTGTCTATCTGTCTATCTGTCTATCTATCTATCTGATCTATCTATCTATCTATCTATCTGTCTCTCTGTCTCTCTGTCTCTCTGTATGTCTGTATGTCTATCTACTGGATCTATCTCTTTATTTATTTTCAGGCTAACTTCGTACCATATTTGTATTTTTTATTCATTTATTTTCATATTTTTATTATTTTTGTTCCAATTACCATTAATGGCTATTTCTTGAAAACCAAGAAAAGAAAAAAAAATACTTAATTTATTTATTTACAGGCTCTTTTTGTACCCTATTCATGAAAAGTACTAGAAATGCACTGTTTGTTTTTTTTTGTTCAAAATTATTTTGAGTAATATTTATTGCTCTCCTTTCCACTTTGACACAAAAATTATTTTTAATGTTTTATTCAGTTCTATAAAGGTTCATTTTTTAAGGATTATCGACATGGGAGAGGTATGTATTCGTGGCCAGATGGATCCAAATACACAGGAAACTTTTATCTGAACCGAAAAGAGGGATACGGAGTGCAGTTTTTCCCAGACGGATCAGCTTTTCAGGTTTCATAATTCCCATAGTTCATTAACAATAAGTTTACTTTTATTATTTAATAGATAATAAAACAAAATCCAATCTACAGGGTCTGTATCATGCTGATGAACGCTTCGGCCCTGGGATCATGACGTACCTTGATGGGCGGCAGGATGTGGGCCTTTGGCATAGAGAGATGATACTGCGAATATGCACCACACTGGAGGGCGGCTTTAGTCTTGAGGACTTCCCAGATCACATGACCAGACTGCCTAAGAAATACCTGAAACAACCTCAGCTTCCTCTCGATGTGGAGTGGAGTACAGATGGCGGTCCCCTTGAGTCTGATCAGGAGTTATCAGAGGACGTGGAACGATTTCATCCTGCCTCCAGACACTGAGAGCTACTCCACAGACTCAGACCATCTGCCCATCCCCAGGTGTCTGACGCCGGGAACTGGACCTTCACTTTTTTGGTAGGAGTGACATCAGCACAGAGCAGCAATCAACATCGACAGCCTTGACGCTACAACAGCGCATGAATGCACACATTCAGAGACACAGGTGAGAAGGTAGTGGCTTAGCATTAACCTAGGCAAATTTTTTGCTTTGTTTTGAATATAATGAGCTGAATAAATATAACATTTATTTTTTAATTAAATATATTTAAAAAATAAATGAATATATTAAAAATATATTTAATTATAATATTGCATTACTTACATTTTGTGGCAGAACACTTTCTTTGAGCCTTTTTGTTATATAAAAAGGAAGCAATATTTACCAGAATTTTTATTTTGTTTTATTTTATTTTTATTTATTTTATAAATGCTTTCATATTTAATGCAGTGGAAGAAGGTAGCATATATTTGTTCCTTTTTTTCATATATATGCTCCTTTATTTCATATACAAAGCCAATTTGAATCGATCTGTTCTACCTATTTATGTCTGCCCTGAACCGGCTCAACTTTCATGGGAATTTTCCCCAAATTTTAAATATAAAATATATATATATATATATATATATATATGGTGCCAACATATTTATATTAACAATATTAATTCTTTTTTATCATTTACTTTTTTCCTGCAGATTTGAGGCAGAAACATTAGACTGGGATGTCACTGCAGTGTTGAATATGAACAGGACTCAGTTTGGACCCAAAGGTCCCCTGGAGCTGAACTCAGAGAAACTGATCGAGGAAGCTTCACATGGTGAATGCAGGAATGTTTATCGAATCTTCAGGAGATGGAAAAGTCCATCCCGACGTGAGTGACGCACAAGGACATACGGCTCTCATAGCAGCTATGGTAAGCTTCTGTTTTAACAAGATCCAATGATCCAGTCACTAGTTATTTGCTATATATTTATTTTGATATATTTGTATATACAGCTATGGAAAAAATTAAAGACCACTGCCAAATCAACAGTTGCTCTGGATTTATTATTTATAATATAACTAATAAATCCAGAGCAACTGCTAATTTGGCAGTGGTCTTAATTTTTTCCATAGCTGTATATTAATATGGTATTTTCATTTACAAATATTCATTTTGATATTATAATACAATATTATGTTGAAAACAGCTGTGTACAATTGTTTTTTCAGGATTATTTTATGAATAGAAAGTTCAAAAGAACAGCATTTATCTGAAATAGAAAGCTTTTGTAACATACTCACTACTGTTTAAAAGTTTGGGGTTAGTAAGAGTTTTTTTTTTTTTTTTTTTTTTTTTTTGGAAAGAAATTAATAATTTTATTCAGCAAGGATGCAGTAAATTGATCAAAAAGTGACAGTATGGAAATGTATTATGTTGCAAAATCTTTATATTTCAAATAAATGCTGTTTTTTGAACTTTCTACTCATCTTCTAATCCTGAAAAGAAATTGTACACACCTGCTTTCAAACATTGATAATAATAATAATAATAAATGTTTCTTGAGCAGCAAATTCGGCGTATTAGAATGATTTCTGAAGGATCATGTGACACTGAAGGCTGGAGTAATGATGCTGAAAAGTAAAATAAATTTATAAATTTTTGAATATATTCAAATGGAAAACAGACATTTTAAATTGTTAACATATTTCACAGTATTACTATTTTTACTGTTTTTGCAAAACACTTTTTTAGTCTTTCTGTTGTATGAATGTAAAGCAATATTTGCCAGAAGATGGCAGCATTGTTCTCTTTTTCACAGTTGTGAAGAATAAAAATTTGGATAATTGGAAAACCACAGGTTTCAGATCTTGAATAACAACACACAGTACAGATTGCATGTTTGCTGATGATCGATATGTAAATTAGGTTTGTTGTGTGTCTAGGTACATTGTCATGACGATGTCATCCACATGCTGTTGGACGCGGGGCCGATGTTAATAAGTTAAATGATGAAGGCATGTCTGCTCTGGCGGTCTGTACTGTTCTCTACTATCCACTTCAGTCTTTACATGAGACACTGGCTGAAAAAGTGACCCAGAATATCAGCTCACAGGTAAAAATACTGAAATTTGGACTTTCTTTTGGTATGCTTATAGTTGATCAGATCATTTTTCCCCTTCATTTCTTGTTCCTCCCTTTTTCGGTCTGTTACGCTAAAGATCAAGCCTTTGGAAGAAGTCTCCCATATATCCTCTCCAGATCCAATGACAGGAACACCCGAAGATGAACGCGACCAAGAGATATTTGAGACACCAAGACAGACCAAACAGGTTGACCAAAGTCTTGAACCAGAGAACCTTAATAACTTGGAGAAACTCAGACCTCAAGAGAAAATCAACGAGGACATAAACGAAGATGACCAACCAGAAGGCCTCAAGAACACAGAAGAACCTCAAGTTAATCAAATCAATGAAAATAAGGATCCAAACAAGAAGATAGTTCTTCAGCCTGAACATGAACAAGACATACCATCAGTAGAACCACATGATGTCATTTCAAGATCTATTCAAGTATACGATGGTACAATTGCAGTGGGTTCTGTGTTTTGGCGAGAGAGGAAAACAAAGAGTATCGCTGAGTCTGAAGAAGAGCTGACAAACTTGGAGTTTGAAGAAAGCAGATCAGATGATCTTTCCTTTGATTCTGCATGTTCTTTGGCTAGTTTTCACATTGACGTCACAGAGGACATCCTACAGAAGACTGCAGAGATCCTGTCCCAGACAGGAACTGTGACTCCGACAGACACTCAAGAGACGGTCCGGAAAATTGCACTTCTCAAGACAGAGTAAATTTCTATATAAATTATTTTAATTTAGATGAATCTCACAAAATATATGTAAAAATGTAAATGTAATTTTATTTGAATTATTTTATGTATTTTTTTGATAATTTCATAAGCATATTTTACCCAAATTCTTATTAGTGTGGTAAATAAATACTTGTAATATTATTGTATAAATGATTGTAATCATTTATACAATAATTATATACAATGTAATATGTATACAATAATGTATATGTAAATTATTACATACAAAATTATTTAATTAATGTATTCATTGAATTTTTTTATTTATTATAAGTAAATTAAATAAAAGTGATTAAATTACTTATATAATAATTGAATTAATAATAATAATAGTTTTATAATATAAAATATGATAATAAATTATATATTATTATTAACATTGGTACATTTTTGAGATGCGTTTATCCAAAGCAACTCACATTGAATTCAAGGTTTGCATTTGATCACTTCATGCATTCTGTGGGAATCAAACCCATGACCTTGGCGTTACTAGTGCCGTTGCTCAACTTTTTGAGCAACAGGAATGCTATAATTATAATACATTTATATATATATATATATATATATATATATATATATATATATATATATATATATATATATATATATATATATATATATATTTTTTTTTATTACATTAATGAGAATGATTGTAATTAAAAATTGTTGTTTTGTGACTGGTGATGGTCTGATAGACATCGGAATCGATGGATTACAATCAATCTTCTGTTGGAGAGAGGAGCAGACCCAAACGCCTCTACTGTCCCCATGCCCGTCATCTTCCTGGCTATCAAAGCTGCCCATGTCGAGGGCGTCCGTCGTCTGCTGGAGTGCGGGGCTCGTACAGACATACCTCTAATTCCTGAGGTACCTCAAGAGGCTTCATTTCTTTTCATCATTTTCTTTCTCATTTTCTTTTCTTTCTTTTCTTTCCTTTTATTATTTTATTTTGTGCTAAATCATGTTAGCAGTTTGTTAAATCATGCTAGAAACATGTAAGAACATGTTAAATCATGCTAACAAAATGTTAAATCATGCTAACATGTTCAAACATGCTAGGAATGTGTGTTAAATCATGCTAGAAGCATGATAGCAGCATATTAAATCATGACAACAATGTGTTAATCATGATAGAAACATGATATCAATGTGTTAGTCACACTATAGTAACATATTAAATTCTGCTAACAACATGCTAAATCATGTTAGCAACATGCTAAAACATGCTAGTAATGTGTGTTAAATCATGCTAGAAGCATGTTAACAGCATTCTAAATCATGATAGCAATGTGTTCATTTTAATGCTAGAAACATGCTAGCAACGTGTTAAATCATGCTTTAAACATTCTAGCAAAATGCTAAACCATGCTAGCAACTTGTTAAACATCATAGTAAGGTGTCAAATCATGTTAAGAACATGTTAAAACATGCTAGCTAATTCATACTAGAAACATCCCTGTAGCAAACACTGTGCTAAATCATGCTATAACATGTTAGCATTAGCAACTTGCTAAAATATGTTAACACTGTTAAAATATACTAGCTATATATTATAAAATATACTATATACTTGATAAAACATGTTAAACTTTCAGACAAAGCTTTGTTTAGCCAACATAAAAGTTTGTGATTAACTTTTACTCAAAGTAGATTCCTTAAGTTTGTTTACAATATTTTTTTTAAAGGTGATTTTCTGCTTACTGAACATATTTCATTAGATTATCTACAGCAAGACATCTATCTGGTCAATATAGCTTGATTCCTCTTTTTTTTTGGACTGTGACAGCAAAAGGGTCTGTACCCCTTCACATAGCAGCTGGCTTGCCTGGAGCCGAGGGTCCTGAAATCACAGAGCTCCTCTTGCACGCTCTAGCGGACCCTGACGTCAAAGCTCAAGATGCCGATGAAGTCTATGAGTTTGATATGGTCTCGAGCGAACCTCAAGTTTTGTATACATTTATTGCACCACAACCTTTTTTAATGTCTCTAACCATAGAAATATAAATCCTCAGGAGACGCTTGAGCACCAGACCTTTGAGAATCAGCATTTCATGGCCTCTAAACCCCTAGCTAAGTTCAACGAAGCCCCGGTCAAGTTTCCTCAGGAAGGTGGGAGGACACCACTACATGTGGCCTGCCAAAGAGACAGTGATTATGCCGTAAGAACACTATATATACACTTATATATAGTAAATCTGGAATATTAAATTTTAAAAAGGTTTTTTTTTCTTTCTTTCAGAATGCTAGAGATGTGGTTGCTCTTCTTCTTCTCGCAAAGCAAGCCCCAATGATGTGTGGAGTGGCCATTCACCCTGTCTCTAGCCATCGCAAGCGGCAACGACCTTGTATGTAATCATTACTGACGTCACTTCTTCCGACTAAATCATTTGTAGTGCAGCTATTTGCAACGGATTATCTTTTAGGGTATAATTAAATACTGTCTGTTTCAAAAGACAGAATGATTGTGGAATAATAAATCATTACTGAAGGATGATGGTGTGTATTAATGTTTTTTATTAATTTTTTCCAGGCTGTGGATGAACTGCTGAGCCGGAGGGCTGATCCTAATCTTCCTCTCACCCGTCATGTGGGCAGCGCTCTTTGTGCCCTTGCCAACATCAGCTACGACCGTGTGCCACATCCACGCAACCTAGTCAAGCTGGTATTTGCCTTCAACTAATTATCCTGCCTGGTCTCATGGGAAAATACGTGACTGTGCATATGTGAAATATGTTTCTCCGGCTCTGTTGTTGCACAACGCATTACAAAAAAACATGTAAATTTACTGAATGTAAAATTTTATTTAAATTTAGAATCTAATTAAATAATAATATATTTAGAACAATATGTATATTATATTTGTTAACTATATGTATAAGTAAGAGTAATAATATAAAATCAATCTAATTTAATATTTAGATGGAATAAATGCATTTTAAATGTACATTTTATAAAATAAAATAAAATGTTTATTATATCTACTTAATATTTTAAATAACATTTTACTAAATTATTTTGAAGTACAATTCATTATTCTTAATTTATTTTTCTATATATTCTAAATAAAAATATTATATATATATATATATATATATATATATATATATATATATATATATTTGTGCACTTCTGTTCATTATCTAAAAATAATTCAGTAATTTGTTGTTTAGAATAATTATATAATTATTATATATATACGATACAATTTTATAATAATACAATAAAATATTATAATTACTATATTTTATTGAAAAAAATGATTATAGTATAATTATAACTATTAAAATATAATTATATTATATAATTATAAATATAATATAATTATGATAACTCTAAATAAATAGTTTAAAAACAAATAGATTTAATAGAACATTATTTGGAGATATGTCTGGCTTTTTAAGCTTATTAAAGCATCATCTGTATTTGGCTAAATAAAACACATTTTAAGTGTCACTCAGTGGATGGTTAACCTGGAAACAATGTCAGAAATGTCAGTGTCAGAAATAAAAAATGTTACTAAAGGTAAGAGACTAAAAGTGCCCTGTAAATAATTACTTTTTGGTATTTGTAATATCTAATTATTCTGATCATTCAAATGAAGAATGATGAGTATTTATTTTAGTTGATTGATTTTACATTTAAGTATTTTAAATAAAATGATCACATTTTTATATGGTTAGAAAAATAGATTATTTTATTTTATCCCCTTTAAAGATAAAACTAGGGGGCAAATATTGCCTCTTAATAAAAACACTGGCACATTTGGCAGCAAACATATGCCCAGTCATGTTTTTCCTCACAAGATCAGTTTGAATTATCTTTCAACTCACGTTCAGAAACAATTTAGTGCTTCAGAGAACTGTCAATCAAGTAAATAGGGAAAAATATATACAGTTATTCCTAATCACTCTGCTCTCTTTGTATCTGTTTCACTTCATTAAGCTGGAAAAGTTGATCAAAGCTGGCGCTGACATCCTCATGCCTGTCATGGTGGGCGATGGACGCAGGTGCGCTGTGGGAACAGTCGTGGATTATGCGCACAGTGCATTCCAACAGGTGCAGCTTTTCATCGCCAGATCATCTGAAAATCTCATTTTATAAATCTGCTCACCAGACCAGTTCTGCTTTCCCCCACCAGAACCAGCGCATGGCCCACACCCCATATCATGCCCTCAACAAGCACGAAGACAAGTTTATAATACCCGCAGGGAGTTGCTAGGCCTCATGGGAGATCTGCTGAGACAGGAGGCGATCAGAATGGAAACACGCCGCTTAGAAAAGGATAGGAGCCAAGGCATATTCAGTGAGACTGGCTGATAGTTACTAGAAATACATAATGCTTTATGGATTGCGCCTCTCTGGTACTGTGTGTGTGTTTATCTTATGTCTAAGGTGTCAGTCCCTCAGAGAAGTTTGTGTATACCGGAGCAGGAGCGACACCAAGCTCTTCTGAAGAGAACAGCAGGGCTTCATGCATCGGTCAGAGAGCGCGGAGGTACTTCCTTATTGCAAACCCAAGTGTTTTTTTTTCCACTGTGGACATGAATGACACCTCAAATCCGTGTCTATTTGTGGTTTTTACTTCAGAAAGCCTTGCTTCAAATATTGCTACCAGTGCGGCCGTCGGTGGGTGTGCAGCTTGTGGCCTGTAGCCGCTGTCATGAGGTCTTCTACTGTAGCAAGACCTGCAAAACAAAAGCGTGGGATGAACGCCACAGAGACGAGTGTGTCCGTTTGCCAGGTTGGTACCAGGTCTCGATCAATTTGTAAAACACCTACCTACAAAGTTGTAGATTTTGAGCATTTGCTCAACTCGCACTTTTGGTCTTTTCCAGTAAAAGAAATGTAAATCTAAACATCCTTTAGACAATATATATATATGTAATTTTAAAGCTGCAGTCTGCAGTTTTTCCTCTTTGTCGCCATCTCTGTTCGAAATCTGCAATTGCAGTAATTCGTGGAATTATCAACCTAACGTTGTAGTTCGACACCCTCAGCTCCACACAGCGTGGATGAACACAATGTTTTAGGAGAGTGTGAGGCTGTCAGTCACCGCACCGGTGTCGATACTGGCATTCAGAATCACAGATTACTCTTTTGGAAGTATGACCAACATAAGAGTTTTCACTGGAAAATGTCATCTGAACTAGTAAGAAACATCCACTTTTGTTCTGGTTCGACATTGCAGTAAATCGCACATTGTGGTTTTTCTGCAGAAAAAGTCAAGTACAAATGAAGAAAATATTAAGATTCTCATTTTCGTAGTGAGTTATTTTTTTCCAGTGCCAAGTGAATTGGTAAAAACAAAGGATGAAATTTACCAGCCATAAAACTTTCTTATTAATTAATTTAAAAACATAACTTCACTGTTGCTGTATTTTATTATCTTTAAACCACACAGAAGGCTTATATACACCATGAAGTGGACCCTGAAAACCAGACGTCTAGTGTGCGAGCAGAGGATTTGTTTTTAAAAACAGACCGAAGATCTTATGGGATTTAAAGTATGAAATGAGAAATGACCCTCTCCTGCAGCGCTCAGTTCCTGTGAGAATAAACTGAGTCAAGATGCAGTCTCCAGTAACAACAGGGTTATATAAAAAGTGTTTGTGATGAAGGCCACACTTCTAAAACAAATGAGGGCGCATCTGATCGCCGGAGAATCACGCAGAGGGTTCACCAGGACATTGAAGAACCTGGCACAACCTGATTGCCGTATATCTAGGGTGTTGACAGTGTGCTTTCCTCAGGAGGATTTGTCTGCCTACTGTTTAAGATGTTGGTCCAGAAACAAACAATGCTGTATTTCTAATAGGTGCCAGGGCCCTAATTTAAAAAACGTGCTTAAGCACAAATTTAATCTTAGGCTGTGTCCAAAATTCGCCCCTATACCCTTATTCAGGATTCCCTTCATTAGTCCTCTATATTAGACTTGAAGTGAATGAAAACAAGTGAATTAAAACGAATTCAGTATGTGACTCTCACAGTGCTTTATTCTCTAGCCATTGAGTGTACATCGGTTGTACACTTGTGGTTGTGGTCAGTAGCACCTCATTGCAGTACACAGTTGGATCCAGATCTGAGGGTGGAGTAGGGGTGGGGTTAGGGATCAGGGGCGGAGATGGGTAGGAGTAGGGTGGGGTTAGGGATCAGGGGCGGAGATGGGTAGGATTAGGGGTGGAGTTAGGGATCATGGGCGGAGATGGGTAGGATTAGGGGTGGGGTTATGGATCAGGGGGTGGAGATGGGTAGGATTAGGGGTGGGGTTAGGATTCAGGGGTGGAGATGGGTAGGATTAGGGGTGGGGTTATGGATCAGGGGGTGGAGATGGGTAGGATTAGGGGTGGGGTTAGGGATCAGGAGCGGAGATGGGTAGGATTAGGGGTGGGGTTATGATCAGTGGGTGGAGATGGGTAGGATTAGGGGTGGGGTTTGGGATCAGGGGATGGAGATGGGTAGGTGTAGGGGTGGGGTTAAGGATCAGGGGGCGGAGATGGCTAGGAGTAGGGGTGGGGTTAGGGATCAGGGGGCGGAGATGGCTAGGGATTAGGGGTGGGGTTAAGGATCAGGGGGCGGAGATGGGTAGGATTAGAGGTGGGGTTAGGGATCAGGGGGTCGAGATGGGTCGAGATGGGTAGGATTGAGGGGTGGGGTTAGAGATCAGGGGGCGGAGATGGGTAGGATTAGGGGTGGGGTAAGGGATTAGGGGGTCGAGATGGGTAGGATTAGGGGTGGGGTTAGGGATCAGGGGGTGGAGAGTGGGTAGGATTAGGGGTGGGGTTAGGGATCAGGGGTCGAGATGGGCAGGATTAGGGGTGGGGTTAGAGAGATCAGGGGGCGGAGATGGGTAGGATTAGGGTGGGGTTAGGGGTCAGGGGGTGGAGATGGGTAGGATTAGGGGTGGGGTTAGGGATCAGGGGGTGGAGATGGGTAGGATTAGGGGTGGGGGTAGGGATCAGGGGGTGGAGATGGGTAGGATTAGGGGTGGGGGTAGGGATCAGGGGTGGAGATGGGTGGGATTTGGGGTGGGGTTAGGGATAAGGCGGCGAGATGGGTAGGATAAGGGGTGGGGTTAGGGATCAGGGGGCAGATATGTGTAGAATTAGGGGTGGGGTTAGGGATCAGGGGGCGGAGATGTGTAGGATTAGGGCCCACGTTTTCCCTATTTAAATACAGTTACACAAGCAGTGTAACTTGACCAAGAATGGTGACAAAAAATAAAACTTTGTGCTTTTCTAAGCGTGTAAAGTGAATAAACTATAATGTTTGGCGGAATACCACAGCAAATGCTTGGAGCACTTCTAACTCGGCGCATATATATGTATGGACTCGGCGTAGTAATATCATCACTCCAGAGAGGAAGAGGTCTTTTCATGAGTGATGATATTACTGTGCCGAGTTGAAGTTGTCCCAAGCATTTGCTGTGGTATTCTGCCATGGTATGATAAACAAAATGGTAAAATAAACATAGGCAGATTAATTGACCAATAAACTGTTTGTTTATTTACTATGATAAACTAATGCAACACTTTTGTTGTGTTTTCACAGTGGTCAGTGGGAAAAGCAGCAGAGATAAATGCAGAATCATTGGACCACGTTCACCTCTGTCGACCAAAGAAGCTAAAGGCAAGACCTTACACCTACGAGTGACCCCAGAAATACAAGAATATAACCTGAATGAAAATTACAGTTTTATTTAGAATGCATTTCAAAGGCCAATTAAACAGATACGTAAAGGTTTTCTGCTTCACATTTAAATTTTTTGAAAAGAGAGACTGCCAGACAGCAACTGGGCCGACAACATAGTGTCGGCCCAGATCCGGACCCACATCCGGTACACGTGGAATCCACATCTGGGCTGTCTAAGTTGCTGTCTGGGGAGGATTTAAAACTTGAGCAAGAATATGTTATATAAGAATATGTATATATATATATATATATACATAAAAATCATAATTCAAGGTCTATTTATAGAAATTCTTCAAAATGACAGACAACATCCACTTTGTTTGAACAACTGTGCATGTTTAATACGTAAAACAGACCAAATTTACAAATTCAAACCTCAAATAAAATGCTAGTCCTGAAATATTTCAAATGTTCCATTACACACATCTCTGTCTCTCTCTCGAATGAGCGTGTGCTCAATCTGTCACATGAAACACATTACGCTTGTGTTTGAGCCCTTCTCAATGTCCATTCATTGAGTCATGCGATAGACTAAGAGTATACAATGTGCTTTTCATTTATACCGGACAACCGAGTACAAAAACCAACCTTCTTGTGACAGAGATTGTACACTACATCATGTACATTCTCAACTGCGTTTACATTCCACAACTTTTTACATTTCGCATCTGATTTGAACCAGGTCCTTGTGGATTCAGCTCTAGTTGTGCATCAAAAAGGAAGTCATTAGAACGGAATATCAGAAACACGAAGATCGCTCTGACACCTTTAAATGCAACATTTAGGGACTAGATGCTCATATTGTCAAAGACATTTTGTAGGAATGTTTTTTTTTTCTTTTCTTTTTTTACATGTTTGTCTAAACCATCGCAAATCTCTCGCTTCTGAATCAAATCCTTGGAGTTGTTTTAAAACATCACTGCCACAAGTCTAAATGAATCAGATTGCTCTCGAATCAAAGTCGTCAAATTTATTATGAGCTTTTATTAAAAGTGACAGTTGGTATTTTAAAACGCTACATTCTGTAAATGACTGCTTCCCATTGGCTTTGGCAATAATGCAATTCCATTCAAGGCAAATCAATTAGTTCAAGGCTGACACATGCTTCTATTTAACTTGACATCGGTGCTGAAAGTACTCATTACAAATACACATTTGTGCTGCACTGAGCAATAATACAGCCATACGTTTCTAAATGCAAGTTAAGGGTTTGCATTTAGGTGAGTGAAACAAATATTTTTTGCATTCTTGTCGTTTCGGAAGTTTGTTGTTTTTCAACAAGAGCAATCTCAAGAGCATCTCAGATTCGGGTCATATTTCACACCAAAAAAAAAATAAAAATAAGATTGCATTAAAAATAAAGCCTATTTTTTTAAGGTTAAGCCTTTTTTGCATTGTGGCATTAGTTTAATTTAAATTAAAGTTCTCACTAAAATGTAATTAATGTAAAGTGAAAAATGATTTAAAAAATCATCCAGTTCAGTCATAATATTTATATATAAAATACACTATCATGATATATTGCATGATGTTTTTTGGAGGCAAAATGGGCTAAATTATGAAAATGACAGTTTTCCTTCAAATCAAAATTAATTCTGAATCTTTAATCCATAAAACAAAATGAATAACTTAACAAGTTCAAATTGCATAAATTTATTTTTCTGAAAATAGTTGTTTTAATTATAATGTGTGGGTGATTTTTATTTCATAACAAATTAGAAATTCAGCTAACAAATCTAACAAATTAGAAATTCAGCATGTTTTAAGAATGGTTAGATGCTTTAATGGAAAACAGGTCAAAAGTGCAGATAAGGAAAAATATTAAGAAAAATTATGAAAGTCATATCATATTATAAATGCAATAAATCTTAATGGTCCTATAAAAAATAGGCTATATTTTCTTTTATGCAACAATGTCTTTTGATGTTGGTGTGAAATAAATTTGCATTTTTGTATGAGTATTGATTATTGCAGCTTGTTATCATACAAAATAATTGTGGACTAAACAAATGAACAGTACTCAATTTTGTATTTCGATTAATACCCATGTCAAAGTACATTCTTTTTTTTTATTTAAAAGGGGTTTGACTAATGTAGTGCTTTGTAATTATGTCCGTATGTGAAATATTTGAGAAAAAATGGACAGTTGTGCAATGACGAACTTGCATAACTTAAGCCTGGCGAAATAAAACACAAGGTGACTTGGTGACTGTGTGACTGAACAAAGAACTGTGGGTAAGTCGTGTAGGTGGCTGAAAACCTCATATTGTAAATCTAAACCACCATTCTCCCTGTCCAGTTCTTCTTTTTACATTCAAAGGTAAAAAAAAAACCAAGATGTCAATTGATGTAACAGTCAGCACTTAAATGTGACATACTACAAAACAAACACAAAAACAAAATTTCTTTTCCAGCAATTCTCATGGTCATGTTGTATTCCATATGAATTAAAATGTCCATTCACTCAAAAGTTTTCTTTTTTTCTTTTGGCAATTTTATTAAGCTCACCTTTTCTCATTTTCGCTGTTTTTTTTTAAATTTATTTTTTTACATTCCTTGTCCTATCCCAAATTTCCTGACCCAGATCCCAAAGTTTGATTTAGCGTCTCCATTATCGCCTGAGCAGTAGACTCGCAAGTAACAGAACCAGTAAGATGACGGAAGGTTGAATCTGGTTTCCGGATCCTTTGACTCTTTTGTTTTCAGGATTATAGGCATAGAGTTTAGGCCTGTCCGTCTTGGGCCCAAAAACCGGAGGTCTACCACGGATGCACAGGTGGTCCGCACACATGCCGCTTCCTGAACCACTGAAATCATCACCTAGAAGCACATTAGGGGAAAAAACATGATCATTACTCTTGTGTAAAACAGGTCACAGAAGTAATGGTTGCTTTGCAATCCTAATTACCATAAAATTGCGGAATACTTAAGCAGACAAAATCGTGCCAAATTTTGCATCATTGGGCCTCATTCGTGTAACAATAATAGAACAAACTGAACAAGGGAATTGAATAAATTCAATTGACGCTGTATGATTTACACAAATTTGTTCTCATGTTCAGATTTCATGAAGCCCACTGTAAGATCATCATTCACAATGCAGTGTAGTTAGGGTAACCGGTCCTTGACTCGCTCCGAGCAGGACTCTGCATGGGAGGCGGGTGCACTGACAAGGATGCTAAAGACCTCAGTCTCTAACATCAGTCGCTAGTGAGGCCAGGGGAGTGAGGTTTTACTCTCATATCTCTTACTAGCTTGCCTCGAATACACTCACCCCTTAACCCTCACTCTCATCCGGGTCACGGCACCAAATTTAACCTCTCTGGTTCTACTCGCCCTGCACCCAGTGGGATTCAAACTGCCGTTTTCGGCATGGGAGGCAGGCGTGCTAACAAGGACGCTAGTGAGTCCAGAGGAGTGAGGTTTTACTCTCACATCTCTTACTAGCTTCCCTCAAATACACTCACCCCTTAACCCTCACTCTCATGCGGGTCACGGCACCAAATTTAACCTCTCTGGTTCTACCCGCCCTGCACCCAGAGGGATTCAAACTGCCGTTTTCGGCATGGGAGGCAGGCGTGCTAACAAGGACGCTTAAGATCGCAGCTTCTGGCGTCAGTGAGTGATGTTTACAGGGGTGGTGATGGCGCAGTGGATAAGACACATGCCTTTGGTGTGAGAGACTCGGGTTCGAATCCACTTTGAGACACCAATGTGTCCCTGAACAAGACACTTAACCCCTAGTTGCTCCCGAGGCATGCGACCTCTGACATATATATCAATTGTAAGTCACTTTGGATAAAAGCGTCAGCTAAATGAATAAATGTTAATGTACAGAGTTCTTCTTTTAGCACTTAAGCATGTTTAGCTACATACTTGTGTCTTGGAAATCCACGTCGTTGCCGCTGAGAGGCATTTTTCAGGCGGTTAGACATAATCTTCAGCAGCATGATCTGTTGACGTATAGTCCTGTCAGGCTTGGTGATGTCAATCTCCACCTCTGGGTTATTAATCTGATTGGCCAGCCCATCACCCATGACCTCTGGGAGGTAACTGCAGAAAAAAATCAATTTTCCAGAACCATTTCAATCACGCACATTATGTTAATGGCTCTTGTATTACATTTTTGACTATTTATGGTCTTAAACTGAAATATAAAAAAAAACTGTTTTGCACATCAACAATACAAACTAGATTACAACGTGTCATGTTAGTGTGGCTCTTGAGTGAGCAAAACCTGCTGCTACAATACTAAGTGGTTTTTGGTGCACTTATTTTAGCGTTCTGATTTTAGCATGCCACTAAAGAGTTTGAGTGTTTTTTGTTTTTTAGTGCATTGTTATGTTCCTAGAGTATTCAGAGATGTTGCTATGTGGTGTTTTAGTATGTTGCTATGGTTTTCTGAGTGATCTGCTATGTGGTTGCTACAGTGTTTTAGCTTTATGTCCCCAAGTCTCTAGTTTTTAGATTTGACTCAAGTCCTTTCTTTTTCTGTACATGAACCATAATTATGAGTAACAGTAATAGGGATGCTTGTGTTAGCAAACAAACACCAGTAATCACATACCAGTATGCATTAATTACCCTCAGGAGATTGCAAATTTGGTTATACGAAGCTAATAGCTATTAATGATCACTAAAAATAAAGCTTGTTTGGCTGTACATACTTAAATCCTCTCAAATGAACGCACATCTAAACTGAATCCAATGATTAATCACTTCTGATGACTTTGGGCAATGGGAGTTCAGTTCTGTGGCAGTGATAGCTAAACAATCAATTTAACGACTTTGGCTAGAAAAAGAGGGAGGGAAGCAGTTTTCAGAAGTCCGCCAGCACTGACCATGAGTAACGATCTATAAATTCATAATGTGCGTTCATCCTAATAGTCATCCATCAAAACCCTGCACATCTATTTAGGCTTGAGAAGCATGCAGATTGATTGAATATACAGTATAAAACTGCAAATTACATGTGCTGACCAGCTGAGTAGACACCTCTCTTTGTAGAATGAGAAGATTTTAGATATAATACCTGGCTTTGGTGATGCCATTCCAGCATTTATCAGCGCCGGTTGTTGATGCCGTTTTACCGCTGCACAGAGCCGAAGGGAGTTGGATCCAGTAAAATTGCATTTCCTTGAGTTTGCTGGACACGTCTGTGACCTGGGAATTACACCAACACTCAAATAACATTGTATAAATCTCATAAAAGTTGGCCAGAAATTGATGCTGCCACACATACACACACCTGCACCTCCAGTCTGGCTGCAGACTTGGGGCTGGGTTTGTATTCCAGGGCAGTAACTGTACTTCCTTTCTTTTTTGGCACCTCAGATACTGAGCTTGGTGTGCCTTCCTCACCACGGTCCCCACAGGTCTTGAAAACCTGAAACGCAAAACGCAATGTGTATATTTGTACAAATGGCCCTTACGTGATCAATAAATCTTTAAACTCATACCTCAAGTGCATTCAACCTAACCCACTCACACAAATTTAAATTCCAATATCCTAACCTTGCTGGTATAGATCTCCATGTTCTCTTGCATGGCGAGAACTGCCTCTGAGATTCGCACGGGAATTGAATAAATCACCGTGTCCATACTGGGCTCGGCACCAAAACTGGAGGCCACCTGTAGCATCGTTTCTGATTGATTGAAAACAACAAAACGTTTTTTGTCTGGTGCAAACCAGTGAGATGCAACAAAAATAGAAATCATCAACTCAGCAAACAAATTGAGGTTCTGAGAACGTTCTGGGAATGTTAGTTTTTGGTTCCCAGAACTTTCCCTTAAGGTTAAGGGAACGTTCCCAGAACATTCTCCTTACGTTATAAAAATGGAATCCCAAAAAAAACCCCTCATGGGACCAATCAGGAACGTTAAGGGCCATTTATACTTCTGCGTCGAGGGTACGCCCTAGTGTACGGCGTTGGCTACGCACGTAGGCGACGGCGTAGTGAGCATTTATACTTCGCCGTTCAGGTCTTGGTTGCTTTGCAGTACTGCTCTGAAACGCTAGTTGGCGGTGGAGGGTTTTAATGTTCCACTGTGTTTAGATTCCACGCGGCTAGGTTACTATAAGCAATAGCGACTGAAAGAAAGTGGATCATGTTGGAGTTGGAGCTTATTAGGGGTGGAAAAACAGTTTATTTTAGTGAAATTACTAAAACTGAAAGGCAGAAATGAGAGAAGACGGCGGAGGAGATGGTACGTGTAGAAATGCATGAGATGGTACGTGCGGAAATGCATAGGAGGAAATGTGACGCTACCAAGCCGACCAATCACCAATCCTGCGGTCCGTGTCGTCGCGATGTGTAGTTACATTTTTGAGGAGGTGCACGTCAGGCTACGGCAAAGGGTACGCGGTATGGGACGCGTCTGTGCGTATGCTACGCCGTACCTACTGCACGCACCCTACGCAGAAGTGTAAATTGGCCTTTAGGGGGACGTTCTGTGTTTGCTGGGAGTCAACAAAAGAGAAAAGAGGTGTGGTATGAACATCTACTTTACCTATAAGGCTCTGCCACTCAGTGTCTAGATCAGCCTGATTAGCCAGGCAGCCCTTCATGACGTTCTTGCAGTAGTTGACGCAAGGTTTGACCGATCCCAGACCTCGGCAATGAGGACAGTACACCAGCTTCATAATGGCACGATTGCACTCTGGGCTCAGAGGAACCTATTGGAAAAGTTGCCATTAGTTGCCATGGTTTTTTTTGAACAACATTCAGTTGAAGCCTTGGTGTTTATCAATGAACTAACAACACTATGAGCAAGGCAATTAACCCAGTATTGCTTCGGGGGAACTGTTCCCATAATAAAAGCATGCAAGTCCTTTTACTATCAGCTAAACAAGTTTGTTATTAGTAAATTGCACATGAACACTGTGCACCCCCCACATCTACCCATACATATTATTATATTATGAGGTAGCTTGATTTACTGAATGTTATAGTACCTGCTTATTACCTGCATGTGGATTCAGGTCATCTACTGTATTTTGCAAGATAAACTTTAAAGTAATTTAAAGTCTTTTGGAAAAACCAAGTGTGGAAGGCAGAGTAATCATGCTGTATATTAGCCGAAGGCAAATTAAGTTTAATCATTTTATGACAACCATGTGTGAACCTGCCTTGCATGCTACTAATACAAATGCGAAAACTGCTATGACTAAACATAGTAATGTTTAACGCTAATCCATCTGAATGTGCCATGCAGTGGATACATTTTTTACATATGACCAATAAAAATAAGACATTCAGTATTCCCGAACTGATATATTTCCAACATCAGCAAGAATTTAGGTCTGCTTAGCAGGAATCTCCTGAGAGTTTGGCAGCAGGAGACTAAATCCAATTCTATAAGAAATCCCTTAAAGAACAGAGTGGTACCATTGTGCCCTACATTCATTTGTCAAAGCAGCAGGGAGTTCTAGGGAAGGGTAGGGTAGCCACTAAGGACTTGGACTAAATTTCCTTGTGTTGGTTTGAGGCAAACATTTTTGGGAATGCTGCAGTGTAGCCATTTGTCCTGATGTCATAGATCCAATATTGATTAATTTGGGAGTATCTATGGATTGACATTCTATGGAACTAGGTACTGTGAAACCAGACCACCTAGTATGGCATTCAATGGTATGCATGATTTTTTTTTTCAGCTTTGCAGCACATGAAAACAAAGAACGACATATACAAGTTTAAGCCACTTGTAAAAAAAGTCTTCAGTGTCCTTGGACTATCTCAATTGTACGGTGTTACACCATGGAACAATGATTCACTGAAGAATGTTTCCTATTTCCCAATGTCAAATACACCTGTCTCTAGGAGAATAAACACTTCTTTTCCAAGGCAACACCCTACCACAGAAGTCAAGGATAATTATAACCAAATCTGAGGCAAAGGTCTTAAAAATACCAGTTATGACACATTCAATATACCTTGAAGCACTGTGATGTGATGTGATATATGAAACAACTGTGCATCTGCAAAGAATTGAACTTCCTCCAGAACTGGGTGTCTGGACAAGAAGAGTTTTGCAACGCTAAAGACTTGCGTTTCTATACAAAATAGATGGGAGAAACTACCATGAGGCAACAATAGCACTTCAAGAGCAGAAACACTTCATAAATCTGGCTCGTATGGAAAGTGTAAGAAGGAAGTCTTTGTTATCACTTCTTTACTGGTATTTGCCCAAAAGGCATGTCAAAGTCTCAATGACTTGGAGGAGAATCCCTGGTCTGATGAGACCTTAACTGAACTATAAGACTTTGATGTGAAGTGCTACATTTGGTGCACACCTAACCCAAGAATTCAAACTGGAATACTCATTTGGAAATATCAATGACAGTATGGTTTCTGGAGCAAAATATGATATGGTTTGCAAGAGCATTGAGAATGATTTGTAGACGACTCATCTTTCTACAGAACAAAGATGTAAAAGACATTTGGTGAGTCTTACAAATCAAGAAAATTAGACCTCAATTCAGTTGAGCACTATTGAGCTTACTCAACGTTTTTTGCTCCCAAATGGTGATGCCAAGAAGCGAATCTTCCAGCTTCAGAGATGATGTTAAATGCTGGTAGGGACTGGAAATACTACTAAAGGTGTGCAATTGTAAATTTATTTAGTAGAACGTTGGATTTTAACTTTCATGCATGAATGCCGCCTTTCACCCTGAGAACTCTGGGATTAATTACTTTGCTTAAGGACATTATGGTCTTGGCACATGGCATGCTTCATGAGGGGATCAAACCTGCAACCTTCTGGTTAACAGCCCTGAGCCTACATCACACCATCCTACAAAAGAAAGATAAACCACTATACCTGAGACACCTTCCGTACAATCTCTCCAGCCACATTAAGGCCCTGGACAAATGCCCGAGCAGCGATGAATGCCCGCACCAGCTTGGCCTTCAGTTCCCGTGGGGCATCTCCAAAAGGACGAAGGGTCTCTGTCTGCTTGGAGGCACACTCCAGGAAGTCGTCAGAGAGCAGCGAGGCAGTCTCAGGGTCAGACGCCTTCAAAAGGCGCTCCAGGAGCTTCATCCAGAACTCGTCCAAGATCTCCTCAAGGTTCAGGGCGGCACCACTGTAATATCGACGCAGGTCGGCGTAGAGGTCGCGGAACACTCCTGCATTAGGTCGGTACAGCTCCCAGAGCGGCCACAAACGCCTCCTCCAACCACCGTTCAGAGCCATTTAGAAGTTCCAGAAAGTATGCTGCAATGACAAAAAGGAAGTCACTTATCATAGACTGACTACTGTTCACCAATATTGTTGCCGATTTCAGTACAACAACATTAAAACACCCTGACTATGAAATATTTTACATAGCTTTTAATATAACAATATTCATTCAAAGCTACATAATACATAATAAGCAAGTACATCATGAATCCAATTTCCAAACCGTGTTTTTGTCTTATCCTTAATCACTGTGGTACACCAATAATAAGTGTTTATATTCAGACTATTTTAGACCTGTGGGGTCGTACTGCTGCGGAGTAGCCCAGTACCAGCGAGAGAAGTAGCTCTGGCTACAATGTTCTTCTGCAAGACAGATGCAGTTCTGTTTATGAACCGCTAGAGCACCAAAAGTTACTGACTGCAGCTTTAAGCATTTACATTTTACATTGCAGATTTAATAATAGTATTTATTTGATGAATTTCATATTTTCACCATGTACTATGTACTGAGAAAGAAAGACGTGGACATCTTGGATGACATGGGGGTGAGTAAATTATCAGCAATTTTTTTTTAAAGTGAACTACTCCTTTAAGAGAATGTCACTTAAGTCATTCTTAAAACAGGAAGATGTGTTCGGAGTTTTGACGACCGGATACGGCAAAAGTTCAATATATCAATAGCTCCGCTGGTGGGAAAACGCATGGGACCCACTCAGCCACAGCCATTCATTGCTCTGGTTGGTTAGTGCTATCCTATTGCGTGCAGAGGGATAATGAAAGACAATATTTTATCCCTCCCCTTGGATTTAGGTAGGCCAATTGTGACTTCCCAGACCTAACATCTTGATGTAGGTCTGGCTTGCCAGGCTAGTATAAAAGGGAAATATAAATGTAACATATTTAGTTTTTTTTTTTTTTTACTTTCTTGAACAAGCGTATGTTTTGCCTTTTAGGGGAATTTATAACATGAAACACACATTAATTTCAATAACATGTAATATATGTTCAACATTCGAATAACTTAATAATTAATATAACTGGTTTACATTTATATATATATATATATATATATATATATATATATATATAAAAAACAGTTATATTAATATATATAAACCAGTTATATGATTGCTGCATTCCCATTATCTGATTAGGGTCATGAAACTGAAGTGCTACATCTAAATCTTTATCATTATTGGCGTCACTACAGTTTATCAAGCTTAAATGGAGCACTGCTGTAAAAGGCTTTAAAAACCCCACTGTAATTGCCCTGCGAGGACCACTCGTGTGAAAGCATATGAACTTCAGAGTTTTCCTTTTATCTAGGCTTACAATGACACAAACCAGAAGAGAATTTGGGCTTCAAAGTACTGCAACTGTTTAACCCTTCACATTCGTTAACCCCCGCAGATGGATAAACGAAAAATGTTAATTAAAAGCAGATGAAGTTTCATAAACTACTGCTCTGGATAAGAAAGCTGTCCGTGACAGTACAAGTATAACTTAAAACCCCTAAATCTCATTTCCTTTGCGAGTTGCTGCAGTCGCTACTCTGTTCTTCCTCAACTTTACTCTCTGGGTGGAGAAATGACACCTTAAACTTTTGGATAATTTGAAAATCATTTTGCTAACATAGCCGCCCATACATTGGAAAAACTGAGCAGGCGTGTTAGAAGCTGCAAACGAGCCAACTGTAAGACCGAGTAAATGTGAGTAGTGGACTCACTGTCAAAGGTCCTGTATTGGGCATTTAGCGAGGCTTGAATGGAACGTCCTGCTTCCCTCACCAGGCCTTCGAACTCTCGCCGGCTTAGATTCGATAGCGTCTCCTCCATGGCACTGGTGCAGCAGGTGTAACCTTGCGGGCAGATGCGGAGATGCTCGCCTGCAGATAGAATAGAAAGATAATACGATTTAAGCAGAGGTTTTAACCGAGTTATAGCACCAGAGATGCTAGTGACTCCAGTAGCATAATATCTATATCTTATATCAAGCTCCATAAGATTTGAAATACATGTTAAACATGATGTCCAACGTCCACAAAACAAACAAAACATACATTATATATTAGCTGATTGTATTAGTATCTTGTAGTTTAGCTGTCTACTTACTAAAGGGTAGCTTGAGTGTAGTTTAGCTATTAGCTTTAGCTTAGCTGGCTAAGTTTTCAAAATAGCTTTCACTGAACACAGAGCAATGGGTCAATGAGATCCTCTAGAGAGCAAGAGCTTCTTGGACCCGGCTGACAGTTAGCAAACAACTTTTCCCGTTAAGCTTGTCTTGGGTCACGACTTAGGGAAATAGAGCGAGAGATGCTATCGCCACTATGCATTTTTTATGCTGTCTGACTGCAGTGAGAGTGAAAAATCACAGAGAAGCACAATTTTATGCATTCACCGTGGGAAGACTGTAGCTGAGGGGCTAAAATATTTGCTTTACAATATTATGGTCAATCTAAAAGAGTCATCCATTCAGATCTCTTGGTGTATCTGCGGGTTAGGACCAAGAAATGTTATTTGTGCATATGCAGTTTAGCATAGAGTGCAAGTCTTTTAGGCATTTTTTTTATAGAAATACAGGACCACTCAGATTATTTTACACAAGCCTTTGCCCAAGCATTAATCACTGACAATAAATTAATGGTTTTGTAATGTGTCTGTCAATGTTGTTATTGTTAACTAAAGCTAAAACATTTTTTTTCGTTAATTGAAATAACACTGAAAAAATATTATATTTACAGTAAAACCAAATATTATTCAGACACCAGATGCAATTTTTTCTATTTTTTTACTAGAGGGTGTAAGACACTAGTTCATTTACGCACGTGAGGATAGCTAAATAACTGTCATATAATGGCCAAAAAATCTTCATCCAGTGGACTACCAGTAAAACGTATAAAAATATGGGACCAAAATATATCCAGAATCTTTGACCCAACTATGTTTTACTTGCGTATTATTTCTTTAATTGCTAATACAACCTTTTTTACACCACAGACTGAACAAGCATTGCTTTGTAATTGGTTGACCTAAAATGGTATGATCTAATTGTGAGACAGGCCACGTTTACACAAAGCCGGGTATTTAGCAAAATGAATATTTTCCCCTCTCCGTCAAAAATAACATAGTTCACACACCCGCATAAATACGCCGTCGAAGCGCCATCATAACTATGCCAAACCTATTGGCGGCAGTGTAGGGGTTAAGGATAAAGCCATGCAAGCCAATCAGAATCCTCAGAATCGACACAAGAGAACCTAAAACGCCGTTTCTCCCAGTTCACACGACAACACATAACCGGCGTTTTCAGAAATCTCCACTTTGGCCGGAGTTTTTAGAAATAACCGTTTTCTGTGATAAAAACGGGGTTTTCGAGTAAACGAGAGGCCAATCCGCCGGGAAATATCTGCGTTTTCCCTTCATGTAAACAGGGCCACAGTCTAACAGAAGGATGACCCAAAAAAAAAAATCCAGTGAAATATCAACTGGTTTGGTTACTCTGAATTCTTGTCATATTTTATAACTATAGCGACTAAACTGATAATGTGAGAAATGTTGACGTGTCTGAATACATTTTGTCTGAATCATTTAATAATATATAAATAGTGAAATAACACGCATTCAAGTGTTTGTAGCTCGATAAAAATAAAATAAAAAATTGTACGAATAAAGTCAGGCTCTCACAGGCCGGGTTTCAAACGTGCTCAGCTGCATTATATCACATGCATGCATGTAATGAGCCTGTTTTGAAATGTTTACGCTTGTACATCAACAAGCGGCAAGATCCCAAGATCATATTCTGCATGTCGCTCTGCATTTTGTGGTGTTAAAAAGCCTTCTGTGTCATTATGCATCAAATCCCGGGCCGTTCAGTTGCAGTCCGTGAGCCGCAGGAGTGTGGCCTGTATATCAATGCGTACTGACGAGGGACCACGAGACACAAGACAGATGAAGCTTTTCTTCACACTCTGGCACACAAAGAAAGAGTCTGTGCCGACAATGTGACCGCACAACCATACACGTATGCACACTTACATTACAGCTGAGATCTTGCTTTGCACATTAACACATATTAAAGGAAAGGATCTGCACAATGCAACTGCATATATTAGCACAATACTGCAAATTTTCACATCTCTCTGATCATTGAGAACAAATTCTACACAACTATGTATGCGCAAATTAAACAGTTAAGTCCTGTATATTTACGTTCTTGCATTTCTTTGGCATTTGCAAGCTCCAGTACTCAAGGGGGCGATAGAGTTTTCTTTAAATATCAGTCCCATTAAACTGAATAATATTAGTCAGAACTATAAACATATCAACAGGTAACAATGGCTGCGTTTAACTCGACTTTTAGACATTTTGAAGTGCGTTTCACTTCGTCAAGTGGACAAGGGAGGTTTATTTTGACAGACCGTCAATATTTACAGAGGGAGCGTGTCTACTCGATATGTACACTTCAGGCAGATTTATAGACCACAATGCAACACAACTGTGACGTTAGAGCAGATCACGCTTAATTAACCCCCACTCTACACAACTCTAGGGTATGATTTTGGAGTTATTCTTGTAGCTTTATTTTGTATATTTTCTCTATTAGCCCAAGCATACACACAGGTCTATAGAATTGTTCGTAAAACAAAGTAATTAGACTGTAAAATTATAAATCATTCCAAATGTGACCAAAGTGGATTATAAGCGACCAGATGATTTAAAATGAACAAATCTTTTTTAGAGTCATTTGGTTCATTCAACAAACGAAATGAGTGAAATGACTCAAAAAAAGATTTGTTCATTCTGATGAACAAGTTTGAATAGGAGAGTCACGAACACATCACAGAATAGAGCAAGGTGGCCATTTGTGCTTATAAAACTTGAAACTTTTTTATTTTTATTTATAACTTCTGGCGCTTTTCGGCGTTTGCGCAGACCGAAGTGCCCGCAAAAACACCATGAGCAGCAAAATAGATACTATTGATTAAAACGCTACAAAAAACGAGAATGCAGCATAATAATTCCGAATGATAAAACATCAGATCTAAACGTTTTATATTCATATCCATTTGAGGGAATTATTTACTTTTTTAAAAAATAAATTTCTTAGACATCTACTTTGGCTCTAGGGGCTCTGGATTCATCTTTGAGGACTATTTTGAGTGTTTAGGATTTTTTCTTTTACAAAGTACTACGGCTGCCCTGATGGAAATGTATAGCTCCAACCCGATCTCACGGGAATTCGTACAAATTTTACGAGGTGGCTAATTCGTAACAATTCATACGACCTCACTCGTACAAATTAGTACGATTTTGCTAAATCGTACATATTTTACGAATTGGCCAATTCGTATGAATTCGTATGAATGACCTACCCCTAACCCCGCCCCTAAACTTAACCGTCACATGGGTTTAGACAAATCGTATGAATTTGTACGAGCTGAGGTCGGTACGAATTAGTACGAATTAGCCACTTTTTAATCACTCGTACCAATTCGTAATCGAATTGGTCGTGAGATAGGGTAGATAGCTCCCCAAAAAAAGTATTGTCCGGACCTCATTAGGGAAGGAAAGATATAGACCTTAACTCTTGGAATTAATTGAATACCCCTGGTTTACAATGTATCCTGCTTAGTAAGCATTCTTATTAGTGCATTCTGAACGAAACCAGGAAGAGAGACTAACAGAGGCGGGTCTTGTGTATGCATGAGCAAACTGAATCTACCATAATTCCAGGCAGATCAAGAGATGATGCATTTATTTATGAATGCAGGACGTTCGCCAAGGCAATAAGCTAAAAATAAATCCAGAGGAATTATCTCTTTTCTGTTCTGAATAAACATTGTTCGAGCCTCCTTGAGGCTGTGCCAGTGCGTTGGATAAAAATCGACAGGCTGCCAAATGAACAAGACCCTTAATCAAAGCCTGACCGAGAATCACCTGTCAGCCGCCTCAGTCTGCCCTGAAAAATCAAAGGTTTCTTCAGACAGCCTAATTGTTAGAGATGGACAGCGAGACAAATAGTCGAGACGGATGACAAACAGGCCTTGTGTAGTGTCGGATGAAGCGAATCCCTTCAAGTTAAACTGTTAGCAGGTAGCTTTCAACCCAACTGGCTCAATCCCTTCAGGGCCGGTGACTGTTTAATCAAATGAATGCTCCATGCGGCGTAGTGCTGAGTGCTCTTTTTCCATTCTTTTCCCTTGCATGCCTCTTTGATATTCGCTTGCATGCTGCAAAATACATCAGGATATCAGCTTTTGAAAATATCATTAGAGGAGTAGTTCACTTTTAAAAAAACTTTTGCTAATAATTTACTCACCCAAGATGTCCATGTCTTTCTTACTTTAGTCGAAAAGAAATTATGGTTTTTGATGAAAACATTCCAGGATTTTCTCCATATAATGGACTTCAATGGGAACCAAACGGTTCAAGATCCAAATGAGAGTTTCAGTGCAGCTTCAAAGGGCTTTAAACGACACCAGACGATGAATAAGGGTCTTATCTAGGACCCTTCGAGTCATGACTCGAAAAAAGATTCGTTCATTTTGATGAACGAGTTCGAACAGGAGAGTCACGAATGCTCATCACAGAAAAGAGCAAGACGAGCATTTGTGCTTATAAAACTTAAACTTTGTTATTTTATTTTTTAATGAGCGATCGTTTCGCTTGATAAGACCCTTATTCATCGTCTGGTGTCGTTTAAAGCCCTTTGAAGCTGCACTGAAAGGGTCATTTGGACCTTGAACCGCTTGGTTCCCATTAAAGTTCATTATATGGAGAAAATCTTGGAATGTTTTCATCAAAAACCGTAATTTCTTTTCAAATGAAGAAAGAAAGATGTGGACATCTTGGATGACATGGGGGTGAGTAAATTATGAGCAAAAGTTTTTTGAAAAGTGAAAATAATAATGGAAAAAAATGATCATAGACCTACATCTACATTGAGAACACCCTAGAAACGGCATAGCAATATGTTGAATGATTTTTACGAGCCTGTTTTGTAGACCTCATTCCAACAAGAAAATCTGCGCTAATGTTGACACATCAGACTAAAACAGCCCCAGTGCCTTCTGGATTGGCTTCTGAAATTTGACTTGGACTGACTTCAGAAGAAAAAGACGGGCCTCGTTTTAAAAGTGAACAACCAAACACTGAGAGGAAGTTCTTTTGAGGGATGTTCTTCAAGTTCATCTTCAAAGCCCCTGGCATACCAATGTGAATAGTTCTTTTATTTCCCCATCTCCGTCCTTTCCTTCTTTTCCTGGGAGAGGATTTGCGTGGACTCCTTTGAGATGAGAGCAAAGGCTGCCTCAGGCACCGGTTTACCAGAAGCAGGTGCGGGAGGATCTACAGGTGAGGCTGGTTGAGGTTTTAAATCCCTGCGCTGGCCAAAAAAAAAACATGCTCATGTCCTCCGTGCCTCATTAACAGGGTGTCTCTGAGGAATGAGAAAGTGTTTGGTAGGCTTGATTCCCAACCAAGCCCTTCTGGAAGACTTATAAACGCCACACCCGCGTTAACCACACAAGTACCACATAGCACAACTCTCAGGAACAAGCTCAGCAAGCAGTAAAAGAATTTATGGAAACCCATTCAGAGGTTTATTTAAAGTACAAAAGTGGAACTCAAGCACTGACATATTGACTGACTTATCTACAACTGACTCATTTTCAAAGAAGTTTGCTTTTATAAAATTATATGAATTAAGTAAAAAAAAAAAAAAAAAACGTAGAACAACTTTGAAGGAGTGACCGAGAATATCAGAGAAATTAGAATGTGCTTTGTTAATAAGGTACAACAATAGAACAATTTTAGAAACAAACTGCCTACCCTCCTTTTATGCCCATAACAACCACTAAGAACAACTTAAAGTCCCCATGAAATCAAAATTCAAAAAGCCATTGCAAACTGAGTCCGAAATTACGTGCGAAATTTCCGCAGCGTTAAAAAATAAATACGACCCCACGTTATGTCAATCATGCTTGCACACTGCCTCCGAAACTTTCGTCCATCAAAAAAATCAAATAAAATCGGGTTTGATTTTCTGCGTTTTTCCCATCCGTAGCAAGCAGTTTGAATTGAGTTTAAATGTTTTTTTGACAATTCAGCCACGAATATGTGAAAACTCACCGAATACGCAAACATTTAAAAATACGCAAAAACGAATGCAAAACTGTCGGACTAGTGTGCAATGGCCTTTAGTATGAATATTTTAGACTTACTGTTATTTTAGACTTACTAAATTCGCATTTAGAAGATTCAAAACTTAGTCTCTCAATTCCGCCATGATTTTGATAACATCACTCTGCACTTCAGCATCTCATTAGATTTTCTGTCCAATTAAATTCTCTCTAGAACCTGAAGTGTCCCGGGGCTACTTTATAAATAGACACTGAAGTTGAAGCTAAAATCAGTCAATTTTTCAAGGAAACTGCGGCTTTACTGAGCTCAACAGCTCTGTGTGTGCTGTGATATACTGTAAACTCAATGCTATTGGCTATTTTTAAAAAGTTAGTAGAAGAGTAGAGTAAAAAGAGTAGAAGCTGTTTGATATGTTCCACTGTGTTTTCCTGTTTTATTGGAAATTAGATCAATAACGTCAATAATGGTGTGCATTTTGAAGCACTTTTAAAACTAGCCTACATACTGTACCCACCCTAGCATTGTTAATTGTCAAATTTTCATCAGAAAATGCAAAAATCGAAATATCGCAAAGAAACGTTGGCGAATGATGGCTATGTATACATTAAATTTAATCATGTATTTGTTTTTATTGTTTAGGTGCATGCATGTGTCAAAAAACTAAATCAGTTTATACTGTATGCGGAACTTAACAGAACATGATAGCACCTCTGGCACAGATAACTCTAAGCTGGCCGTCATTTGCTGAATAATCTTTGAATCTGACCCGCTTTTTAAATATGAGGTCACGGGTGACATGGCGCTTTGCCCAAACATTGGTCTCAATTAAGAGGATAAGCTGCCTTTAATGAACACAATGCAATATCTCTGTAATCCCCAGCAGGCCAATGTCCTCAGAGGACACTGGGAAAATGCGCAGAGGAAAAATGAGCTTAGGAAGACAAAGAGAGAGAAGGGGGAGGAATTGTGTAACCTAGAGCAAATTTATCTGTAAGAAGTGTGCCAAACACCTCCGCATTTGTGTCAGCACCATGGATTTGAATTTAAGCATGGACGGATTAACGCCCCTGCCGACCGTTTCCCAAGACTCCAGACCAGTAGGGGGCCCTGATGAGCTGCAGAAATGGTGCATGTTTTCTAGAATGGTACAGTTGTTTTATACAATTCCTGTGAATATAGATAAAATAAGACCGCATGCTTAAACTACTTTATTTAAAAGAAACATGCTTTTGCAAAAGGGATGCAAAACCACCATAAAAGCAGTCCATACAACTTGCGCCCTATATTCAAAGTCTTCTAAAGCCAAACACTAGTGATGCATCCGAAATCAGGTTCTGTCGGAATAGATACTACATTAGAATTTGAATTCACTGTCGTTAAGAAAAGTAAGTTTTATTTAGACCCCTTTTGCGCCGACGTCACAGTTACGTCACGGCACTAGCTGGAGGCAAAACAAAGTGAAAACTGGAGGCGGCCAATAAAAACCAGCACAGATTCGGCTCCATAATAAGAGCTTAAATTATTGTTACTATTATTAAATGTCATCTTGTTGTGTTGTTTGGTGCAAGAATTGATATGCTGTATCTGGAATTTTTATTTCTAGAAAATATTCACATCATTAAAATCTCACCGTTAGGTCACGCTTTAATTGTCGTCGTCTCGGCGCTGGCTCGGCAGAACTGCGGATCGTACACACAAGTCTTGTATAGACGCTTTCATCAGACGCGTTGCCATGGTGATGAGCTGGCCCAAAGTTAACTTCCGTTCTGTTAGTTTATACTGTTTATTGGATAATACGGCATTGACTGTATTCAGATACTATATTAAAATAGCTAGGTTTATCCGAGATATCCGGTACAGTGTTTCCCATGCATTTATTAGTGGCAGCCCAACTCATTATCAGCGCTGACCGCCACATATTGATTTCCGGCTTTTACGATTTAAGGAAAAGTTGTATTTGACTGCAGAGTTGCGTGTAGCGCATATCGCAAGCTCTCTCTCTCTCTCTCTCTCTCTCACACAAACACATTAACAGCGGAGCAGAATGTATCATAACGCTGCACAGATCCATCCAACATCCTGTCATGTGGAGACCCGCCTTAAAAAAAGGTTAGCAAGCATGTAAGAAGCTAATAAGGAGAGATATGTTCACCTAATAAAGCCTCGTCGCGCGCTCCGCTCGCCACAGTTTTTTAACACTGCGGTAAATCAGAACACGTCGGTAGAAAAACATCTTGTCTCCTATTTTTGTTCAACGGGTCTGGTAAGTGTCACATTTCAGTTTGGCCAGGTAACATTTATTTTCTTTGACTGTCAAGAAATACCAGCTACTATGGTTATTTACTGTTATGGATTGTCTGCGCAAGTTTGCCGGAAGTTAAGTTTGGCCCAGTTTTATGCACATGCGCAGGTACCGTGTGTTTATGTTGTCACTGCTGAAAGCGTCTTATAGGACCATCCCAGCAAACAAATTTAGGTTCTGGGAACGTTAGTTTTTGGTTACCAGAACATTCTTAGAACTTTACCTCAAGGTTAAGGGAACGTTCTCGGAACATTCTCCTTACGTTATAAAAATGAAACCTAAAAATAACCTCCATGGAACGTTCCTATAACGTTCTTGTTTGGTTCCCAAAAAAATAACCTCCTGGGACCATTCGGGAACATTCTGTGTTTGCTGGGATATAGGCATCTAAAGATTTATTTGCCCTTAGTTTCTCTTTACAGTCGGTTTCTCTATAAGGTAGGTGTAGAAGTCAGGCCACTCAACCGAGGTAACGTACGTTAATCCTGTCAGATCGTCCATGAATTGAGTAGAGCGTGTAGGCGGCTACGGGTCGGCCAATCTGGTTCTGTCCGTTAAAATGAACTTTTGGAAATAAAAATGGATTTTCTCCAGTCATTGTTAAAAAACAAGCTAACAATACTTGCTAACTAGCATAAGTGAAGCAGCCAGAGGGATCATTCTGCCTCCACCTAAGCTCCGCCCACAAAAAAACGTCACCATGTTAACCAAATGAAAAGGGGTCTATAGTATATGGGTAGAGTGAAACTCAGACATACTACATTCGCCATGTTACCATCACATGACCTACAGTTATGCTGCTTCACTTACATTCATAAATCACCTCCCATGGCCTCATGGGATAGTAAAGTGTCCATCGTATGCACACTTCAGTATCTCGGCAAAAGTAACCTAAAAATGATAACCTAAATTTTCAGAAGCTCTGGACAATAAACATTACATCTTCCCCTTTTGGCACATAGGCCTATGTAAAAACACTGAAAAACATTCAAATTCAACATTTACTCTCCCCATTACTACAAATTCCCTGCCCAGTTTCAGTTAATGGCAACAAACTGATGTTGCCCCAACACAAATGGATTTAGTAAAAGTACAGAAAATTAAGTTGTGAGAAGAATTGTCACAGTTTGGTCATTTTATTAAACGAAGAACTCTATGATGGGCCTGACACCAATTTATACTTTGCAACAAAACTATCAGCTAAACCGTCTACACTAGAGTTTTGTTAAAGGGAAAGATCTAGTTCTGGTAACGTTTTAATGTGCTGTTTCATTTCCGTTGTATGGCATCCGTGCCCAGGACATCCCAACATCATAATCTGTTCCTGTATGCATGGAGGGACCCTGTTGGGGAATAAAAACTGATGAAGGATTAAGTCCTTATACAGTATAAAAAATAATCTGGGCCTTTGTCACCTCTGGCCGATTCAATCTCCTGTCCGTTTCTCATCTGCTCTTCCGCCACATTTCCAGGTGACCTTTCTTCAACCTCTTCCTGTGCCTATTAGCACTCATTACCCCCCTCCTGCTGGGTTTCTCGCACTCTCTTAACCATCTGCCTCTGGTCTCTCTTATCCGCTACCCTGCTGAGTCGCGGGGCTGCTCAAAGAGTCCTGGGCGCCGTGCCGTCTTGCGTTAAGGGCTTGTGACCCCTGAACCAGGCCTTGCACGAAGCCGCAATAAAGGCGATTGACGGCCGCTCGCTTTATGTGCTAAAGAGACGACTTCAGAGCAACCCCTGGTATGCCTTATAAAACACTGGAAAGCACCTTTTAATTGATTTCCTAGGTAGTTCTAAGATGCCAGCCCTTCCTTTCTTTGGTAAATGGGTAGGATCGTCAAGCTGAGGTATGTCTGGGGTCTGGCCATAGTCGCTGGTGAAAATAGCCCAGGCCTGACTGTGATTTAGTTTGCATATGGTCTGGTCTCATATGTGTGTTTACAGTTTTATGACCCAGGGGAACCGAGGAAGCAGAAGTGAGTGTGAAATATAAAGGCCATAACAGGTTGGTCTAATGAGCTGCTATGATCCTATAACACACAATATATGAGCGGGTTCAAACGGAAAATACAACCCTGTTGACTTTATACTTAGAACATGATATACAGGCGCCTTTTGGGAAACTATTAAAACAAAAAGTACAGCTTAGTGTTACACAGATAGCATAGCTTAGATTTTCAAATTTAACGAGAGCAACACCAACATTTAAAACACTATGGCATGTGGGGTCAAATGTGTACAAAAAGTAAAAAAAAACTTTTTTCGGGATTGCAATATCTTTCCCAATGTTAAAATACTTACATTTATCCCATCTTAAAGTTAAAAGACAACTATAAATAAACATTCAATGGTTGTTTTTTACTGTGAACACTGTTTCGCTATCAAAAGTCCTTTGATTTGAACAGTCAACATAGCAACAGTGGCTCAAACAATGATGTGAGTTTGGGGCGGGGCTCTCTGTATTGATGGACCAATGATAGAGAGGAGAGTGTTATGAAAACCAGTTTGCTGCCACTAGTGCGCTAATTTACATAAAAATTATAAAATATTATTGCGAGCAATTTATAATTGCATGCTATTCCAAAGAAAAAGAAAAAAGCTATCTTCTTAAAGGAGTAGTTCACTTATAAAAAACAACTTTTGCTGATTATTTTCTCACCCCCATGTCATCCAAGATGTCCATGTCTTTCTTTCTTCAGTCGAAAAGAAATTAAGGTTTTTGATGAAAACATTCCAGTATTTTTCTTCATTGGGAACCAAACAGTTCAAGATCCAAATGAGAGTTTCAGTGCCGCTTCAAAGGGCTTTAAACGACACCAGACGATGAATAAGGGTCTTATCTAGCGAAACGATCGCTCATTTAAAAATAAATAAAGTTTAAGTTTTAAAAGCAGAAATGCTCGCCTTTCTCTGTTCTGTGATGAGCGTTCGTGACTCTCCTGTTCGAACTCGTTCATCAAAATGAACAAATCTTTTTTCGAGTCATGACTCGAAGGTTCCTAGATAACACCCTTATTCATCGTCTGGTGTCGTTTAAAGCCCTTTGAAGCTGCACTGAAACTCATTTTGACCGTATAATTAAGTCCATTTATATGGACAAAATCCTGAAATGTTTTCATCAAAATCTTAATTTCTTTTTGACTGAAGAAAGAAAGACATGGACATCTTGGATGATATGGGGAGAGTAAATTATCAGCAAAAGTTTTTTTTAAAGTGAACTACTCCTTTAACTGGGTTCTAAACATAACTTGCTCTGAAACAACTTTTCGGCTAATGTGGCCTAGGGTGAAAAATATGCCACCTTAAAAACGTATGAATAAAATCCCATTCTCTCGTATATTTGTCTTAATGTTCCGCTCGGAAATGCAGTATATCTACAATGAAAAATGTATCCTAAATTCGTACATTTGGACTGCATATCATACTAGCTTAGCAGACTTGGCAACATCTAATAAACCATTTTCGCATCAGGCAGTCGATTGAGACAGGAAAGATATGTTTCTTATACAAGCGACTTCATCTTCTTGAGCATTTGTTGAGATCATGACACATAGCATGCATTATGGATATGCTCTAAAACGTGTGCCTTGCTTCGCTAATGGTGAAAGATGGCTAAGCGTACAACCCAGCTCTTTAAATTGGACATTTCTAGGTTTCCATAAATCTAAAAATACACCGCAGCTCAGACTCTGCCTGGCTGCCTAGACACACACGTGTGCAAGTGAACACGTGCCGTGTGTGTGTGCAAACAGCACTTGTATTCGTGTGCATTACAATGTTTGCCAAACCTTGTTAAAACAGACGTCCTGATCTCGAGTGTGAGACAAGGACACGTGTGAGAGTGTGGATGAGGAAAACAGGCTAAGAGGTTAAGATGAAGAGAGAGTGAGAAACTTAAGAGAAAGGCCACAAGAACTTCTGTCCGGTTGCTTCAGTGCGTCTTACCAAGTATTTTTAGCCTGGATTTTGGTGCTTAAATATTCTGCTCTGGTATACGCATTACGTACAATGGCGGCTGTTGTTTTTTAAAGGGGTGATGAACTGGGAAATCAAATTTTCCTTGAGCTTTTGACATCTAAGAGGTCACCATATTATAAGAATATCCTACCTATCTCACGACCAATTCGTACGAATTCGATTCACGAGTGATTAAAAAGTGGCTAATTCGTACTAATTCGTACGACCTCACTCGTACAAATTCGTATCGATTTGTGTAAACCCACGTGACGGTTAAGTTTAGGGGCGGGGTTAGGGGTAGGTCATTCGTACGAATTCATACGAATTGGCCAATTCGTAAAATATGTACGATTTAGCAAAATCGTACTAATTTGTATCGAGCTGAGGTCGTATGAATTGTTACGAATTAGCCACCTCGTAAAATTCGTACGAATTCCCGTGAGATCGGGTTGGAATATCCTGTAAGTTTCAGAACGTCCTTGTTAGTCCAATAAAAGCCTTTTTTGACACCAGGCTCAGCAAACAACTCGTTTTTCAAAGTGGGGAACTATGACGTCAAAGAGAATTTCCTCTCAATTCCGATTTCATTTTAACTCCTACGGTGGCCAATGTAGTCCAAGATTAACATGGCTTCCAGTTCGACCACGTCCATGAGTGTTAACTCAATTGTAAACGCGAAAGGCAAAGCTTGAATTAACGGGTATGTCCCTCTTTGGCTAATGTACTTTCAAGATGGAGGGGCAACATGCGACCGACATTAGAACCCCTTACCCGTATGTATTTTCAATGGCATATTATACACTCACGAGAATACTTTATTACTCGAACGAAGTAAATATACATTAATGAGCACATATATTTTTGAAAGAACTAAGTGTTTTTAGCTAAGAATAAACTAAAAGAGTTACACAGTGTAGCTTTGAAGTAATCATCACTGGTACGCACATACTGGTACGTTGCTGTACAATTACAGGAAGAGAAACCATGCAGGAAAAAAACAATAAATCACTGGGCTTTCCACAAATCACCAGGCTGGGAGTAAGTGAGAATGTGCTTACTAAGTAGACTATAAAAACAGCAAATGATAATGTCCCATCATTCTCAGTGTGATGCATTAATTTTATAATCCCTCAGTGAGCTGTATCGACCGCATTGGCTGTCATTCGGTGCGTGAGGTTCCTCCAGTGAGCAAGGAAAACGTGCCGTGACTGAAACGGCAAGCCATTATGCAAAATAATAAGTTCTTCATAATTGCTTCCACTCAAACAATAAAAAATGTCACAATAAATAAATCTCATCAGCCTAATGGTCTGTCGCATGAGCTGACAGGGTCAAGACAAATGAACAAAACACACCAGGAACAGATATAATGGATTGGAGTGTGTTTGGCTACAATATATTCAGTTGTTTAAGTTAAGTGAATTAATATTTTTTTATAAAAAGTATATTTTTATAATTATTTAAAAAGTTTAAAATATATTTTTAAACTTAATATACTCAAATTGCAAGAGCAAAATAAAAATAATCAAAATGACCCAAATCCGCAAAATCGCACTTTAACGACCAATAAAAAGGGGGGAAAAATAACTGTTTTATGGAACATTTACAACCTGGTCAGTCAAATTGACAGTCCAAGTGCTATCCGAACGTGATCCGATCACTGAAAATGTAAACTAATGCTAGGTAAAGGGGTCATTTGAGGGCTTTTCTTTAACTTGAAATCCTTGCTCATTGAGACATTCTCAAATTGCCATGCTTGCCGCTGCTAAAATCTGGATTACAAGCCCCTGGATTACGAACAGAGTATTTGAGTCTTAAAGAAATCCTAATCCCCGAGCTGTCACGCATGGAGTCACAAGTGTGTGTTTAAAAGAGAGCATGTACGTTTTGTTTTTGAAATTGCTACACATTTACTGGGGCTTTTAGCATTTAGCATTAGCTGTTCTACTTTGTATAAAAAATCTCAGGTGCAACATTTTACAACCCCAAATTTGGTCTTCTTTGCCGTAATTTCAGATATCAGACACCACTTCTAAATGATCTTTGACCTGTCTTGATTGGTTTTTCTTTTTACCCAGTGCAGTTTGTTCATGATTTTAGAGGAAACGTGGATGCTATGCAACCTGTCGGTGTTAATTTGACTAGCTTCTCCCAAATGACAGATGACTTTGCGTTGAAGTGTGGACACAACAAACGTTTTGGGACATGTTTTCTCCTCACTTATGATTAGCACACTTATTTTGCTACTCTAACAACCAAATGACAATTTGGTTGTGTTGTATTATTAGCATTTAGCATTGTTAGCATTGTTTTGTACCAAAACAGACCGTCATTATTGAGTTGCGAAACACTCAAACACGGTAATAAGAAAAACATGTTTTGCTAACATTTCCTGTAGCTAATGGGAGGCTTTGGATTAGAGTTGCCAACCTTCCCGTATTAGCCGGGACGTCCTGTGTATTGGGTCTAATTTATTTGTCCCGTACGTCACCTCCCTTGTCCTGTTTATTGACTGCTACGCTGATCTAACCACTGACTGATACAACAGCAACACAACACTTGAGAATGATCATGACACCAGTCATCATCCAATCCCCACACTCATGAGCATTACACCATACGAATAACAAACAAAATTGAGAATTAATACATTCTTTTGGGACAAATCATTGTTTGATTTGCGAATTCTCTGCTGTCTGGTCACTCCCAGTTCAATCCGGACTTGCGCTAACGGCAAATCCCTTTCACTGTCCTGCTTTTGATTTCAGCAAATTCGTTTTAAAACCCATTCAAGCCCATTTCCAATCCGTCAAAATCGAGGCACCAATCAGAAACGTTGGGCGGGCTTTACACGATGACAGCGCCGGGATTTTGAAGCAGATTTTGTTGGCCTACATTACAAAGATGGATGCCACCGTCAAACATCACTCGTTCAAATCAGCTATCGCGTCGTGCCTAACAACGCCCTTCAGTACTTATTCACAGTGTTGGGGAAGCTACTCTGAAACTGTAGTTTGACAAGCTACAAGCTACTCGTAAGTTAAAGTAGTTTAACTACAGTCAAGCTACCCGTTTAGAAAAGTAGTTAGCTACACTACAAGTTACAATTAAAAAGTAGCTAGCTACATTGAAACTACGTTTGCTTTTTGAACAACATATATTATAAATAACTGAATAAGTGTCTGAGGAATGTTTTAAGTTAAATATTTAGTGTTTAAAACAAGGCAATGCAAATACGATTTCAAAGAGTATTGTTTTAATACACACAACACTAAAATATCTCTGACTGTTTGTCAAAAGTGCAACAAATAGCCTACAACATTGCAAGAACGAAATATACATCCAACGTAAATTGCATGTAGAACATTTCCTCAAAAATACTATGCCATGGGTAATTAACGTTAGTTGTTTCGCCATCCTTCAAATCTGCGTCACGTCTTGCTATATAATCATAATATGGGTGTGTCAACCCACTTCTGTACGTCAGTGAAGCGTTAGCCGCAAGATGCGTGATTAAACAACAGGTGGCGGTAATGGCAAAAAATTAGTTAGTAATCTAACAAGAAGAATATCCTTGCATCGCGCTGATTCGCGCAGGCTTGACAATGTAGCAATGTAGCTTTTGCTCGCGCTACACCGCTACTTGCTGCAAAAAGTAGTTAGCTACTGGAAAAGCTACACTGTTTAAAAAGCAACTGAGCTACTGCCAAGCTACTGAAAAATGTAGTTAAGTTAGTAGCTACGCTACTTGTAGTTAACTACTCCCCAACACTGCTTATTCACGATACAGCAAAGCCTCTCGTACCTTATTGCTTACATAAAGAAACACGATTATCCCGTATTTTCTTTTTTGAAGTTGGCAACCCTGCTTTGGGTAGTAGCTGCCTGTTTATGGTGATCAAACTAAACCTCAGCCCAACTCTTGAAATATTTACACGCATAGCATGTCCCGAACGTCACACTTTCACCTTTAATAGAGTCTGACGCATTCTTCTTCATTGGATACAAATACAAGGAGACACTTAATGAGTAAATGGTAAAGAACTTATAATTCACTCAATGTCAAGACCTAAAGAGATTACTTGACTAATACAGTCAACCGAGGATGACGTCAAAACCTTCCCTGAAGCCTATGTGATATGTTGATGTTGATATCACTGTTGTTAGGACACCAGATAAGATAAAAGGTCTCATTTACTAACCATGCCTATCCACAAATTTGCATGTGAAATCAGCATCCGAACATTTGCAAAGAACAAATCGTCATTCATTAATAACTTTCATAGTTATTCTTAATTTACAGGAAAAAACAAGTACAGAAACTCTGGGTTGACTTACAAGCGTTAAGATGAATTTTAAGACAAAATTGTATACATGATTATTTCATCTTAAATATAGTTTGTCATACACAGTAATGAGAAAAGTTGCATTAAGCTCAAGCTGTGAGGTGGCTGAACTGGTTTTGGCAGGAAAAAGTCTCCTGTGCTTATAAATACGAATTAATCAAAGCATAATTAGTAAATGAGACCCAATTTTTTTTTAAACAGAACATGCACATACATGTTATATTTTCAATCTCGCTCATGGAAATCTTGTTCAATCCCCGAGACAACACACATTTCACAGCACTCTGTGTCTCTGCCACTCGAGCAGTATAATGTTCCTCGAACAAAGAAGCTGACAACGATAATAATCACATCTCCGTCTTCATCACTCACTCCTCTCTTCCCTTTCACCAGCGTGTTGGCAGCGAGATAACCTGACAGCAAATTGGCTGACGCAAAAAACATGCAATTAATATTGGCAGAGCAAAGTGGCTGAAGGAACGCTGGGCGCTACTGTGAATTATTCACAACACTGTGAATAACACGAGCAGGCTGGTGAAGAGTAATCACAAATGGAGCCATTTCGTGTATTTAATCAGCTAGAGGTGCTAACAGCATAGCTTAAACAATGAACCCTAGCTGGATTTGTTTTCAACTAGCAAATGTGTCAGGGTTTTTTTCTTTTGTAGTTGTGGAGAGTAAGAATTAATCAGGGATTTATGTAAGGCAAGAGTTTTATTGACATACAACATCAACATGTCTGGGTTTATAGCTAAGTCAATGCTAATGCTACATGACAGCTACATACATTGTTATGGTTAATCAACTGTTAAAAGGTAGATTTAGTTGACAATCAAGTGAGATTTGGGTTTAAATTCAACTGTCACTTCTTTGTTTTGAGTCATAGCTACAGTAGCGCAAAACGAAAACAATGCTAAGACTAAGGCTTAGTTTCTCAGGGAATGTAAGAACTGGTCAAATTGATTGAAATGGTTGTTGCTTTACATAGCAAAGCTAGCAAAGCAGGTCATGTGAACCTAGTTTTAAAGATATATTTAATTTAGATTTTGAATAATTAAGATTTGCTAATGGGTTTGAAAGAAGATTAGAAAAATATACTAAAACTGGAAACTGTTTTTTTAAAAATGTAATAATATGTTACAGTATTACACACTATTAACTATCAGCCTTGAGCAGAGAAGAATTCTTTGAAAAACATTAAAAATGATAATTGTTCTAAACTTTTGACCCCAATATACACACTGTAAAAATTAATGCGCTTTATCTAATCAAAAAAACTGTGGCAACAGACATCAGGTGTCTTCAATGTTGCCAATATAAAATAAAGTTAATATAAAATAATTAATCTTCGACGTCTGTCTGTTATTCAGATATTTTTTATTAATTTTTGGGTATAAACTTTACTCGTTTTAAATGGTTAACTTTTAAGGAATATTTTGATTAATTATTACTCAATTCTAATTTGTTCAATTTAATTTTATAAAATTGATTTTTAATCTGTTGCCACATTTTTATTGATTAGATAAAGCATATTCATTTTTATAATAAATATCAATAATATATTATGCAAGGGAAATGATAAAAAATAAAGCTGTTTGTTGTTAGTTCATGCTAGCTCAGGTCCTTTAAATATTAATAACGGATACAACATCTGATTTTAATAATGCATTAAATGTTGAAATTAATATTAGCTGCGATTAAAAAAGCTTTGAAGTATTTTTCAATGTTAGTTCATGTTAACTAATGTAGTTAACAAATAGAACCTTATTGAAAAAAATGTATTTATTCTGTATTTTAACGTGAAGAAATGTCTACGTTTATCCTCCACGCTTTTTAAGACACAAGCGTCCTAAAAGCGTCCTTTTTGTTGAGCAGAATCTCAGGAATGCTTCTCAAAGAACTACACTTCCCAGAGTGCACCAGCACTTGATCAGTCATTGATTTGGAGGACCTGAAACACATGGAGGATCTTAGTCATTCAGAGAAACAAACTTCAGAGAAAAGACACTCCAAGTTCACTCCAAAGATGCCAATGGTTGGTGAAATGTTTTATTTATACTTTCATGGTGTTTGAAATGCTGCTTAATATGTTTGAGCTATGTTTAACTGCTGTGTAGATTGATGAAGGAACACATTGCACCATTGTCTTTGTGTTAAATGGGTTTGTACTAAAATAATATTTTATTTTGAATTAATAATTAACAGTATAAGATACAAAAGGATGGTACAAAGTTTTGTTCTGTTTTTAAAGGTTTACAACTAAATTTGCTGAACAGACCAATCAACTGACAAAGCCACAAGAAAAATAAAAGTGATTTGAGTTTGAAATTTAACTTGTCCTTTGGAGGTTGAACAAGAGTAGGGCTTGACAATACTTTTCAGAGATCTTAACGTGTACAACTTTTACAAGCGTTTCACATGCACCCAAACAAAAGAAGGCTTGTCAGTGGTTCCAGGTGCTGCGTCTACCTCCGAGTGCAGGTGTGCTTTTATTTGTGATCAGTGGCAGGGCAAGAGGGTGTGAGATCTGATCAGATCTGCATGATCTCGACTCTAACAAGCCTAACGGTGCACTGCAGATCCCCGCCGAGAAACACCCTCGCGCATCAAACGAACAATCAGTGGGCCAGAGGGAGAGAAGCTGTGTGGGAGAAGGTGTAATTATGCTCAGATAATCACGAGTCCACAATTCATCTGCCAAACATGAGCATTCGCCACAAATCAGTGTGTATTAGCACAAGCCGAAACTACTAAAACTAGACTGTAAAAAATAAAATGTTCAGTACAGACAAGAAATTAAACTATTTCTACATGATCTTACCTTCTGAAAATACTTTTGTTGATGCAATATAATGTAATGTAACCAAAAATGGAGCGCAACTGAAAAGAAAACAAAACTAGAAGTATTTCGCATTTCATGGAAGAAGAGCTCGATTGCATACAGAGAGGCCTTAAAACCTGCTAGATCTGCTTGTTTTTCAACACTATCAGAAGAAAGTTAACAAAACCCTAGGTATTTATTTGAAACAGAAGCTAAACTAATGAAAAATAAATCTTCAAGCCCAGAAGTTTCCAAGCAGCACAGCAGGTAATGACTTGAACTTCTTCACTTATAAGATTGATAATATCAGGGTCAAAATTCTAACTATGCAACCGTCTAATATAGCATTGCATCAGGGAGTGCATTGTAGTCTCCCTAAGGAAACATTCGATTCATTCGTTACTATAGGAGAGGAAGAATTTTTTTAATTCGTTAAATCATCTAAGTCGACAGCATGTATATTAGACCGACCCCTAAACCAACTAAGCTAATGAAAAAGATGCTTCCAGAGGTCAAAGATCCTCTTCTTAATATCATTATTTCATCTTTGTCATTAAAATACATACCAAATAAGCTTAAGCTGGCTATGATTAATCCGCTTGTTAAAAAACATAACTTAATCCTACAGAATTACTTAATTACAGGCGGTTCTCAAATCTGCCTTTTCTGTCAAAGATACTAGAAAAGGCAGTATCTCTCAACTATGTTCCTTTTTAGACAGAAATTATATCTGCAAAGATTTTCAGTCAGGATTTAGACCATATAGTACTGAGACAGCTCTCATTAATCACAAATGATTCGCTTATATCATCCGATCGTGGTTGATTCTCTCTATTAATGTTGCTCGATCTTAGTGTTGCATTTGATACCATCGACCATAAAATTCTTTTAAATAGACTTGAAAATTATGTTGGCATTAGTGGGAATGCATCAGGATGATTTAAATCATACTTATTTAATCATTATCAGTTTGTAACTGTAAATGAAGAGAAATAAATCAAGTTCAGTATGGAGTCCCACAAGGCTCAGTACCAGGACCGCTGCGAAACTTACCAATTCACAAAATTAACGGAATGCATAGCTGATATAAAAACTGGATGACTAGCAACTTCCTACAACTTACTTCTGAAAAAACAGAGATTCTAATTATTGGACAAAAAACTTAGACATGTAATAGCATAGAATACTCCCTAACACTTGATAGCTGCTCTGTCAAGTCTTCGTCGTCGGTTAGGAACCTGGGTGTGCTCTTTGATACCATTTAATTTCATTTAAAAGTCATGTGTCTAGAATCAAAAATCTAATTTTTTCATCTTGAAAATGTCTAAATTGCGTCAAATGCTCTCAATGAAAAATGCAGAACAATTAGTTAATGCGTTCATGACATCAAGGCTAGATTATTGTAATGTTATTATGGGTGGTTGCCCTGCACGCTTAATAAACAAACTACAGCAGGTCCAAAATGCAGCAGCTTGAGTTCTTACCAGAACCAGGAAGTATGACCCAGTTCTGTCAACACATTGGCTACCTATTAAACATCGTATACATTTTAAAATATTGCTCATCACTTACAAAGCACTAAATGGTTTAGCTCCCCAGTACTTGAGCGAGCCATTAACGTATTATAGTCCTTCACGTCTATTGTGATCTCAAAATTCCTGCCAGTTGGTTTACATGGCAGAACATTCTATAAATATATTAAACCTTTATATATTAAATATAATTTATTTTTATTTATAATATTACATTTTAAAATGAATAATATTATAATGTATAATATACAATTACATTTAATAATAATGAAAGCGGTTCATACTTAATTTAATCTAAACTAATATAGCCAAATTGATAAGTTGCTAAGTTGATATTACAGTAAATATTTTAGTTAATTTAGAATCATATGAAGCATTTTTTTATTATATGACAGAATATTTTGAAACAGTATTCAATTTTGAATAATAATGAAATCAGTTCAAACTACATAATATAATCTAAACGAATGAAGCCACATTTTTCACAAGTGGATATTACAGTAAATATTATTTTTGAATTGAAATGATATATTTCATATTTCATATTTTTTAAATGATATATTTATTTATATGTATAATTGTATATAATTATGATAAAAAATGTATCTAGTAATTCATGCCTAATAATTCCATAATTTGTGAGGAATTACCACTGGATTAAAATGTGTGACACTCGTGCAAACAGAAATTAGATGCGTAAAACTAATTAACAACGTCAAATGAGCGAATTTGATGGTCACTCTCCACTGAACGACTATATTAATGAATTTGCATGTGCGACGAACGCCTTTGATATGCGAAAAGCTTAACCCCCTGTCTGATTGGGGGTTGGATGTGTGTGTGTGTCAGTGTGGCTGAGAACATGGGTGTGTGCCTCTTTCATTTCACACAGGGCTCATGGGTGTGTGCCTCGCTCTATAGAAGAACAGCAAACATGAGCCAGCCCTGAGGTCTGAAACCAGGCTACAGGTTACAAACAGCACTAATTCGTTGATACTTGGATCTTACTTTCAAAACCTGAAAATAAATCTGTTAAATAACAAAGTTACGATCATGAATAACCGCAAGGTCGCACACATCTCCACCCGACTCCCATCTTCACGGCCTACTTGAGGGAAATGTGAGATTGTCATTGTTTTGAGTGTCCGCAGGGCTCAAAGTGTCACGTAGTCCCCTCCGTTGAACAATACACTGCCTCTGTGTTTGTAAAAATGGGAGACACACAAGTTGCGTCGGTAATTCTAGACGGCAATATTCAGCTCTGGTTCCTCTCTGACCTTTAGGTGATGCTTTATGATCAGCTCTTTCTAATACATGCTAAAACAAAACGAGGCGGAAATCTCAAACCCTCCAACTCAGAATCCGCAGTGTGGGTATCACTGTCACACCAGTTAAAGAGGCATCAAAATAACATTTTACAGAAATTACGACTTTGTCATAGGTCACGTAGCAGTGACAACATGGCGGATGTAGTGCATCTAAACTTTATTAATACCACACAGTCGTGCTCATACTGAATAGAATGTACTTTTTTAATGGTTGTGAAGTAAGCTTCAAACCAATCTACTGCCTACTATACAGTATGCGATTTCGACACAGTGTGTAACTAAACCAGCATGTCAGTTCTGATATTTAAACAACATTGTGTTACCATTACATATAATATATAACATACAAATCGACTAATTGCATGTAACACAAAAGTTGGTCTACATAATATGTATACATATTGTTAAATAGTGTGTATGTATATATATATATATATATATATATATATATATATATATATATTAAGTGTGTGTGTGTGTATATTAGGGCTGTCAAACGATTAATCGCATACAAAATAAAAGTTTGTGTTACATAATATATGTGGGTGCACTGTGTATAATTATTTTATATATATATAAATGTATAAATACACACACATGCTAGTATACATTTAAGAAATATTTCCATATTATATATAAATATAAATATTTTAAATGTAACTAATGTTTTTTCTTAAATATACATGCATGTGTGTGTTTATATTTATATAATTATACAAAATAATTATACACAGTGCACCCACATATATTATGTAAACACAACATTTTATTTTGCATGCGATTAATCACGTATTAATATATATATATATATATATATATATATATATATATATATATATATATATATATATATATATATATATATGAGAGTTCAGATGCAAAGCCTAAGTGCTGTAAATTTTCTTATAAAATGACCATTTTTATCAAGCTTGTATATTTAAGTTCAGTAATTTCACTTAAATGGCAATGAAGATTACCTATTAATTGTCATTTAAGTGAAATTACTGAACTTAAATATACAAGTCTATAGAATGCTCATTTTAGAAGAAAATTTCAAATGGCATTTAGAGGCTTTTGCATCTGAACTCTTCATATATATATTTGTGAAAATGTTCACAGCTGCACTCTTCTATACAATGAAAGTGGATGGGGACTGAGGCTGTCAAGCTCCAAAAAACATCACAAAAGTAATCCAAATGACTTATTACAAGTCTTCTGAAACTGTGAGCAAGGAACAGATTGACATTTAGGAGGTTCTTCACAGAAAATCTGCTTGAGAGCCGTAGCCCTCATTCACTTTCATTGTTTGGAAAAGAGCAGCTTGAACAGTGCTTTAAATATCTCCTTTTGTGGTGGAAATACAGCGTAAATTATAAACAACATAACTTAAGTCATTTATATTTAGCCACTAACTTATAATGCATCTCTTTTAAATGCACACGAACGCTTCCAAGCAGACAAACACAATCTGGCCATCAACCCCTTTAAAGCTTTTAAACAAACAACTTATTCAACAGTTTGAACAATGAATAAAAGATGTTGAGACGGTCTCAAACAGTCTTTAAATCATACTTATCTAACCATTATCAGTTTGTAACTGTAAATGAAGAGATGTCTTATCGATCACAAGTTCAGTATGGTGTACCACAAGACTCAGTACTGGTACCATTGCTGTTCGCTCTGTACATGCACCTTAGGAGAAATCATTAGGAAGCATGGCATTAGTTTTCACTGTTATGCTGATGATTTGCAGTTCTATATTTCTCCACACCCTGACGAAACTTAACAATTCACAAAAATAACGGAATGCATAGCTGATATAAAAAAACTGGACGACTAGCAACTTCCTACAACTTACTTCTGAAAAAACAGAGATTCTAATTATTGGACAAAAAACTTAGTCACGTAATAGCCTAGAATACTGTCTAGCACTTGATGGCTGCTCTGTCAAGTCTTCACAGAAAATCCTGCTTGAGAGCAGCTTGAACACAGTGCTTTAAATATCTCATTTTGTGGTGGAAATACAGCCGACATTTAACAGAAGATAAACAACACAACTTAAGTCATTTATATTTAGCCACCAACTTATAATGCATCTGATTTAAATAAACATGAACGCTTCAAGCAGACAAACACAACCCCTTTAAAGCTTTTAAACGAACAACTTATTCAACGGTTTGAACAATGAATAAAAGATGTTGAGACGGTCTCAAACGAGACGGTAGTGCGCGGCCGGCACTTGCTACATTTTCCTCATCTCCCCCTTCTGTCATTGAGACCGCAGGCGATGACCTTGAGAATTTCCTCTCGGCCAATAGGAACTCTTTGTTTCTCCCAGCCTCTCAAATCTGCTGAGGATGCCAATGTATAATGCCTCAAATACACTTATTACCGAAGGCGGCTGCCGAGGCGGTGTTGCGTTGATGTTTGTGTGTACAGTAGGTGTTTTGTTTGTGTGTGAAATACAAAAGGAGGCAGGATATATATTGTACGGATATATTTTCATCATCTTGTAGAAAAAGTGCATTGTGAAAATTGGGAATGTTTCCTTCCTGGTTTATGTGTGGCACATGTGCAATCATTTATCTCCTTTAGGCACACAGCACAATTAGACATATGCATCCCAAAGGAATTCTGGGAGCACTGATATAATTGCATGTTTAACCGAACTGATTTGTGACATATTACCGGTTATAATGTGCAACCTGTTATCAAAAAGATGGCTGTGTCATAAATATTGATGGCAGATTTCATACTACCCAGCATGCATGGGACAGATTCACAACCTGCCAACATTTTTTTAGCCCCTAATGGGAACATTAAAAATCCCTGGCTCCAGCTACAAGTCACTTGCTGACTGCACGGATTTCCGCTGCTGCCTGTTATTTGGAAATGACAAAGAAAATCATGAGACTCGCTCATCAAATGCCACGATTTACTGACCTTTGTGTATCTAATAACACTGATTAACACTGGTTTTCTTTACTCCTAGACTGCAACCCTGGGGAAAACCTACGAATCTGGTAGTCACCGTGTTCATCGTATGACCTATAGGGACCACATGCTGTTGGAGATGAGCTCCAGCAAACCACATGGGGATCCACACATCAGGTGGGTGTCTATATAAAACTGATGAATGAAACGAAAGGTCAATTTTAATGGGGAAGTCGCTCGTGATCAACATTATGCCAGGTGTAGCCCTGTTTCAGCAGTTACAGTTTTGTCTATTGTTCTGTTCGGTGGGCGAGTAGAGCTTTTGTCTGGGACCCTCCATCTGTTCATGTGAACTTGACAATAAGAACAAGCACCTCGCCTAACATTAAGGAGCGAGTCAGGTGGAGAGACAGACAGAAGACAACAGTACAGACTGACAGATAGATAGATAGATAGATAGATAGATAGATAGATAGATAGATAGATAGATAGATAGATAGATAGATAGATAGATAGATAGATAGATAGATAGATAGATAGATAGATAGATGATAGACTAAATAATTATTCCCATGAGTGTAGTCTACACATAGTCAACGCACAGAAATGTCAGTGTTGAATATGAATGAGACAGTACTGTACCTGTTACAATGACCCGAGTCACTGATAATAAGTCATACCTGATATCTCGGACTGCGGGACGCCGTTTAACGTGAAGCCTTTGCCGCTGTAGAAGTTGCGCACGTCCGTGCAGCTCCGCGCTTTACCGCCCGCGTTATCCGCAGACAGAGACACGGAGACGAGCGACACGAGCAGCGCGACCGCTGTCAGATCCATTGTGTCCGGATCCAGAGACTGAAGAAGAGGATGAAGTCCGCTGACGCTGATGCTCAACACTTCACACAGCGAATCAACGCATCCGATTCTTGTATATACTAGGCTATAGTAAAAATCCACTTGTTTCGGGTTTGTTTGTTAAATGCACGTCCAGGTTTAAAGCCGGTGGTCCTGATGAAAGAGGATGCGTTATTGATCAGTCCGGTGGGGATCTGTTTCTGGTGCTCATGTCTTTACGCACTAGCCTATTAATAATGCATAACTTATAATATCCCTACAAGTAGATACTGTAGTATAAACAGTAAATACTACTGTATGAATATATGGTTAAAGCGCCCAGTGCTGCTGCTGTGCGCTCCTGTGCTGTCTGTCTCTTTACTGTCCCGTTCTCACCGAACAATAGTGATGTCCGATTCGCGAACGAGCCGTTCTTTTGAATCTGTTCCTTTGGATGATTCGGAGGAATCGACTCGCTTATTCATAGAAACAATGCATTGTCTGGTTAGTGCACAAACTGGGATAAAACAGTATTCACGCATTATATATATATACTTGCCAAAAGCAAATAGGAACACCATACTTTGCTTGACCCCCTTTCAACTTAAAACCAGTGAACTTAGGCTGGGTATAGACAGACAGTCAGTCAGACAGAATGATAGATTGATGGATGATAGACACAACGATAGATAGATACCCTACACTTAAATATAGATTGACAGACAGACAGACAGAATAACAGATAGATGGATAGATATGGATAGATTAGATCGATCGATAGATAGATACGGTAGATACGGTAGATCGATACGGTAGATGGATAGATAGATACGGTAGATGGATAGATATATAGATGATAGACAAAACAATAGATAGATAGATAGATAGATAGATAGATAGATAGATAGATAGATAGATAGATAGATAGATAGATAGATAGATAGATAGATAGATCAGATAGATAGATAGATAGATAGATAGATAGATAGTGAGCTGGTAGCCTATCTTTTGAGTGAAAAGCTATATTTTTGTAGATACATTTTAATATCCGCTTAATTAAAAGACAAAAAATTTTAACAAACAGTAGTAAACACTGTGACTTAAGTACAAATATGTGTTTCATGGTCAATTTTTAAACAAATAATAATTCGAGGAACATTTTGGGGTGATGAATCATTTGAGTCGATTCATTGAAACGATCCGTTCGAATTTCGGATTTCCCAACATCCCTGAACAAGTCCAGCCCTGTTCGAATAAAAGAGGAGGGCTAGGGGTCCAGACACCTGCAGGAGGTAAACAGACGCCCCCTGCCGCCTTCCCCGACAACTAGAACACAATGTATCCTGCATGGCAATTGATTTTCAGGTGGGATATTAAATGGACGTGATCATAAAAACAGATTGAATCGGTTATAGGCTGAAACCGAGAATACAGTAAGCTGCGATCAAGCCTGTTATTTTTCAGTCAAAACACGTCTAATTAAGAGCACTCAGATTCTTACCGTTTGTGTTGAGCGGGTTCATTTCAATTACATGGTGGTTACACAGCTGCATAAAGAAGAGGAATTATTTTTCATAACTACAAAACATTGCACCGCGACGCCTCCGTTTGGTCATTTAAAATGAAAGTGAGTCATTGACCACACTAGGAGAATAATAAACCTCTCACCTTTACTCAAAAGCAGTTTCAACGCCAATTGCCGAGCATTTCATGCCATTTGTTGACACAAAACCGTAGCAACGGCAAAATGAAGGGTTTTACTGTGACTGGGGACCAGGAAATGTTCATGACAGCTTAATTGGCATCTGAAATAATAAGACACAGCTAATTAAAAAAGCAGCATAAATTACAACATGTCTGTCGAAAGACATGAAGACTCAATTGTGCATTCTGGGCGTGACTGGTTTATTGCAAACATCGCATAGCTAGATAACAGAAGCCTACGTTGTCAGAAAATATGTAATTGATACAAAACAGGTTCAACAACAAACCACAGCTTTGCAACAGGAAAAAAAAAAAAGAACGTTCGCAGATGGTGAGGTGCGAAAATAAACGTTTTCCCTTTCAAAGCGCATGAGAACGCGAAAGGGAGAGAGAGCAAAAAGACACGTGTATACTTTGAAAATATTGTATTTTATTGATCGATGTATGTGCACTTACAGTGACAAATGGCATACGGTGCAGTCATGGAGAATGACATTATTGACTCAACTCAAAAACATAAGTTTAAGACTGTGACGTCAGGGCGAACTGTCAAAACAAACAATAGGAACATTTTGCATCTAGAAAGTGTTAAATGGCGATGTTAAGCATGTTTCTACTAGAAATAAAATATTTAATTATCCCATGAGTTAATCAAAAGCTGTTTTCTCGTGTTTTAAATGGTTATATGCTCAACCCGGCTATCATATAAACACCTTTGTATACAGTACTTAGACTTCAGTATAAATATGTTAAATGTACAATTCAACTTTACAACAACAAAAAAGCCCTACAATAGCTCAAGCAGGTGGGTCAATCTTACAAAAACAGGGTCATTTTCCTCTAAAAAAATAAATAAAAATATTTCTCTAAAATGCTCAATACTGTAATGCAAAGAAATTTAGTTTTCATTTATGTATTTTGGAAATAAAATACTTATAACTTATTTTATATAGCGTAAATATATTTAAAAATGTCAAATTCAAATAATAATAAAAAAAAATCCTAATGTGGCTTCATTTTCTATTGTCTAAATTTTCGTCACCCCCCCAAACTTCATGAGTTTCACACGAATATACTGATAAAGGGAAAATTAAAACATCTCTATCTTTAATATAATCCACACATACAATAAAACAGTATTCACACATAATATGTATTATTCATATATATATATATATATATATATATATATATATATATATATATATATATACGCACCTAAAGCATTATTAGGAACACCATACTAATACTGCGTTTGACCCCCTTTCACCTTCAGAACTGCTTCTACGTGGCATCGATTCCAAAAGGTGCTGAAAGCATTCTTTAGAAATCTTGGCCCATATTTATAGGATAGCATCTTGTAGTTGATGGAGATTTGTGGGATGCACATCCAGGGCACGAAGCTCCCGTTCCACCACTTCCCAAAGATGCTCTATTGGGTTGACATCTGGTGACTGTGGGGGCCATTTTAGTACAGTGAACTCATTGTCATGTTCAAGAAACCAATTTGAAATGATTCGAGCTTTGTGACATGGTGCATTATCCTGCTTGAAGTACCCAACAGAGCTGTGCCATTTTAAACAATGCCCAATTGGCACTAACAGGCCCTAAAGTGTGCCAAGAAAACACCCCCCACACCATTACACCACCACCACCACCAGCCTGCACAGTGGTAGCAAGGCAAGATGGATCCATGTTCTCTTTCTGTTTACGCCAAATTCTGACTCTACTATCTGAATGTCTCAACAGAAATTGAGACGCATCAGACCAGGCAACATTTTTCCAGTCTTCAACTGTCCATTTTTGGTGAGCTCTTGCAAATTGTAGCCTCTTTTTCCTATTTGTAGTGGAGATGAGTGGTACCCGGTGGGGTCTTCTGCTGTTGTAGTCCATCCTCCTCAAGGTTTTGCGTGTTGTGGCTTCACAAATGCTTTGCTGCATACCTCGGTTGTAACGAGTGGTTATTTCAGTCAAAGTTGCTCTTCTATCAGCTTGAATCAGTCGGCCCATTCTCCTCTGACCTCTAGCATCAACAAGGCATTTTTCGCCCACAGGACTGCCAACTACTGGATGTTTTTCCCTTTTCACACCATTCTTTGTAAACCCTAGAAATGGTTGTGTGTGAAAATCCCAGTAACTGAGCAGATTGTAAAATACTCAGACCGGCCCGTCTGGCATCAACAACCATGCCACGCTCAAAATTGCTTAAATCACCTTTCTTTCCCATTCTGACATTCAGTTTGAGTTCAGGAGAGTGTCTTGACCACAACCCTAAATGCATTGAAGCAACTGCCATGTGATTGGTTGATTAGATAATTGCATTAATGAGAAATTGAACAGGTGTTCCTAATAATCCTTTAGGTAAATGTATATAGGTATATGGGCAGCCTTCCCAGTACCTGCAGGAGGGTGTGAATGAACTCAGGATGTGATATTACTCTAAAATGTGTCAAACCAGATGAATGTACTTGTAAATCCTCATTTAAAAAGTCAAAACAGCGGCACTACAAAATATGACATTAAACCACCAAAGAAATGAAGTCGGACCTCATCACACTTGTGTCTCCTTACACTACTTAGTAGCTACATAAAACCCTTTAAAACAGGCCAGAGCAAACGAATACCCAGTGTTTGAAGAACTTAATGATCATCTGAGGAGATCAGAACACGAATGTGCAGACTTCTAAGGGCCTAGTGCAAATGCATGCGTGAATCGCTCAGTCTTTTCTAGTGTGCGTCAGACACCATCAGGCCACAGAAGAAGCTGTATTATGGGTAAAAGAGCAAGAAATAGGACAGCTGAGATGGTTGGGATGTGGGTGACTCCTTTGGCGCGCTGGTCCGGTTTCGGGTCTGGAGTTGGGGGTTGGATTGGGATAAAGCCTCCCTGTGGTGAAATTCGTTCATAGTTTTCCTTTTCAGTGACCACTGTTGGAAGAAAAACAAACAAAAACATATAAGAATTAGGTGTGAATATCACATTTAAACAAGAAACTCCAGATACTCCAACACCATTTTCAACTAAAAAGGAAAACTTTTTATGCGTTTTGTCTGTTTATTTACATGACAACGACCTGAAAATGTTTGATGGGTTTTAAAGTGCAGTTTTTCAAAACGACAAAAACTACATAAATATGAATTTGTGAAAACCGTGACGTCATGCACATTACGTGTTCAGTCTATGTGTAATGTTTCTATTCAAAGTGAGATCACCAACTAAAAGGATCCGTGTGATCCACTATAAGGATCATTTTTAAGGATCCGTGCGAACAACAGGAATTGTTTTGACAACCTATAGTCGGATTGTTTTCGAATTTTTTTTAATTGTTTTTCTGACACAATTGAATTAAGCCCCTTTCACACAGTGCGTTGATCCCGGGAAATTGCTGGGAAATTGCCAGAACGCCTTCTGTGTGAACGCAAACCCGACCCAGGATTGTACCGCCATTCGATGCCGCGTTGGGGACCTAGTAACATTGCCGGAACCTAGTAACGTTCCGGAATCAGTCCCGGAACGCGTGCTGTGTGAACAAAAGCCAGGACCAATGCCGTAAGGGGTGTGTCATCGCGCGACTCTGTTTCTCTTAGGCCCCATCCACACTACTGCGTTTCGTTTAAAAACGTAGACCTTTTGCTGACGTTTGCACCTCCCTTCCAGACTAAAACGGGAAAAACGAAGACCTAAAACGGAGAAGTTTAGAAATGCTGCAGCTGCGTTTTGAATCTCCGGAGGGCGTTTTAGTGTGGACGGCACAAAACGGACGACTTCGGAAACGCTGACGCAGAGGCTAACGTTCGGCTCTATGATTGGGTGTTATCAGTCATGACGTCTCCTTCCCTGATTCGCCAACCACTGTTTACACCGGCACGCGCATGCCCAGTGTTGGTGAATGGTCACGTGATCCGCATTTTCAGTCGTTTTAATGTGGACTGAGATCATTTCTAATACGCAGATAAAACGCTGGTGTGGACGGAGATCGTATTTGTTTTAATTCTCCGTTTTTAAACGAAAACGCAGTAGTGTGGATGGGGCCTTAGAATAAACTTTGTGTTCATCAACAAAGAAAGGACGAACAAATGTCTGCAAACTGGAACGAAGCAGAGACCAGGAGCTCCTCACTATCCGCGCTGAAGTTGAGATCGTTCACCAGCTTTGTGGAACGGTATGCGTGTGTACATATTTTCGATGTCATGTGTCTTTCCGGGATCTTTACAAGTTGTGTGTGAATGCACTCACAGATCCCGGCAAATTACTGGCAGTGTGAATGAACCGAAATCAAACAATTTTGGAACAAATGCCGGGTCACATTATCCATGTATTTTCCGGAATCTCTGTGTGAATGGGGCTTTAGATGATCATCTTATTTTTGTAAGATGATACAACAATAAACGTACTAGTTTGAGATATTTCAGAGAACATTTAAAGGTAATTTCCCATAATGTTTGCAAAATGATCAAATGTTATCACTATTGATCAAGAAAAACATTTGGATGTTTTGAACGTTGAGAGAGCATAGAGTTTTCAAAACTTAATTGGAACATTTGGGGAACCAAAAATGGTTCTTCAATGGCATTGCTGTGAAATCCCCCTTTTGAAACTTGAATTTTTTAGAGTGTACAATAAGAAGTCAATCCTCCAACAAAAGAAACAGCAAATCCGATTTGGTTACAAATCGTGACAAATGCACATTTGCGCAACTACGCACACACAATAACGTTCTGGGTTGAACATATGTGCATTGCGCAGCAGATGAGCAGGGCCATATATCAGCGCCAGGCTACGAGCCGAGAGCCGCACCATTCGCAGACACAAACCAACAGACGGCAACACATTAACGTGTCACAGTGAAATGATGCATAGTGTCCATACGGACACAAACGAATGACTTCACGTGAGGATGTCTCGGCAAAAACAAACACATCACGGTCGGATGTTTCAGAGGCATCCGTTTACCTAATTTTGCAACCACAAATTTGACCCAGACGCAACAAGGCAGGGCGAGACGAAAACAACAGTCACACCTTTTCCCAATGAAATCCAACCTGAGATTCTCACACAATAGCCATTGTGCCGTTCACACAATACACAAAGGGTTCATTTATTCACAATCACTATGAGGAGATCTCTTGATGCCAATTAAAGCAGTAAATGGATCCAATTCGTATCAGACCAGAGAGCGAACGCCTGCGGGCTGCTTGGCATTGACAGGAGAGATGTGTAAGAATGATCACATATGCTGTATAAATATCATGATAAATATGCAGAAGTCGTGTGAAACTGAGTAATTACCGCTGACGCTGAATGTGAGAATGTTGGAGGATCTACTTATTTAGCATATTATATTTCCGTTTCCGCTGGACAGCATTGGCAAGCCGCTATGGTTTTTATAGTTTCAAAAAGAAAACAAATTTATTTGTATGATTTAATGCGTATGATATCTACTGTATGTTTGAAGATCGAAAAATGAGAAATGTGCTGAATTTTAGATTTTTTTGTTGTCCAAATTGATATTTTTTTAATGTTGCATTTTCAATGCAAATAATTGTGCAATATAATGAAATATTTCTAAATACATAAAATGTTTAGATAATGTGTAAATAAATATGCACACATGCTGTACAGTATATCAAAAGTTTAATTTATAAATAAATAAAACAACACACAATATTACAAAAATATAAATTACATTTTTATAAATATATTAATATTGATAAATAATATTAAATAAATGATTAACTAATTTATTTAAGTAAATAATACAAGATATATGCTATAATAGTATTATACAATATTACAATGATACTGTATTCTCAACAGGAATCCACTGGTAATTTAAAAATATTCACTTTTAGATTAGTGAGATACATTTAGACATTATTAGCTGCTCAGGTAGGCCGTGCCATTTAAACAATGCCCAATTGGCACTAAGGGGCCTAAAGTGTTCCAAGAAACATCGCCACACCATTACACCACCACCACCAGCCTGCACAATGGTAACAAGGTATGCCATGTCTCATTCTGTTTACGCCAATTCTGACTCTACCATCTGCATGTCTCAACAGAAATCGATACTGAATTTTAGAAATCGAGAAATCGAGAAAACTGTGTATATAAGCTGATTTTAGTAGGTCAAAACAAAAAAACATAAGCGACCTCTGAACATAAAAGTTAAGGACACAACCATTCAAAAGTTTGGAGTCAGTGAAATTTTAAAACAATACTAAAGAAATGGTTTAAAAAAGATTTTTATTTCAAATAATATACTTTTTCAAAGAATCCTGATTATTTTAATTTTTTTATCACGGTTTCCAAAAAACTATGAAGCTTTCAACATTGATAATGGTAATGTTTCTTGAGCAGCAAATCAGCATATTAGAATGATTTCTGAAGGATCATGTGACTCTGAAGACTAGAGCAATGATTAAAAATAAATAAATTTGAAAATATATTCAAATCAAAATAATAGTCTCACAAGTCTACCTGTATGTGGTTGGTCATACATTATACTTAGATGGTCTGTTCCTTTATTGGTGGTTCTTGGCCTGAATAATCTGCAGTGTGGACCTGTTATGCTGAAAGTCAAAAATCTGACAGACGTCTTTATAGCTATATATCTCACCTTTAAAAATTTGATTAGAATGATATGAAATATGTATACAGAGTATGCCAACATGCACTAACATCACAACGTATCTAGACTCATAAGAGCTTTGACATGTGGCCACTCATTCATAAGACAAAGGCAAACGGTATAATTCCACCTCCGTAAAAAACACGTTTACCTTCTGTCTATCAAACACGCAGATGAAGCATGACCACACATGACAGGAAGAATGATTGCATTTTAACTCTTTCACATGAATCTCTTGCTGTTGGAGGAACAAGCCTCCGCAGGTCACATGGCAACTATCGAGACAGTAGAGAGCTGAAACTAGACGGCGGAGAGCGGTGGAGATCACCGTACTGAACGCCTCACAGAACAGAGCCAACAGACTGAATACATTATCATGACAGTGAAGTGTGCTTTGGCCTAGTTTTGCCAACTTCCAGCTGAGAAAAAATGACGAACGAGAATTTTTTGACTTTTTTTACTTGCCCTTAACTTATTTTGCATTTCAAAAGACAAAAGATTCTACAACTCAAAACTCTACAAGTTTATCTCAACAAATAATTACTGCTAAATAATATAACTTCCAATACATTCATGACACGCCGCTGTGAGCAAGTAGACATGCTTCTGTACAATATACCGTTGAATTAACCATAGCAGATCTATACAGGTGGAGCTGGGGAAGGTGGTGGGTTTCTTAACCCTCTGAGGGACAAATTGGGCGGTACAGCCCAAAATGACATACTTTTACAAATGTGTACCAAATGCCAGATACCTGGCATGTATACAAAGGCCAATGAAATCGATGTTGTTTGGCAGATTCATGAGCAACACCCAATGGAAAAATTGCTGATGGAGAAATATTGTTCTTACCCAATCAGAGGAAGGTTACCATGACGTATTCTCAGCAAATCGGAGGACTCTGTAGCCTTGCAAGGGGTGGTACTATATATTAAGGGATATGGCGCAAACAGCGTCGAGTGGTGGAGGAGACGACAGAAAGCGAACGGACGTGTCGAGTATAAACAAGGCGCGAGAGCTCGCTGAAATTTATATGAGAGACAGAAGAATTATAATATATATATATATATATATATATATATATATATATATATATATATATAATGATGGCAAGCAGTAAACAATTTACGGTGGAACATGCTTAATTACTGGAGAGTGACGAGGAGAAAGCATTGCTTAGAAATTTCTAAGCATTCTTAAGAAAAAAACGCCATGGTACTATTTGTATATAAAGTTAGATTTTTCATTGTTCTTTACACATTTTATTTAACAATTACACATGTCTGTCAAGGAAAGGCTTTGACAAATATGTTTTGTTCAAAAACTGTTCACTTTTGTTGTGTGATTTTCAGAAATAAATGACGTATCGAATTTCCGTTTTTTAAATTCTCTAGTATATTGTAAATTTTTCACTCATACTTCCTTTAAAAACACCTTACATGCATGCTTATGTTAGCTTAGGGTATTCTGAATCCATAGATACCAAACACATAGTGTTCCATCTCCATTACATATACTGTAGTTCATAAGCCCAAATGTAAAAATAGAGAAAACGGACCAAAAAGGGCTTAGTCCCCAGAGGGTTAAAGCGTGCTGCAACTGAAAGTTAATCATTTGAATAAAACAGCTCTGTTGTTAATTTTAACTTATAATATTGCAGTGTACCAAATGAGTGGGTTCCCTGTATAGTTTGCAGCATTATTTGGGAGAGATGATTTTTTCCTAAAGAAAAATCTAATTATCGGCATTGGCCGATAAAATTTTGAATAATGCGATCTGTATCGATGCATCTCTACTAATATCCAAACAAATATTATTGCTTTCCAAAAGAAAGTAATTTTTTACATTTAAATAATGACTAAACATGTAATTAGACTTTCATTAAATGTGTGCATTCAGCGGTTTAAAATTGTATTTTCCATGACATAACGTCTAAAAGCAGACAGGGCACTATTGTTAACTTGTCCACCCACAAACTGGGTATAATTATGTGCTGTACTTGGCAGTCTGTAATACTAGTGATGTGTATGAGAACAAAAAAAAAACATCTCTTTCATTCATTTAGTTTAGTTTTTCTTAAACTAAAGGTGTGAAAAGCAGGTGCGGAAATGTAATCCCTTACTAGCAATGCCAAATGCACACTTAGCGTCTGCAGTCGGATGTTAGAAATTCTGCTTTCAGAGAATATTAAATTATGTTCACATACCTAAGAGTGTTAAGAGCTTCAGTAAAAAAATTATAATATGGTTAATACGTAAATACATTCGAGTAGCTTTAAGGCAAGTCAGCTTGGCGACCATCTTGAAAATGCCTCAGAGTTGTTATTTACAATCATCTACCTGTAATCCAGCATAAAATCTAATGATAAAGGTATTACTGTTCCATGCAGCTAATGCGCTAATGTAGTTTTCCGCCTTAAACTATTAGGCGGGAAACTAAGCTTAGCACCACTAACAATAACCAATAAAAACACAAGCCTGATCTAACACTCTTTGATCATTGATATGGCCAACCATGTCAAAGGAAAGACATTTTTATTAAGAGCATGGCTAAAGGTAAGCGAACTTACTTTATTTGACACAATATCTGGAGGATGAATCTGGGTTTACCTTTGGGAGTCAATCTAATCTTCCTCCCCTCTTCGTTGCTGTGTTGCTGGGGGAAGGGGGAGGAAAGCCAGAGGATCTGAAATTGTGTTAGCATTAGCAACGCTGACATCTACTTGAAAAAATCTGGTTTGTGATTGTAAGATACAAAAATGGATTTACTGAAAAAAGGAGAAAGAAGCAGGTGCTGACAAACACACGACCGCACATTTGCAGGAGATGAGGTCACCTTAATCAAAGTTTACCAAGCTGTCAGAGCATGTCCGCTCCAATGTCTGATGCTGAGAAAATAATCTGATAATTACGAACCCAGACACGCATGAGTGCCAATGTAGTAACATGAGTGCAACCGCCAGTATGTGCCAAAACAAACAACAGTCGTGGTTTTTAAAAAAAAATTTTTTAAGCAAGTCACCCAGGACCTTGTATGTATTGTAAGCAGTTGTTGTTTTCATTTATGCAATTTTCATGAGACAGAATGATAAATTATTGAAATGTACACAAATATTTTAACCTTTTAGTCAACATGAAATCAAAAAGTTACTATTTACATTTCTAGTCCATTGTGAGCGATTTATTGGAAAATTATACGTGTGTGTGTGTATATCATATCTGCATATGCTGCATCATATGTATATACATTTATATTATTAAACATTAATATATATAATTGTAAGAAAATAGTTGGGATCAAACAAAATGCATGTCATTTTTTTTAGTACTGTACTGAATAAGAATTTTTACATAAAAGCTAGAAAAAAGACTTGGATATCCAGCATGCTAGATATTTTTTCTGGGGTCTGCGTTCGCGTCTGCGAGCGTCTTTGATGCGTTGTAGTCTCTTTCTTAACAGATTCCGCAATTTGCATGCGTTAACACCCTGACCTGTTGGCGAGCTCAACGATTTGCAAATCGGGCTTAAAATCCTGTAGTGTGAACTAGACTTAATGCCAATTCTGGCATTTAACATTGACTTTTCATGACCCAATAAATTGCTAATAGATCAAATCCACATTTTTTTCAACTCAAACCTCTTTTTTTCACTCATAATATATAATTAAATAAGAATCGCACGTTGTTGTGCTAAAAGTGAAGATCATTTGCATAAAAGACAAATTCGGGTCACACACACACGCATACACACATCCTCTGGTATTGTTTGACCTTCACTAGAGTCTTGAGGTTGGGGGTGTAAAGGTATCTCTCGCGGTCCTTCTTGAATCAGTAATGAGTCCTTCATTACCCAAGCCACGATTCCCAAGAGATGATTGTGGCAGCAGACCCAACACACACCCACTTTAATGCAACTCTAACCGAGACGGCCGCAGAAAGCAAACACGCACTCGCTTTTGTAATTTATCCTTGCACATTAACAGCATTAATTGATATATTAAGCTGGAGTGATCTTCTTCACAGAGATCTTGAGTTGGCAGATTGAATAATGAGCCTTCGCTCAATCTCAACAACAGTGATTCAATAGCGACGGTCGGTGTAGATGTCACTTAATTAATCAAAGGAAAGCTAGAGAATGGAGGACGGTCGAGTGACCAGAACAATCAGAGTCCTTCATTTTGGCTTTGACTCTTTTATTGCCACACGACTCGGCCTGTTAAGCAACCATACAGTAGACTTATTACAAGGACAGTCCCACTGGAGAAACCTGGGGTTGTGTTTTTCTCAAGGGCGCAATGGTGAAATTTCATGGATTACTCTGGCAAGACGCAAACCTACAACCTTTCGGTTTTTGTCCTAAAATTTCAACCCTAAACAAGTGATCCCGCTTTGCCAAAGTACTAATGTGGTCTATGCATTAAAATATAAAAAGGGTAAATAAGCTTTGCTGCAGTTCGGCTTGGCCTTGGAAAGATGGGGTGGCAGTGGATCAGTGGTTCATGTAGATTGTCTACAAACCGAAAGGTTGGTGGTTCAATTCCTGGTTCCACCTGACCAAGTGTCGAGGTGTCCATGAGCAAGACGCCTAACCCCAGCTGCTCCTGAGCTGGATGGTGCCTTGCATGGCTGACAGCGCCGTTGGTGCGTGAGTGAATGGGTGAATGTGAGGCAAAATGTAAAGCGCTTTGGTGGCCATTGGGTCTATGAAAGCACTCTAAAAATGCAGTCCATTTACCATGGAGACCAAAGTCGAGGTCTGTTTTCTGGTGTGCTTCCGAACATAGGACAGAAATTGACATTTTTAGCATGTACCTCTTCTGAGGTCCATACAGTGGTTTAACACTAAGCTTTTAATTGTCTTAACCACAAATTATTGGTCAGGAAATTAGCTAAATTAAACAAATGCACTACTTAAAGCCATCTCAGACAAACAAAGTTGTTGTCAGAATATGTAAAGTTGTGAATCACAATGAAACACGAGTTACACTTGTTATTCGAAAGTGTTTTGTTATTCGAAACACTTTCTATTGTTGAACAAGACAATGCTCCTGCCCGAAATTGCAAAGACAACCAAAAAGTGTCTTGAACAAGTCCATCAGGCTCATGTTTTGGCCTGGTCAGAGTCCAGATTTGAAATCTAGTCAATATTTGGTCTCCCGTTAAACTCAAACGAACTGAGAGACATTTTTCAACTACTCGACGTGAACGTTTGAAGTCGTTAACATTGAGCGGATCAACACTGACTACTTGGGCAAGGCTGCATTACTTTATCCACAGTATTTGTGCAATTCTTGCTAATTTAATTATTAAAGATTATTGAATTATTACCAAGTATATATTCATATTTTGCAGTCACGTGACTACCATGGATGGCTGGCGGGTAACAAACGGGTATTTTCAATGTAGAGTCCTGTAGTTCCAGGTCTTTCTACTAGCCATCAAGTCTGTTAGCGAGCTAGGTGCATAAATATGGACTAGGATTAAAGGGATAGTTCACATAAAAATGAAAATTAAGTCATTAATTACTCACCCCCATACTGTACCAACCCCGTAAGACCTTTGTTCGTCTTCAGAACACAAATGAAGATATTTTTGATTTAATTTGAGAGGTTGATTTAATTTGAAGACTACATGGCAACGTTTTAGTTTATGGCGATGTTCAAGTTTATCAAGTGACGAGAATACTTTTTGTGTGAAAAAAGAGTTGAGCCACTGTAGTCACATGGAATATTTAAACATTTTCTTCAATGACTTTCTGGGCCGTCAAGTTTCGAATCCTTTAGCAGCCTATGTAGCATTGATCCACCTCTCAAATTTAATAAAAAATGTCTTCATTTGTGTTCCAATGAACGAAGGTCTTACAGGGTTGGTACAGCATGGGGGTGAGTAATTAATGACTTAATGACTTAATGACGAGCAGTAATACTTCCTCCGTAAATAATCTAGCTCTTCAGTTCTCATTGAAAACCATAGATTTCAAAAACCTCAAAAAACCTATCACACACTTTTGTTGTTGTTAGCGAAGTGCGCAGAAGTCATTAATTTTTCAATGAATTTTGCCGCACCCCAATTTTGCCGCTCTCGCGGTGGTGTGAACGTACAGTTAGCCTCATAACACGAAGAGCTGACTCGCCGAACCAGCTGGTGGCGTTGATTGACGAAACTACAGGTTAACTTAAAGACACTATTAATTACAATGACCATACGCCCATTGTATTCAAACAAATGTTGAAATTACCTTGAGTGATGGAATGATCACTGCCCAGATGTTTAATGTTTTACTGTGATTGTGAAGTTTGCTTATCTCATCTGGTTAGTGCAACCAATCACACAACAACTATCTGGCGTGTCATTTACTGTACACCTCGAAACACCAACTTTTGTATAAAAACTGGTGACATCCTGCAAGATCCTTGACTAGTTCACTGGGTTTCATTGCTGGAGAATGGCGTTCTTGCCCACCAGTCAGTACTTGTGACGTCACATGCAAAGTATGAATACTGTATATATTTTAGTACATTTAGTATGGCATGTCACATAATATATGTGAGCACCACTGTTTGAGATTCAAGAACAAACAAACAAAGAAATACTTTGTAGCTTGAATTTCAAAGTAGCTTCCTCAATTTTAGTGGCCATGTTTTTTACATTCTGGCTATCAGGTAATTCAAACTGTGAACACAAACAGTAAACACACACACACACACAGCATACATACACACACACACACACACACACACACACACACACACACACACACACACTGGTGGTGTTGTGAGATTTCATTTCATTCATTTGGCTGGAGGTTACAGCCTCAGCAAGTGCTTATCAGACTCTGGTTCCATAAACAGCTGGATAGAATTACATTTTAAATACCACATTCCCCACGCGCACTGCAGTGTCAGAGGTCTAATGACGGACAAAAAAGGGCAAAACTGGGACAAAAGTGGAATAAATAAACAAGAAAACAGATAAACTTATAGCAAGCCTTTTTAAAATCAATATTACATTATAAAATTACTAATAAAATGATAAATTATAATTTAACCCTTTACCGGTCACCCCCTTTTGATAATTGACATTAAATTGCACTATACACTATACAAACTTAAATGGTTGTTTATTCAAGAATGCTTTGGAATATAGACCTAAGTTGTGGTTTAAAGAAAACAATCAGCAGATTTAAGTGAAAGCACTTAAAAAAATTAAAGTATAAAAAAGTTATGGAAGTTATAAATTACAGTAAATCAAATATACTTTATTAATATATATATATATATATATATATTAATATAAAATAAATATTTTATTATTATATAATATTTTTTAATATTTTATTATACAATTACTATAAAATGAAAGCTATATATCTAACCAAGTTGTGTTCCAAATTTAAAGTTGATATCACAAAAAATTAAGTTCCCATGAGATTTTGTTTAGGCTTTATACCCAAAATAGCCACCGGGTGCCATTGAATTCCATTGAATTTAATTGTATGAATTCTGCCATAACAAATGAATAAATTTCTATCCAAGTATCACTTCCGTCACTAAATAGGGAACCTTGAGACTCAAACCTTTCTGACAATATGTGTTTTGTCAAGATCAGAAAAGGTTTTGATAATAAATTATGAAAGATGATGCCCAAAAGGGGAGGGGCCTAATAAAAAAAAACCGTTTCTATGGTAAATCAACGTCCAATTTCAAAACGGTTTTCACAGGATGAATTCTGAGTTCGTAAGCTTTCAAATGATACCTAATTTATGATAACTACTATAATATGTGATAAAATAATAATAATAATAATAATAATAATAATAATTTAAAAAAAATAACAAATACTAATTATGTTTTATTATGAACTTTTAGCACTAAAAAACAAAGGTCCGAAACTCCAGTAATGACGTCTTTTTTTCTGAGGCGTACTCTTGTCATAAATTCATATAATACTGTTCATTCATAATTTGTAAGAAAAAACAGCGCTAAAATATCGATTTAGGAGTCTTAAGTCTTTCCAACGAAATATATTCCAACGCCACAGGTTCACCTCGACTCCAAAAACAATAATTATGTGTGTAACCAGGCAAACGGCTCAAGAAAAAAGGCCTTATTAGCATTATTGACGCAGACAGAGACTGCAAATGTGTCAGATCTGAATCTTTGAGGTTCAGCAGGAAACGATCAATGAGTAATTTTATGGACCTCAGAGGAGGTCCATTTCACATTTTCGAAAGCACACCAGAAAACAGACCTCGACTTTGGTCTCCATCCATCCAAGGCCGAGCCGAACTGCAGCAATGCTTATTTGTGTGTGTCATAGTCACGGTCAATTACGGCGAGGTACGCTCCATCGAAAACAAACAATGCAAATTGCAAGCCTTGTCTGTGTGCTTATCTCAGCATCATTGGACAGAGTCACCAAGCATGAAGAGAAAGACGAGAGAGACAGAGCGGTGGGTATCATAACGCTCTGGTCTCGCTGATGAACCGTTTCCTGCGAAATGAATAATTGATTGATCATGACCAGCTCTGTGGTCGCTGTAGGGGAAACTATACCTCTGTGACCCCGGATGAGACGGGCTGTCATTCAGCAATCCGTACTTTCATCAACACAAGGGATTTGAGGGATTTAAAATGGCCAAGCCAGGAATTCATTCCATTGGGTTTTAAAAATATAGACCTAGACCTATAGATTAAAAATCACTAAAAGTGAGGATACCTAGGTAAAAGTTTACTTTTGTCACCAACTGTAATTCGTTCTCGACAGCTCTTGTTAAAAAAACTGTCAGCATGGGTAACAGGCCAACTTTGTTTACAAAAAATATATAGATAAATAAATATTATATTATATATATAAATATATGATAATCCAAAGAAATATGATAATCCAAACCATGGTTTCTCAAATGTAGGCCTCGTGAGTAAATACAAATAAATTAAGAAATGAAACACTTCATAAAATATCAAAATATTCGATATCATAAAACTGCACAATTTAAATAAATCTAGAATATCAACTATCAAAAAACTATCAAAATAAAATGCTTAATAAAATCCTAAGACAAAGAAAAAAAATTTGTCATTTCCAATCTAGCTCTAATTTTGTCAAATTATGTCAATGAAATGTGAAAATTGTATTTATTTGTGTGTATTTAGGATGCATAAATGTTTTTAATTTTTATTGTTTATTATTTTATTGATTTGATTTAAACACAATACCTAATTTGAGATGTTGCACTATTGGAAATTATACTATTTTAGTTAAATATTAATTTTGCATTTATTTATTTATTCTCAAAATACAATTATTATTCATGGTTATTTATGTATGTGTATGTATGTGTGTGTATGTATGTGTGATGTATATATATATATATATATTTTTTATATTTATTATTTATTTATATGTAACTAAAATAGTGTAATTTCCAATAGTGTTGTATATGTATAAATAATAATTGTATTTCTAAAAATAATATATAAATGTAATGAATAATAAGTGTATTTCTAAAAATAAATAAATAAATACAATCAATCAATAAATAATTGTATTTGCAATTGTATAAATACATTTATTTTTATTCTTTAATTAAATTGTAATAATAATTTATAAATAAATAAATTGCATATAAATACATAACATACAAATATAACATACATAACAGATATAATATTTTCTAAAATTCCAAAAGGCAAAAGTACTTATTTATTGGATAAAATATAAATAAATATTTGTATATATTTATATATTTATAAATAGATATTTGTTAAAATAATTAAATACATTCTGTTCATAAATAAATGATTTATTTAGAAACCAATCAATAATTAGTTATAAGTAATTTATAAATAAATAAGTAACATATACTGTAAACACACAGCATGTATATAACATTCATATATAACAGATGAATATATTGTAAACATCTAAAAAAGGGCCCATGTATTGAAGAGATACATTTAATTAAAGACTGAGGATGATTTTACGGGATAATATCCCAAAAGCACAGCTCTCAGCCAAATCAATCAGTGCTGACTCAACAAATACAAAGCCAGAAAAATGTTTAAAAGCATGGATGCTACAGTATTTGGAAATGTTTCCGAGAGCAATGGACAAAGATGCATGACCTCATAGAAGCAGCACCGAGGCTGGACTCTGAGCAACAGAGTAAAAGAACAGCAGGCGTTCCTTGAAAAATGGTGCAATAACTCCCTACACACAATTCAATTCATCTATTATAAGGTGAAATCCATTATTCAGTCCGACCCCTGAGTGCATCCAGCGTACTAAATAGAGCACATACCTAAGAACAATACTGTTCCATTAAAGAACACACATTAAGTGTAATAATTCGTTATAAAGCATTTGTTTTCAGTGATAAAATATGAGATAAAATGAAAGCATTAGATTAACTTAAAATGACCTCAATGGCTTATTTTGTGCATGCAAAAAACAAAACAAAAAAACCCCAAATTATTATTATAAACAAAATTAATTCAGTTTTTTTTTCTTTTTCTCACCACACCGGGACTTTTTTTTTTTTTAACAAATTTAATTCAGTTTTGCTTTGATTTATGCTGTAATAGCCCTGTTGTGATCGGCGCTGTACATAATGAAGAAGAGACCGACCTCCTAAAAACAAACACAAGACAGTAAATGTCTCTGGGTTTCTTAGCAACATGGGAAGGACGTCCTCTCCTGGGACCTGTAGATCAAGTAAATGCAGAGAGACAGTTGGCTTTGAGCCGCAGATGCAGAGGACGAGCAAACTCACCTGTCTTGTCACCCCGGCCCGATCCGTGACAGCCGTCCTTCATCATCGCACTCGCCGCTGCCTTCTGCCATGTCGCCGCCGCTTGTCTCGACATCCTCACGACCATCTGTTCCTAAACCCATCTCACTCCACATCTCCTGTGACAACATAAATCACACTCTGGCATCAGACACGCATTCTTATGAGATTCAACCACAACACCTTTTTATTTATAAAAGAAGCACTGAAAAAAGATTCATAGGTGGTTACAAAAAAATATTAAAGTGATAGTTCACTTCGAAATTAATTTTTGGTGTGTTTTAGCTTACCTAAAGGGCATCCAAGATGTAGGTGTCTTTGTTTCCGCAGTATTTTCAATTTTGATATTTTGATTCTTTTATTTTTATTTTTAATGTTATTACTTTAGTGGCGAATTCAAATGTTTTCTTTACTGGATTTGGCTGTGTAGTAACAGTGCTTATGATGAAGATCGGCTCGCGCGCTGCATTGGTCCAAACTGATAAACAATCCGACATCCAAACAAACAACCAACCACACAATAACGATTAGCAGTTTTGTTCCGCTTACATTATATTTGCCATTTGATGTTGGACAATGTTGTGGTCATGCCAACATCTCTTACTCTTACATTATGAACGCGCCTACATTTGAATAACGAATGTTGGTCGGCAGGAAAAATGAACCGAACGAACCGTTCGGTTCAAAAATGCGCACTGTAAAACTCGAACCGAAAGCCTCGTACCGAACGGTTCAATACGAATACGCGTATCGTTACACCCCTAATAAAAAAAAAATATATATATATATATATATATATATGTGTGTGTGCTTGCAAAATTATACAATAAATAAAATAAAAGAATAAAAATATTTATGAAAAATGAATATATAGGGAATTTCTAGGGAATGTCCAACAATGACCCAAGCTCCAGTTGGTGCACATAACAACTACAGCAGCTTTGTTCTCAAATTCACAAGCTGTAATAGTGGAATTTTCCTGAAATGACTCCCTCTGAAGCGAGTAAGTGAGTCGAGATCACCCATCACGTCCAAATAGCCCCATGTGTTCCAACAAAGGCTTCCAGGCAAGAAGTCAAGGCTCATAACGGCAGAATTCCATTGCACTAAACATGGATTCACTCAAGTGCAAATTCCATTTTCACAGCGAGAGAATATTAAACACGTGCGGTTGCGAGGCATTTCAGAACTGTTTAGAAAAACAGCTCTGGGAATCGCAGTAGTGCATAATTCACAACATCTTAACTGAGTTATTTTCTGGCTCCCCGTCGTTTCTGCTTTCATATTCTGTCACACTTTCTAATTTGTTTTTAACACAGAGAAGTGCAAAACAACTTCATAGAACCAAGGACAGAATCACAGCCAATTCGGAACATAACCGATGTTTAATATTCAGTAGAGCAAGACTTTGGACCAATGAGATTTTACTGTGGGTGTGGCTAACAAGTTTGACAAAAGCAGAAAATAAGTGAGCCAAAAGGAGTCTCGGCTAGTATAAGCTATATTGAGTCATTACGTCACATCGGTACACATAAAGAAGGAGTCTCGGCTAGTATAAGCTATATTGATTCATTACGTCACATCGGTACACATATAGAAGAGTCTCGGCTAGTATAAGCTATATTGAGTCATTACGTCACATTGGAACACATAAAGAAGAGTCTCGGCTAATATAAGCTATATTGAGTCATTACGTCACATCTGTACACATAAAGAAAAGAGTCTCGGCTAGTAGACTATATTGATTCATTATGTCACATCTGTACACAAAGAAGAGTCTCAGCTAGTATAAGCTATATTGAGTCATTACTGTCACATCTGACACAAAGAAGAGTCTCGGCTAGTATAAGCTATATTGAGTCATTACGTCACACCTGTACACAAAGAAGAGTCTCGGCTAGTAGACTACATTGAGTCATTACGTCACATCTGTACACATAAAGAAGGAGTCTCGGCTAGTATAAGCTATATTGATTTACTACGTCACATCTGTACACAAAGAAGAGTCTCAGCTAGTAGACTATATTGGGTCATTATGTCACATCTGTACACAAAAAAGAGTCTCGGCTAGTAGAGCTATATTGAGTCATTATGTCACATCTGTACACATAAAGAAGAGTCTCGGCTAGTATAAACTATATTGATTCATTACGTCACATCTGTACACAAAGAAGAGTCTCGGCTAGTAGACTACATTGAGTCATTACGTCACATCTGTACACATAAAGAAGGAGTCTCGGCTAGTATAAGCTATATTGATTCACTACGTCACATCTGTACACAAAGAAGAGTCTCGGCTAGTAGACTATATTGAGTCATTATGTCACATCTGTACACATAAAGAAGAGTCTCGGCTAGTATAAGCTATATTGAGTCATTACGTCACACCTGTACACAAAGAAGAGTCTCGGCTAGTAGACTACATTGAGTCATTACATCACATCTGTACACATAAAGAAGAGTCTCGGCTAGTATAAACTATATTGATTCATTACGTCACATCTGTACACAAAGAAGAGTCTCGGTTAGTATAAGCTATGTTTAGTCATTATGTCACATCTGTACACATAAAGAAGAGTCTCGGCTAGTATAAGCTATATTGATTCATTACGTCACATCTGTACACAAAGAAGAGTCTCGGTTAGTATAAGCTATGTTTAGTCATTATGTCACATCTGTACACAAAAAGGAGTAGTCTTGACTAGTATAAGCTATATTGAGTCATTACGTCACATCTGTACACTTAAAGGAGGAGAAATAATAGAAGTCTTATTAAATATTTTATTAACTTTTATTTTAAATTGAATAAAAAAAGATATAATACTTAAATAAATAAAAAACTAGTCCCAAAATCCATAAACAAACAAAGAAACAAAAAACGTTTGTTGTTATGACTGGTTAGGATAAAAAAATCTCTCTGTTTCTCCCTGATGGAGGAACCCAACACAATTAAATTCCACAGTGACTTTGTGGAAATCGTTCCCCAGGGGACTGTTAATTAACTGCCGTATAATGAATTATACCACGCGTCAGGCGAACACCATGGCAACAACAGGGCGAACAGACTGTCCTTTCCCAGTGCGTCCACCCCCTTCTACTGAGATAAAACAGCGACATACTTATTAGTGCTTTCTTTTTTTTGCCTTGCCTGGTTCATTATTCAATTTAGCTGCACGTTCAATTTTAATTGTTTTGTTTGTGATAAGAGAAGAAACAATTAAAGAAAGACCTCTCGCCCTCCAAGCGGAGTCATGAGCATGTTGGTATTAAATTGACATGTTTGCATTGAAATACTTCAGTGATTAAAGTTTCTGACTTCATTCCATCTTCTCCTACTGTAGATAGATAAATTAAAATGTATCTAAAAAAAAATTTAATATTCAAAAATGTATTATTCAGAGCTCTCCATGGTCAGTCTCTAAAAGGATTGTGTTTCTACAGCCGGATTTTCAGGAAACAAATTCCTTACTATATCCGTTGCAGTTTCAAGACCCCAGTCATGTCAACGGATTCGATAGGATGCTTTGGGGGTCTTTTTTGTCAAACCGCGTCTCCTCTGACAACAGGCTCCATCAATTGGACGGAGATACACCTCTAATGGTCAAAGGAAAGCGATACCGAGGCGTGTTTGGCAGGGGTCAGATAAACAGACCAATAACTCATCTACATATAAGAAGACACTTCTCAAACACATTTCAGAAGAAAGTAAAAAATAATAAAATAAAGATCTGCTGTTGTTCTGTGTTATTTTAGTATTATCTATCTAGGCTATACTACTTTATATTATTTACTTTGCTTTTATAAAAAAAAACATTTTCAGTTTTAATTTTAGTTTAAGTTATTTAATGTGTGTTCGTTATTATTTTATGTATTGCTCTATTACATGTGGTTTTGTTTCAAATATTTGTATTTAGCTTTAATTTTTCAATGTCATTTTTAGTTTTATTAATTTTAGGACTTCAACTTAAAAGAAAATGAGAAATGTTGCCTAACTAACTAACTAACTAACTAACTAACTAAACTAACTAACTAACTAACTAACTAACTAACTAACTAACTAACTAACTAACTAACATCGAAAATATAACTGTAATTTGTATAAAGTTTGAAATTCCAATTTAAACTTTAGGACTTCGGTTTAAACAAAAATGACCAGCCAACCAACCATGTTTATTTTTACGTGTAACATCAAAGGAGAAATTCGGAAGTTTTAATTGCAACTCTCTCCTAAATTTAAGTTGTTATTCACAGATGCATTGTTCAAAGTTTGACATCACTAACATTAAATACACCATTCTATATATGTCGTAACCAAAGGCAACGTGCTAGGTTGAATACGCTACTAGTTACTAGTATCTGATTTAACGAATAGTATGTTTCTGAATATAAAAATATCGACACAATATAACGCATTTGCTCTGGCACTAGTTTTGGATAAAGAGATGTGATTGTTGTCGTTTGTTTTTGTAGTTACAAGCAGAATATGACGATTGGTCAGTGTTGTATTTGTCCCGCCCTTCTCCACTGTGATTGGACGGCTGGATAAACGGTGACAGTGTTAAGCGATGCATTTTCCCCAAAATTAAATATTATTCAACTTTTGGAGACCAGAAAAAAATTCAGAACACTCAGCATGAAATAGAGGCTCAATGCCTTGTCAAGGTGCTGACGTTTTAAATTTATTTTTTGAAAAATACGCTTACCTTAGAAAAAATGCTTTCGTGGACACATGGCCTTATGGTGCTTCAGGCTGGTTTTTGGTCTATACTAACATCTTGACATTTTTTATGCTATAAAAAAGATACTTAATTGAAAAAGTTGCATCATATGAGTTTGAAAAGACTAACAGTCAATTATCTATAACTATACCGAACAACAAGGACTTGGATGTCTTGGAATCACACTGAAATATGACGCACACATCCACTTGCATGCCTCATATACTGTAAGTGTTTGCGTGTTGATGTATGTTTACATTAGATAGCGGGTTATGAAAGCATTCATACTTATTAGCAACCCTCTGTGACACATCTCGGCTCACACAGCTGCGTAAGTCATGCCTGGGGTTTTCTTCATTCGCCATTTTTGAGGGGAGGGCTCATAAATTACTTAGCTTTATGCAAAAGAGTGTTATATCATACGGACAGTCCTTTAGCTCAGAGCTAAAGGACGCAGAGAAGATTCAGAGAAAAAATAATGACGACCTTTGATGTAAACTCAACCATGAGGCGCATAAATCTTCCCTGTAGCGTAAGATGGCTCACTCTTGGGACATGCCTTTGCAATTTTAATTTCTCAATAAGCGTTGATCAGAGATAGACTAGGACTAAGGTTCTGGTTTTTACTTGAAGATCTCACACACCTCTAAATGCATAAAGTGACACTTAAGACGGCAGGTTGTCATGATACTCTGTGACACTTTTCGTAGTATTCGGTGTCACTTGCTTTTTTCAGGACACTTTAAATGGGGCCAATAATACATATAAAACAAAGACTTCTGACAATGATCTGTAAGTGGTAACAACCTTGCAGTACACAGCAAAAAAATCCAGTTGAAATATCCAAATAACCTTAAAACAAGAATAATTTACTTGATAGGCATACTTCTTAAAATATTCAAGTACACAATCTATGAAAAGTTTTAATATCTTATTCAGTTTATATATTATGATTTGAAGATTTAATTTTTTTTACTTGAAAACGACAAAACGCTGATTTAAAAACTCATGATGAATTCATTATTGTTGTGTACTCAAGGGGGCGATAGAGTTACCTTAAAATGTCATTAAATCGAATTTAGGTAAGTTTCTATAGCTGTGTCCGAAAGTTATTGGACACACTCGTTATTGCAGTACATCGTAGGATTGAATGAGTGCACTCAATAATGTCCACTGCGGTTTCAGACACTAAATGGCTGTCCCATCAAACAGTGCCATAATTTAGGCAACACTCTAAAAAATGCTGGATTGTTTCAACCCAAATTTGGGTCAAATATGGACAAACCCAAATGTTGGCTTAAAAATGTAAACAGTTGAAAGTGAAAGTTGGGTTAACATTTTAAATGACATTTTTAACCCAACATTTGGGTTTTTCCATATTTGACCCAAATTTGGGTTAAAACAACCCAGCATTGTATAGAGTGTATAGGGGGCAATTTCAGACACATCCTAACTGTACAATCTGAGGAAAATTTATTTTAATTCATTTAATACCTGATTTATTGCAAGAGTACCAACTTACGGTTATGTATTAGCAATAGTTGTGCATCCGTTGACGTATTTTACCTGTCAGTTTTTACATGGATAAGTTAATTAAATACCAGCCAGCCACGAAAAACTACCACAGGTCACTATGAGAGCAAAAAACATGTGAGACTCTGCAAGACCTCACATGGGCTTCATGACCTATGGGAATAATTTCACAAGCGGTTCAAAGTGACCTTCTCTTCAACCTCTGACACAAATCTACTGTACTTTCCCAGCTTTCTCTGCCTGTCAGTGACGCAAGTCCTCACAGAAAAGCAATGTGGCCAGGGCTGGGTCAGGTTTGGACATAATGTGGAACCAGAACGTCTGTTTTTAATGGAGCAATGAAAGATGTTACAAAATGGGGGCCGACTGAGCTGCCCTCCGTCCCCTCCCAAAAGCAGCTGCAGGAGTGACAGACTTTGTCGTCATGCCAAGGAGGTCTTCAACACTCCTGCTGGGTATTCTTGGTCTGATCTTGCTCTTGTCTGATCACAGAGCAAACCCTGGCCTAATGACACCGTCTCACCACTCTTGACATGTGCGCTGGCGTTGAGTTGGCCAAGGCTATTTTTGTTTGGTGGGCAAGCTTGAAACTGGCGCTTCTGGTGGTTCTTAATGTCTTCTCTTTTGGCTTGCAAAGCAAACATTCAGTGAATGTTTTATAAAAAGGAATGTGCACAAGCCAAAAAGCTGTACTTCTTTTGTCCCACTGTTACTAGTCAGATTGTACATTTATTCATTTAGCTGATGCTTTTATCCAAAGCGGCTTACAATTGCTATATATGTCAGAGGTCGCACGCCTCTGGAGCAACTAGGGGTTAAGCATCTTGCTCAGGGACACATTGGTGTCTCACAGTGGATTCGAACTCAGGTCTCTCACACCAAAGCCATGTGTCTTATCCACTGCGCCATCACCACACCTTCCAGATTGTATGATTTGACCATGGTATGATTTGACCTTTGATCAATGGTCAATGATACGATATGCTTCTTAGCAAACTTAGGTCACGATTGACAGCATTGATTTATCAATTGCATTCTGACATCTGCATTGACATGCAAAATTACAGCAAAAACCCAAACAAGCTCTTGCTGTGCTCTCATTGGTTCCTCAGTCGATGGTCATTGTAGGAACTTTGTCGTACTAGAGAATAGATTTTTCACAACAAAGGAAAAATGTTGGGAATTGGTCGTTTCATGGATTATGTATTACAAGCACCTGATCAGTTTTAAGTTTATCTAAACATTTTGGACAATGTTGGTGTAAACTCTTAATGTCGATTCAACTGATTTCTGACGTTTGCAAGTGCTCAACCTCATGATTTGTCGAACTTGCTTAGTGCACATCCACTCTACACGAAAAAAGCTAATTTTGCCCTACAACAAAAAAATCGCTTACAATTCCTCAGTTGTTTGAGGTAATTTGGCAAACTTGTGGTGAAAATTGTATCGAGTGCACAGATCTAGTCCTTTTGTATCGAGTCCTCCAAAGACTTTGTTGAGCTTACGGTTAGAGGGTCAGGGTTAGGGTTAAGAACATAATCATTTGGATCAAATGTGGTAGGATGGATGCTCTGACCTTAGATGTTTTTGGACCTACCTGGTTAAAGTGCTCTAGCTTTTCCTTCACGTTGACCAAGTTTGGATCCACACTTCTGACCTTTATCTCTGGGTTTTGTTTTTGGGCTTGCAGTCCATTTCCCACCACATGGCCTGTATAACTGTGGCAGAAACAGAGCAAGAGATAAGTTACCTTCATAGAAATCAAGCTCACTTTGGACTGATAATGATCTCCTAATTCTGAGTTCTGGAGTCCTGAAAAGGCAGGGAATGCTTAAGGCTTGTCTATTCCTAAGGATTAATTCGGACACTCATACAGCCTTTTCACCCACATAAATGATTCATTATGAAACCCGCAGTGAAGCCTGAAGACACAACTGTGCTGCAAATGTAGGTATTGACTTTGCGCCCTTGTATTAGAGATCATGGAGGGCGGCCTTAAACTAAGGCCAAGTCGATGCAACCAAGACAATCCACACAACATGATTACCTGCTAAACAGTATTCAAGTGAGCGATAAACACATCTGGGTAGATGGACAATAAAACCATTTCATGGATCCCTGAGATTTCTATTTTTAAAGAAGGGATGTTGACTGAGGAAACAAACTTGATTAAAAGGTCTCAGTAGGTCTTTACTCTTTGGGGGACATTCTCAACATTGGTTGCCATGGTGACTGTCAGAGTGTCATGTTCAGCAGCCTATAAGATCAATGGGTCAAGCTCGGCAGGGCAGATAGGTTAAAACTTTGATTAAGCACAGAGCATGAACTTTAAATACAGAGATGATTGTTGGTATGGATAAATCACAGGCATGTAAAGCAGCATGGATTTTATTACTGAAAACAAGCCAACAATTGGCTTTAGTTTAATATAAGTAAATGTATATCCAGAATGTTTGCTATGTGGTTGCTAGGGCGTTGCTATGTGCTTATCTTTCTGGTCCAAGTCAAAGGAAAACAATTTTAAAGGCCACAATTAAAATTTCCAAAATGCAAATAAAAAACAACAATTTAAATCGTATCCAGAATGTTGCTCTGTGGTTGCTAGGGTGTTGCTAGGTGGTTATTTTCTGGACTAAGTCAAAGGAGTCTACTGTTTTCGTTTAAAAACAGAGACCTTTTGCAATGTTTGCACCTCCCGTTGAGACTGAAACGCAAAAAACGAAGACCTAAAACGTCAGAAGTTTAGAGAAAATGCTGTAGTCTCCGGCTCGCGTTTCCGAATCGCCGGAGGCGCTTTAGAGTGAAGACGGGACAAAACGGAGGACTCTAGAAACAATGACTTGTAGAGGCTCAACACTCGGCTCTATGATTGGGCGCGCGCCAGTCATGACGTGCCCTTCCCTGATTCGTCAGCCACTGTTTACACCGGGCACGCGCATGCCCAGTGGTGGATGGTCACGTGATCTCGCGCTTTCAGTCGTTTTAATCTGGACGGAGATCAATTCTAATACGCAGAAAAAACGCTGGTGTGAGATTGATATTCGTTTTAATTCTCCGTTTTAAATGAAAACGCAGTGGTGTCGACGGGGCCTTAGAAATGATCTTATTACATTACTCTTACAAATTAGTTAAAATGTAAATTCACCTGTAGGCCTATATGATATGACAAAATATTTAATGTAATGTAAGGGAACTTTTTATCAAGAGACAAAATCTAAAGCAAAGCAACACCTTTTTAACTGTTGCAATTTGCCAGTAAAACATACCTCAATGTATACAAAATTGAGGTATGCTTGTTTAAAAGTTGGTATATGCAATTGCTAGATTGTCATACAGAAGCTATTTCCAGCAACGTCCTTGAGACAGACATTCAGACAGACGATCAAAGGGTTAACAGTGGGGGGCATATAAACCACGGCAGGGGGGCAGAATAATGCAGCAGTGTGCCTGCACATCAATAAATGAATGCTTGTGGGAGAATTGCCCTGCTGTTTTCACCACAGCTAATCTAAGTGAATAAATAAAGACCCCAGACACCTCATGCTGCATTCGAACAGCATCCGAACACACGGCTCACTTTGCAAGGTGGGACCACTTTGTCAAGAACTGATGTGAGACGGACTTGTTTGTTGGTTTGTGCTTTTTAGCTGTCATGCGGTAAATGCATTTTGGGCGGCAGGTACGGTGGAGATAAGACATGTGAATATTCACTATGTGAGAGGAGCGGATTATGTGGCTTATTGAAAAGAAAAATGAGCTGTCTATGGATACTGTCATTTTTAAGGCTCATTTTTTCTTCGGTGCACCAAATTACCTATCAGTATGCGCATAATTAAAAGAGGAAGCAATATTGCTCAATGTGTTCAATAAACATACATCCAGCCAACCTTAAGATTCTGATAATCACAAATAGAAATGTTCTGGAAATTTACAATAGTATTACTGTCTGAAATGGCCACTCGCCTACTCTTATTTTTCAACAGACACTCACACAAAGTATGAATATAACATTTCCATGACATACTTCATGTTGAGTGTGTTGCTATTTCTATGAACCACAACACAAATCTATCAATGGTTTTAATAGTGTGACTTACACATTAAAACCAGCCCCATTGGACTGCCTTAACAAATGTCCTTGTTCCTTTGTGCAATGTGCAGTATTGAATTAACTAAACTATCTAAATTACCAAAACAAATTACATTTATGTAGTTTTTGCTAGGACATTCTTAGCTTGTTTGCTAGGGTTTTAAGGGTGGTTGTGGGGCATTTTTAGGTGGATGTGCACTGAACCAGTCCAAAAAGAAAAAACACACACACACTTTGAGGTCTCTTCTGGACTTTTATTCGTATATGATCGAAAATATCCTAAACTTCTTAAAGGAGAACTGCGGCGAAATGAACTTTTGGTCTAATAACACATTGGTACCTAGTCGACTGTTCTCTTGAGATTTTGTTTTCATGATGTAAAGAGTTTTATCTCTAAAAATTGTTTAGCGCATATCGCTGAGCAATGGGGCATTTAATAAGTAAAAAGAAATTGCTTGTTAATACCACTAACAAGGCTCAAAATAGCCCCACACTAACACAGTAACATAATGAGGGTCCCTACATGCACACCGAAGCACTGTAAAACTGTGTAAGTGTACAGACCATTTAATAAGAAGATATTTTTTAAAGACAGTCCACTTTGTGGAGCCATCTTTGGAACAGTTTTCAACTAGTCAAACCACGAATGACTGTGCTAAGTGAACTGAACTGTATGAAGTTCAGCAAACTTCTGAACTGTATGAACAACTGTAATATTTGTTTTGCATGTATGGACCCTCATTATGTTACTGTGTTAGTGTGGGTCTGTTTTGAGCCTTGTTAGTGGTATTAACTTGCGATTTCTTTTTACTTATTAAATGCCCCCATTATGAGCGTTATAATCTGCTATACATACTACACACACAGCCCGATTTTTAACCACGTGTAACTGGTCCGCACTTTAACCCAATCAGAGCGGGATTCAAACTGGCGTCTGCCGGCATGGGAGGCAGGCATGCAAAACCGACATCTAAAGACCTCAGCCTCTAGCCTCTTTGAGGCCAGGGGAGTGAGGTTTACACGCACAACTGTTACTAGCTTGCCTCTGTTACACTTACCCCCATAAACCTCACTCGCATCTGGGTCACGGCACCAAATGTTACGAATCTCAACCTGCTCTGAGCGGGTTATCGAGCCAGTATCTCTAGCATGGGAGGCAGACGCGTCAGATGATCCGCGCAAAGACCATAGTGTTTAGCGTCTCTAGCATCAGTCGCAGCATGCCTCCAAAGGCAAGAAGAGTGAGGTTTTATACACACAGCTCTTACTGAGCTTGCCTCTGTTACACAAGCATACTCTGTACGCACAGCTCCTGCATTCGACCTTCCTTTTTTTGGAAGCAATTAGCTTGTCCACAGCCAAATTAATACATTATAACAAATACATACTTTCTGGAGAGAAATAGAGCAGACACTGGAGAGGAACTGGTTAGTCTCATGCATTTGGATGTACACATACACTTAAGGCCTGTTACACTAAGAATGATAACTATAAAGATAAATATATTAGCATAAATTCCAACTAATGATATTGTTGTCTGATTATAAGCACATACACTGCAGTTTTGTCTAATGCTGAATCTCTTTAAAGCAAGTTTATGATTGGCTGCCAATGTTTGCATATTGTTCATCAACTGGTAAAAAATCAGTGTGAAAGTTATTCCAACAATATTATTTCTCTGTGCCGTTCTTGCACACTGTAGTTGTGGAGTGAACTCTGCTATTCTTTCACTTTTAAAACTATATCTTTATTGTTATCGTCATAGATATCTTTGGTGATGAGCACGCTTTAAACGTTCACAACAAAACTGAAGTATACTTTCTGTTTTAGTCATGGCAAATGCAAATTGCCTAAGCCGAGCGCCATTAATATTAGCATGTGGCACGTGTTGTTACCCCACACAATTCAATCAAATAACTCAATTAAAAAGTCCTGTCTTCCCCTAAAAGTTTCCTTTCCATAAAACAAAGACCACAACAAATAAGCTGCTCTCATAAATACTTTGATTATGACACAGACAAACTGTTTCAAATAAGCAACAAAGAACATCAGGCTCTATAAACAGATGTGCTAGCGAAAACAGTTCAGGTCTTACAGTTCAGTGCGGTGGGGCTTGTCACTGCAGTCACCCACATTTCTCACAAGAATTAACAGCTAAATGAATCCAAACCAGAAAAAACTCAAGAAAAATATTTACTCAGCTCAAGACCAAAGACTTTGGAGTTCCCCTTTGACTAAACGCTTGGCTTATTTTCCCAAAGAACACACACATATAACACTGTGAGGAGTAAGCTCCAATTAAATTCATCTGCTATACTGGATTAGCTCATTTGTTTGCTAGAAGGTTATGAAACTCAGCACCTAATGAGCTAGCAATATCGCGTTCTTCATGAGCTGTGCATTAGAAGTTCTCTCCGAAGCTTTTCAACAAGTCACTGCCTTTGGCATCGAAACGCAGCCAAAACGGATGCCATATGCTAATATTTCTAACAAGCCCTTTTCTTTCAATACACAACTTTAGTTTTTAGCATCTGAGTACGCTGATGCTGATCCTGTCCTACGTCAGCATGAATTCAGCTGTGCGCCTTCTCATGTGTGTAATAACCGGGTGTAAGACATTCTGGTTGCCAGTTTTCCATCCTATTTATTGTCTGTGGTCTATGAAGTTGGGAAGGGCCCATGCTAATGTAGGACAGCTGTAATATATCTAGTCAGCTTTGAACTGCACAAAGCTAACAGTGCCGTTCTGTATTAAAGCAGCTGTTTGGAATTCGAGTAATTCAATAAAAAGTTGTAATACAAGTCTCTGGATATCCTATACTGCAGTTACAGTATCCGTTACAGGTTTTCAGGTCAATCAGCCACTATAAATACTGTGTATCATGTAGCATTTGTGGGCTATTAAACCTAGTGAATATGCTAAAAAAGGCTGTCTAGGTAGAAAGTTTACTAGGTTTCCAGATGGATAATTCACCAAATAGTTGCACAAAAGTCCCAAAACCCACAGTCCTGTTGAAACAGGTGCTAAATAGGCTACAATTGCACTGTGTTGTATTGAAATTAAGTCATTATGATTCTTATCACAGCAAACACACCTCCGGCCTTTAGGCTTGTTATACCAAACACTGTGTCTGTTAGCATTAGCATTGTTATCATGCAGAGGTAAGTATACCTATAGTGTGGCTAAACTGAACATGCTATACATAATGTTAATTCTATATGGAAGAGAACAAATGTACGATTAAAAATTGAAAAATAAACGATGAAATTCAAACACTGAATTTGTCAAATGTAGCCTTTTAGGTCTTAGCAGTTATGAGGCTTAAGACAATGTTTTCAACAAATCCTGTGAAAAAAACCTGTCTAAGCCAGTCAACACTGGTCTAAATGAATGTTTTTAGATAGTTTTCAGGCACTAGGCTACACCAAAATGGAAAATTTATTTAAAATGTATAGGTGTTTACTAAATCATTTAGACTTAACAAACCAGTTAGCTGTTGTTCATATCCAAATTAAGGCTGTCAGGGTGGTTTATTTAAAGCAGCACTATACAGTTTTTTTTTCTACCTCAACAGCTTAATAGCTGAACAGCTGAGATAGCTTCGGAGTTATTGCAATGAGTTATATGACTATTTTCGGGTTTGAATGTTGGCCGTCTCGCAAGTGTTGCGTGATATCAGATCTCGCAATGTAACGAATTGGTTTAAGGCAAGAAAGATCTGCTAAAATGAGCATCAAACAGAAAGTAACCCAGTGCCAATATATTAGCGGTATTCCAAGGCGCATGACAATACAGGCCATGTTCACATGTAATACGTTTCGCTTTAAAACGTACATTTTTCTCTCCGCTTTGGCCTTCCGTCCACACTGAGACGACGTTTTACAGTCAACAAAAACTTATCGTTTGGAAACGCTCTCCAAAGTGGCATAAATTTTGAAACCGCCGTTTTCGCGTTGTAGTGTGGACAGTGAAACCGAAGGTATTTCAAAACGATGACAGTAGGTTTAAGTCATGTGATCCATGTAGTACCAATAGATATTCATGTTTATCGGTATTGTGCTGTGTCATGTGTTATTCATTTTTACACTATTGCTAAAATATGTTACTTTTCTATGTTACTTAAAATGTGCTATTCTTCATAGCACAGTACTGCAAAGATGACAGATTAGGTAGCTACTCACATTTGCTGTCCTGTGGCAAAACAGGAGAGTAGTTGCGTTTTAGACCAAACATATGGTGACTGAATGCGACCTGCACGCATTCTGTGATGGTGAGATATTTTGCTAAATACAATTATCCTGTTATTGTGCGCAGAACATTATTATTTATTTTCCCATCTGTATCATCTCAGTGAGCTTTTGTGAAGTTTCACGCATGTGCAGTAAAGTGAATTTAGAAGTTACTCATCCACACTGAAACGCGCAAAAACGCCTGAAAGCTGCTAGTGTGGACGTGAAAGCGTCTTTAATCAAATACCCCGCTTTCAAATCTATCCGGATTATTGTGGACGTAGCCACAGACTGCCGACAGTTCAACAGGGCGCAGCTCTTAAAGGGGCCATACCTTATTTCCATCTCGTACAGCTTCCATCTACTGCTAAAGGGTTACAGTATACAGGGAAAGGGATCGGCCGTCAGTGCCCAGACATCTCTGCCGAGTGCTATTTACGACAGTACAAGTACACAGCTGACTATAGGGGTCACAGTTTGACAAAACGGAAATCCTGCATAGTGTGGCTTTAAAATATAATGGCTAGTTGACCAGCTAAATACATTATTGTAGCATCTGTACCAATAAGACACATCGAAAATTATTCATTGTATTAAATGAATAATCCAGCAAACTCACTCTCGCAACAAAGGTCAGATGAAACTATTCTCATCTAGTCTATTCCTCCAAAACTAACATCCCAAATGAAGCTAACACACTGGCAGAACCCGATTGGCCTGTTACAGGACAAATTAAGACTGATAAGACTTTTTACAACCCCACAAGGAATTAGCAGAGATTTGTGACTCTTACTTCATTCTTGCTGAAAAGGAGAAATAAACCCTTTTAATCCTATATAACCACTTGAGAAATGCATAAACATGTATCTAATTTTCCCATGTCATGATTTTCCTTTTATGTGGTTTGGCCTATGTATCCATTCTCTCTTTAAACTTTTTGGATTAATGTTTCCAACTTGGCACACAATGGTTAACCAAAATCATGTGTAGCATGTTTAGTCTCTATAAACTCCAATCTTCGTTCCTGCATTTGGTAATTTGCTAACTTTGTGATGCATTAGTATTATATGAATCTCTGAAGATTCTTTTGTTCAAATTACATGTTCAAAAATCTGCTTGAACAAAAGGTTGTGAAGAATTCCCTCCAAAGGGAACAACTTCTTATTGGTTCACAACCCTCCAGAGGGTGTGACAACTTTATGTTTCAAAAATAATTGATCACAACATCACATCTCTGGAAAATATGATATTTTCAACTTGTGATGTGGTATTTAACTGGTTAATGAACTGGTTAATGAAATACCTGGTATTAGTCCATGCTAAAAACAGAGCTACTAGCTTTAGCCCAGTTTTACAACTAAATACTATCTAAACCCCATTAAACCAGCTTTCATCAGGGAAGTATGTTCAGTCTTATGCTCTTAAAAACTAAAAGAGAAGTGTTGGGCTGAGCACAAAGGGCGAGTCCGCAGTGAAAACACATAATCTAATAGAGATGTAATGGAGGATACGAGCACTGTAAGACCACAGAGAAACACACGTCAAATCAGTCATGAACAAAACATTGAGAACGAGGCTGTAGCGTTTCACGATGATTGACAGTTAGCAGAGGCCATACTTTTCCAATCCTTTCACCTTTTATGTGGGTGAAAGTTTGGCAGTGACTGCAGTAATGGACAAAACGTGAGAACTAAAACTGTGACAAACGACCCAAACGGACTTTGACTAAGGAGGGTATTGCCTAAAATGAAAACAAAAACACACTGTTTCCACAGCTACCTCACACATCCAGTCACTTGGATTCTGGCTGACACCAAGTTATTAGACATGCTGACATATCCTTGGTTAACTCACCATCCTATCAAAACAGACATTCATCGCTCAATTTGAAATTGTACATAGCTATCCAAATGGACCTGAAAAGTCCAAGCTAAAAATGCATGTTTTGGACTGGAGACTGTAAAAGCTTGGCCATATTGTGAACACATGTTTTTCCTCACTGTGTTTCTTTGACCCACTGTTTATTATGAACAAGTGGCAGAATATTTTTAGATGGCTAATACATTATGGTCATTCAAAAACATGCAATCATGACGGACTGAGCAAAAGGTTCAAGCCATTAAATGGGGAAACTATTTTGGCCAGAGGAGGGCAGTGTTTGCTCTTTTAAAGAGGTTGTACACATCATGCTAACATGCTAATTTCACTATCTTTTACAGTGTATGTATATTGTGTACAAAACGCTTGGATTATCCAGATGACCAACTACTACAACATTTAGAGCACACAGCGAGGAATATCCCAGAATGCACTGCACTCAACTTGACTTTCCATTTGCAATATGAGTGAGCTAAGTACTATCAGCGGGTATTTGTCTTTTCTTAACTATTTAATCAGTCAAATGTTGACATTTTACACAAAATGGTTAAAAAAACTAACAAACTGTAATTCCAAAGGAAGTGGTAGACAAAAACATAGTATACTACTGATTAAAAAACACTGTTGTATGAGTTAGCTACTATGCTACTGGTATTATTAAGAACATAGAAGCAGTATACATACATCATCATTTTGTTAGCATTGTATTGCTGTTAGCATGTTCTGTTCACATTTGTACAGCTAGTATTCTATTCCAAACATAGCCTATAGTTTTTGTACCAACAAATAGAGTACAAATTATTATTTGTTTATGTGACAGATTAGCAAGCTAGTTCATTCTTTTTTTGCTAACAGTGTTTTAGAATCTCTGTATTATAAAATACAAAGCATGCTTTTATAATTTCCCACTGATTTACGTCTGTCTGAAAGATAAACACTTAGTGGTTACTTAAATGCCATATGGCAAAAATGCCAACATGTGGCATTAGCTAAATTTAGAGTTTATATTGGACCTGTTTGCAGCCAATCGATGGTATGTAGTGAACCAAATCCTTCTCTTTCAGACAAAACGATTCAGTTTGATGTAATAATAAGCTGACATGTCTTAATACCAATTCCACAAACCAAAAAAAAAAAAAAAAAGATTAGCAAGCTAGTCATTTTTTCTCCTTGGTAACAATGGCCTGTCTCCAGGACTACCCTGTGTTTGTCCCATTGGGGGCCCCCAGTATGGATGGTGCCAGCCCTGCGTTCCAGCCATCGTGTGGATGGCGATGGGGCAATTTGTCCAGGGGGTGGGTGGAGAGTGGGATCTCTAACCTCTGAGGAGCAAAAGAGGCCCGATTGGGGATATATCTGGAATTATAAAACTTCCATCCCAGCAAAGTGGTCGTGATCATTTTGTCTTGCGGAAGCCAAATAAGAATGTGTTTAAATGAACATATGTTGATAAACCGCCTATATGCAAATGTTTATTTTGAGTGTGTGTTTTTCAGGGAATCTCATTTGTGTCACAATAGAGCTCCAGAACTTTCTGAATGAAGCTTCTGTCCGGAAGAGGATTGGAGAAAAGCCATGATAATCCATGGCAACCATCACTTGGCCATCTTATGAACTTCACGACCTCTCAGAGTGGATAGAGACCTTTATGGCTAGAGATCGGATTTGATTGCCTGCAATTACAATCAGTTTGGTACGTTGGCTGGACAAAAAGAAAAAATGTTTGTGTTTGTTTGTTTAATTGTTTAATAAGTCGTCAGCCAGACCGTAATCTTCTTTTTGTTCAATATGCTCCATTTTCCTTTCAATTAAGAGCCACTCAAAGAAATTGACTGATGATGATATAGCAATGTGCAAATCTTGCCAATATATTCTTGGCTCTAAAACAGGAATATGGGTCATTGACAAAAAAGAAAATTGAATAAAAATCCCATTTTAAAGGAATAAAGACAAAAAAGAAGAGTATCCTGTTATTGGCTGCAAATTTGAATTCGTCTGACAAGAGCTTACCTCTCAACCACATCTTCTCCACTCCAGCAGGTGTTTTCATCCATCACCACCTCCCCCTCGCACAGCATCTCTGGCAGGGTGGAGAAGAACGATTTGTATCGCTGAATGTAGCCCATAAACTCCCTGCAGGAAGTTCAGGCATTCAGGAAGTTATCATAAAGCATCAAACCAGGCATAATTATACACAACCAGTTCTGCCTCAGTCATCACGCTTCTCTAGTCAAACATGCCCAAACACTGATAGATACAAGCGGCAGATTGGTCTCCCATACATGTTTGTGACTGTTATTAAAGTTGACAGCGTTCTTCCTTGCTCACACATGTTCATTTGATGTGAGATTAATAATTAGAACATTCTTAGGCTGACAGCCAAAGTCATTTTTATGACAAAATAATTAGAGATAATTACAACAAATCTTTAGGGTACTATTGGAAATTCGTGAAACACAACAACCTGGAAACTGAATTTCTATTTCTGTAAATGTTCATTAGTCCCCTTTAATACGCACTTACTTTGAAATCTTTTTCAGGCTTCTGGGTTTGTTGTTTTTGGAAGGTTTCAGAGGCAGAGACCTGGGGTCACCGACGAGTGCAGATGTTAGAGGAAAGAAGACAAACAGCAGGGAAGTTACTATATATAACCTGATTTGTAAGGATTTAAAGGAGTAGTTCACTTTTAAAAAAACTTTTGCTGATAATTCACTTACCCCATGTCATCCAAGATGTCCATGTCATTCTTTCTTCAGTCGAACAGAAGGTTTTTGATGAAAACATTTCAGGGTTTTTCTCCATATAATGGACTTCAATGGGAACCAAACAGTTCAAGGTCCAAAAGACAGTTTCAGTGCAAACTACAAACTGTTTTTTTGTGTCATTTGGTTCATTCAACGAACGAAATGAATGAGTTGACTCTGGAAAGATTCGTTCATTTTGATGAATGAGTTCGAACAGGAGAGTCACGAACGTGCATCACAGAACAGAGCAAGGCGACCATTTGAGCTTATAAAACTTAAATTTGTTATTTATTTTTTAAATGAGCGATCGTTTCGCTGATAAGACCCTTATTCATCTTCTTAAATCATTTAAAGCCATTTGAACAGTTTGCACTGAAACTGTCTTTTGGACTTTGAACCGTTTGGTTCATTGTATGGAGAAAATCCTGGAGTGTTTTCATCAAAAACCTTAATTTCTTTTCGACTGAAGAAAGAATGACATGGATATCTTGGATGACATGGGGTTGAGTAAATTATCAGCAAAAGTTTTTTTTTAAAGTGAACTACTCCTTTAAAAAAGTCAAAATATGTTCAACAATTGATGCATGACATTTTTCTCACCTTTTTTTTAGCGTTATGTGATAATGTTGGGTGCCTGTTTCAGGTAGTGTTGTCGGGCTGGAGGACGTGACTTGAGGTTTGAAGTCCAATGGTGGGGTTTACTGAAGGAGTCAAACTTCTTGAGGTGGAATTGACTGGAGTGGAGGAAACCGATTCAGTCAAGGAACCACAAACTTTACCTACCTAAAAGAGAGAGATGAGTAATACAGATCCACTGAATTATTATATGTTTGAAATGGTGAATGACACAATTTTATGCCTGTTTGAATGGACATCAATTCAGAGACATTACTCCATCTAGTGGGCACTGATAAATGGTACAAAAACACTCTGCAACATTATATTTTTAATTGGACCAGTCTTGCACAATAATCTCAAGGTTTAACTGTATTTAGATACTAAATTAACTTTTCTGTATAAATAAAATGTGTATTTTTTTTATTCATATTTTCATACACATTTTATTCAGTATTTCACCATCGCAAAAAAAAAAGCATAAAAATAAGATAAATCAAAAAATAGTTTTGTTTTGCCGTATTTTACCATTTCCGGTCCCAAAATTTACAAAACAGATTGAGGGCTGAAAAAGTTTATCTAAGGATTAGGCGAACTTTCTCATTCCCCTACTCTGGCCCCTCGCTAGCTGCATTGCATTTTGGGAAGGGGCCGGCCGGTTCACGGGAGCCGTCTTTGTCCAGAGGTGAATTTGCATGCAGGACATCAGGCTAATTGGGACCAGACAACACCCAAACAACTCAAGCAGCACCAAGATAGCACCAGACCACAAGCAGCGTGAGGGACTGGAGAGGCACCATAGTCCTCCATGTCAACACTGGATGCCACATATAGACATCTTATAAACAATTAAGTTATCACAAGTTGTTCTTTAGAATCTCTCTCTTTTTTACAATTAGCCAATTTAGCTACACACCATGGACAAGTAGCGTGACATTCCCTCTTCTTCGAAAACCATGAACAAAATAAAAATAGCTAAAGTACCACTTCAAATAAGGATGCACTTACAAAGATGGTTATTAGTGGTTAAGCATAAGAAAGAAAATGCCGGGCTGTCAATTTACGTCAAATGTAAACTCTGGGTCTCAAACAAGTGGCAACATTCTAATCTGAAAAATGAAGCCTACCCGGAAGTGCGAAAACTGCAATACATATCAAATCCGCTAGGGGCCGGTCCCAAAAGGGAGCAAATATCCATAGACGTCACGTGTAAAATATCCGTTTTCACAGCATAAATTTATATGTTTACAGTTTGGTCCCATGGACTTTTATTGTATTTTTCTGATAGGTTCCGAGTGCCTGACAACTGTGAGGGGGTGAATTTTTTTCTAACTCGTTAGTTTAGATCATATTTAGATATAAAATGTATGACAGTTAACTTTGATTGACAGCTGATAAAGAGTGGAATTTGACGTCTCGGCCATGATCTGACACAACACATCATACCACCTCTGTATCCTTTCTGAACATTTGTATTTTCTATTTCCCAACATTTTCCAGTATGGCGCCGCCCATAAAACGCCTCAACCCCGTTCTTTAGAGACTATATGGGTGATGTCACAGACGCTTTGTCCATATTTTTTACAGTCTATGGTCAAGCAGGATCACCAGCGTAAAAGTGTGTTTTTGGCCAAATTATGACTTCCCCGACTTGGCTTGGGGTTGCATTGAACAACTTTTCTAGAGCTCTTGTCCAACCCCTAAGACCAGGTAACGTGAAACTAAAGTCATTCCAGCCTCGTGGCATCAGTGAGTGAGCAACACTTGATCCATCGATGGAGTGTTAAAGGGGGGGGTTGAACTCCCACAAGCAGTCTCCATTGTAAAGTGGTAAGCTTGGTGTTGGAGTTTATGGGACCTGCGGTTGAGGGCTTAAGTAATAATATCTCTCATTCTGACTGACAAGTTTATGCTCTTTGAAACAGATTTGTGGGAATGCGGTCTCAAACTTGACCTACACATAGAGAGCTGTCAGCACCAGGACATGATAGGTGCAAAGCCGAGCTGTCACGAAACCCTCGACCCCTGTGTCCCCTCAGTCACATTTCCAGTGAAATAGTGAAGTGAGAGAGACTGGCAGACGGCCGTCCTATGGCGTGCACACAGACTCTGGCGTTGATGGTATGAATAGCCTCAGGGCTGGGTATTCACTTACAGACAGCCATAGTAACACTGTCATGACCAACACCACATAATCATGCTCTTAATCATTGAGCTATTAATAAATCCCTTGCAGATATAATAAATCACTGGGCTCCATTGTGAAAATACACATTTTTAGGTTAGAAGCTAATTTATAAGACTTGAGCACATGCAAATATTGCAGATTAGCATGTTCAAAACTTGCAACTCCACAGCCTATGATTGGCCGAAGACATTTGATATCCACCAATCAGCGAACATGCTGCTGCAAGTTGATGCGTGCTCGGCCTGATTAGTCCAGCATATGGTGTAGCTCGTTTGTGGAATAAAAATAAATGTGTTCTATGAATCAGAGAGTAGCATGACTCACCACGGCGCTGAGATGTGGCCCATGCAGTTGCGCATTAAGGATGGCATCATTAATTCTTTCCCGGATGCGTAGAAGTGCCAGTTCCAATTCGTATCCCCCTGCTAGTGCCCCGCTCAGCTCTTCCAGCAATGCTACATAGTGTCGCCAGGGCCCATCCAGCTCAGACAGGCCTGTCAGGCAACCTCGCATCACATTGAGACACAGACCTCCGGCATGGCCGTATCAGGGTAAGTCCGCGGCAGTGCGGGCAGAACAACATCCCCACCAGTGCACGTCCACACTGCTTTGTCAACCCCACCGATTCCGTGACATTCAGAACCTCGGCACCCATTGCCAGTGCCCGATTGAGGGCACGACCAGCCACAAGTGCCCTAGATAGTCCCTGAGCAAGTGCCTGTGGATGAGGGCCAAAAGGGTTGACATCATGCCGCGTAGCACGTAGGCACTCGCTTCCTTCGGAGGACCAGGTAGAAACAGGAGAGCCCAAGCCAGGATTGACCAGGTGTTGGTATACTAACGGGAAGAGTTTGTCGTGAGAAACTGTGGACGGAGTGTTCCACGGAGATATTGGCATCGCCACGGAGGTAGAGATCAAGGTCCGAGAAGAGGGTGGACACTAAAGGTCTTGCGTCTTGAGAGATTGACTTGTAGGTGCTGTCAAAGAGCGAGTAGGTGTTGTTTAGCGTGAAGGAGAGCAGGGAATGGAAGGTATCTGTGGGAAGAGAAATAACTGGATTGAACAATCGCTGACATGAATAGCTATTTCATAGTCAACCTAAGCCACGTTTCCATGGCAATTACCAGGAATTATTTGTCCCGGAACTTTTTTCACAGGACACTTTTTTTCCCCAGAACGCTTGCTTACTGCGTTTACACCGCGTACTAACTGCGTGCGACTGCTCTTTTGTTTTGCGCATTTGTTTTGAGTTTTGTATGGAGGAGATTCAAGCTTTGGTGCTTTTGTGTGCGATTGGTTTACTAACGAGGTAATTAACAAAATGGCAGAAAAGAGACGAGCACCCAAAGAGTATTCAGAAAGATCGTAATGTGAGATATAAAAGTAGACGTTTGTTATCAGCGGACATTGACTGTGAGATGGATGGGACGACGCGCGCCATCAGGCAGAAAGAATAGCGTGGTAAGAACTAGGGATGCACGATAAATTGGCCACATTATCGGTATTGGCCGAAACATGATCATTTTTAATGTTATCAGTTATCAGTCCAACAAGAACATTTAGCCGATATCTAAAAGCCGATAAATAATGTATTATTTCCTTGAGCTGAGGCATTTTAGATGTGCACTTTTCAACATGATGCTTTGAAATTGCTTGAAATACGATTTAAATTACTTTAAAAAGGAAAATCCAGTTAAAGTGCAAAATGTACAGCGCAAGTCTGTCATATCGGCTACACAACATTAAAATAAGAACATCATAATTGTGTTTGTATCTTGGCTTTAAATGAGGAAATTCAAAAATTGTCTAAAAATTTGGATTTAGGTTTATTGGACAAAATATCGGTTATCGGCTTTCAAATATAGAGAATTATCGGTTATCGGTATCGGCCAAAATTGTCATATCGGTGCATCCCTGAGTAAGAACCAATCAGCATGTTCAGCGCACAAGTCCCACCCTCGAAAGTTCCTGAACTCTGAAAAAGTACTACCTCACCAGCAGGGACTTTCTGGAGGGGATTTTTACCCGGAACTTCACTTAGACCCTGGTTCCTGCAGTGTAAACTCACCGAAGTACAACCCCAAAGTTTCTGGGAAAGTTCCTGCGGTGGAAACGTGCTCTAGACACAGACATTCGTAACATGAGTGGACTAACAATTGCGGTGATTTTGTTTGACATTTACGAGAGGGTCAAACATAGTCTACGGTACACCTCTGCCTTGTCTCACATTGCTTACAACTCTTTCTTATGCATCTAATCTCTCTTTCCATTGGACTAATGGAAGCTGACAACATTTAATCCATGGATCTTTTGGACTGCCGCTATTGGGCCGAAGGTTAGTTTGGAGATATGCGACACATGGGACTAGTTTATTACCAATTTTAGCAGTCAGGGCGACATCTTATACCTCAGTTTGCCTACGGAGTCACGAATGGTATCATAGTTATACCATGCACATTATTTACAATGGCATATTAACTTTTGTATGACGTGTGACAGACGGGTACTTAAGTAGACAGCTGGTAGAAGCCTTCAAAGTGCAGTTTGCTTTAGTGTCATCTCATTCATAACAACCAAAGCATTCCAGCTCTGTCTTGTTTCTGTGAGAATGACTAGCATACTAACACCAAGCCAAAAGTTATGATTCCTCTTTATTGATGGAGGAATAAAAGAACACCTGTTTGGCCAACGATACTAAGACACCCATAAGAATCTTTCTTTAACAAGCCTTTGAGGTTTTGCAAGAAATTATGCCTAAAAGTTCAGACTAGGGTGTATCTTGGCAACTACATCCAAACAGGTATCAGGTGACATGGCAGGGGATTACGCCTGGATCGTGTAATGGGGTTCTTCTCATATGGTTCTGGGTGATTGAGGCATGTGGGGGAAGGTCATGCAGATCGCAGGGGTCATCGAGGGCGCCCAGGAATCACCACAACTGACCTCTAACCTCTGGGACAGCAGAATGTTCTGAGAAGATGGATAGAAGGGTCAACTTGGATGGCTGAACCCCTGATAGCTCTATTAACAGGATTTAATATGGGTCCTTCTGAGTCAGAATAACTCCACTCACTGTACCCAGTCCAGGTCTGAATTTAGATCAAGAGAAGGAGGCACACAGTATTTTTAGTGCCTTTTGGATTGCTAGTATGCGAGAAGCATATGTTGGATTTGCTTTACAATGGAATTACTCCAGTACAAAGGGCAGAGATGACTTTTCAAATAGTTTGACGTTCAACAAGATCCAACACATTTGGTCTTCTCATTGGTGCCATTTTTTGACCTTGACAGTCCTTACTATGAAAAATAGCTCTCCTTTTTCTTCAGTGGAAGACAGAAAATCATACAGATGAGAACAGACGTTTTGGGTGAACTAACACTTGAACAGACACATTCCCAAAAGAGTCCAGCAGGTTTGCGATTGAATTATTACTTCCCCCTTAAACACACAGGCATAAAGCGATCTACATTAAAAATCCTCTTTCACGTGGGAATGAAAAACACTTTACAGACCTTCTTTCTTTTAAAAAGGACACCAGCTACAACAATGCGAAAAGTAGCAGAAAAGGACAACTGATCTTTCAAAAGCGCTCATTATAGAGCAATACATTGAAGTGCAGTGAGACGGATCTCCACGGATACGCCAAGAATTTCACCATTTCTCTCTCTCGTTTGCTTTAAACTCGTTAAATATTCACTCGGCTGGCGGCAAAGACAGAGAGGACAGCGGCTGTGCCCTTTTCCTATGAACCTGAAAGGGTTTTTGTGCAAGTTTGGGCGGACAAATTGGATGAACTTAAATATTTGGTTGGGTTGGTTGTAAATTTGATGGTTTATAACGTCATGTGTTATAAATGGAAACTCACTGGAGTAGATAATCATATGCATCGAGCTAAGTGTGTGTGTGAAACAACTTTCTGATTGGTTCTTTTTGTACGTTTTATTCAAACACTGATTCTGAAAGGCCTAATCCTACAGTACCAGTCAACCTCTAAGAAACACATGTACGGCTTCACAGGAGACCTCAGACAGATAAAGGATCATTCTGTGAGCGTGAAAAAGAGAAGAACAAAAAGCAAATCTGGAAAGTCACAGTATACGACTCATGAGATGTTAAACACCACCCTGCAGTGTATCCACACATGCGTACAAAGCTACATCATGTAGTGAACGTGTGAACCACCTGCTGTGGCCGGGACTTGATCCCATGACCTCTTGCTCCTGCTGCAAATGCAGAAGCACATGACTAAGTATCTATTTGACAAAAGGCGTCACTTAATATCCGATACATACCCTGGAAGGTAGAGGCATGGCCCAAGATGAGATATTTGAGTTTGAAGCTATAGGAGAGAATGGTGTGGTGTGTGTCTCTGGGCGGCGGCGTAGTAGCTCTCCTCCATCTTGCGGGTGCAGCATGTGGGACCCTGGTGTTTGCAGATGAGAAGATCTGCAACTGTGGAGGATCAATCAACGAATGGGATTCAGTTAGGGGCATTTTCGCCAAACATTAAAACTCTCCAAACTAAATCACTTCTGATCATAGCCTGTTTGATCATACAAATGTTTGTTATTAATCTACCTATTTTTGACTTTTCAGGTATTGTTTTACATATCGTAAATTCATTTACATTTCAAATTTTACTTTTTTCGCTGTTTAATGGGAGGTAGGGTTAGGTGTCGAAATCAAAAATCGATTGGAACCGGGACTACCTTTGCTTTACGAATTGTTCAAAAGTAAAAATTTCAGATATTACAGTCTGTTGACCGAGAAGAAGAAACCGCTGAACAACACCAACGAAGAAGCGTCTACCGGAAGTGTTGGCATAACTGTGCTAAAAATAACGAAATCTCGGCAAAATGCAACATTTGTGACAAAAGGAGTATTTGTGACAGAAGGAGTATTTCCTTCAGAAAGGAGTTTCCTTCAGAAAGACCGTTGGTTAGCAAGGTTAGCTAAACTTTTTTGACCCTGCCTCTTAAAAGAATCAGAATCGAGAATCATTAGGAACCGGAATCGAAACAAGGAATCGAAATCAGAATCGTTCAAATTCAAACGATACCCAACCGTAGTACCAACTACAACAAAAATTTGGGTTTGTCCATATTTGACCCAAATTTGGACAAACCCAAATGTCAGGTTAAAAATGTAATTCAAAAATGTACAGTTGAAAGTGAAAATTTTAAATTACATTTTTAACCCAACATTTGGGTTTGTCCATATTTGACCCGTTTTTGGGTTAAAACAACCCAGCATTGTTTAGAGTGTACCAAAAAAAATATGTTTTTCAAATGAAGTTAAAAGTACAGAGTACAAAATCCCTAATTTTAACAGTTTCTATTATTTTACTACACAAAGTAAAAATCTGGATGAACCTCCGACAATATAATTAAAAAAAATTATATGATCTATAAGTTATGACAACATATGTTTTTACATTGCTTTAACTCATCAAAAATACGTTTAAAATGATCTTGAAAAACTTAAAGTAGAACACTGCTTAAGTTAGTTTAATGTCATTTAAGTTGAAATAAATTAAATGTTTAAGTTGGTTGTACTTAAATATATAAGGCAGCAATTTTTTTGTACAATAAAGGTACCCAACAAAAAGTTAAAGATTCAGTTATTTAAAAATACAATAATGTTTTAATCATTTTAATAAAATAATCATATGGACTGAAATAACACATACAGTTTGGTTGTACAGCAAGAGTGTGCATGTAAAGAGAGCACATGTGATCAAGACAGACGATATCTGCTCAGTCAGTCACCCTGCCCTATCCTATGTAACCAATTTTACACCAATGGGACCCCATAAGCCACGCATTAGAACAGCTGACTGTGATCACCGGCATTCTGCTGACCTCTCTCACCTCCTCTGCGCTTAATACGCATGGAGCAATGCCTCAAAATGTATGTACTAAGAATAAAACTTTGTTTTGTAATGGTCATACTTTTCTAATGTATCCTTTCCATAAACAAGAACTTGAGACAAACTAAATATGCCCAGCTTACAATTTCATAGGAACACCCAAACATTTTTAAGATGACTTCTATTCAGGAATGCGTCTTTGATTTAACACGAAATGTGGAACATGAAAAACATTTGACAGTGTATCCTACACTCCTGTTAATTTTGTCAACACCACTGGCATTTCTGATTTATGCTCCCACAATCATGAATTATTTGTTAGACAACTTTTTGTGGTCACAAGTTGACACAATGAAGAGTGCCTAATATACAAATTAATATGCAAATATTTTTGTCTAATTAATTAATTCACACGTAACTATCTGACTGGCTATAACTCATTTAAACAATATATTTCTGATATTTAGGCTATTATGATGACCTCATATAATAAAAATATGAATACACTTTTGAAAACTTGACAGGATTATTTAAATTAAGGCGACTAAATGGTCAATATCTATAAGAAAATTTAATTATAAAGACAATATTGGTTAAAGGTATACTTCACCCAAAAATGAACGTTCTGTCATCATTTAGCGCTACTCACCCTAAAATTGCTAAACCTTTATGAATTTATTTCTTCTGCTGAGTGAATACAAAAGAATATTTTAAAGATTATTTTTTGCCATCAACTGCCATTCTTCAAATATGTTCTGTTGTGTTCAACAGAAGAAAGAAACTCATGATGACAATTTTTATTTTTGTGTTAATATCCCTTTAAGTCACGAGCATTTTATTAAAATGTCAGTTTGGAGAAAGCTGATACATGTGTTTTTAACGTTAGAAATGTATAATTAACATTTTATTAATTAGGCTTACTTTTTTTGTGAAAACAATTTTTTGTTATTGTTGTTCATTTTTTCAGGTTATTGTGTTTCGTAATTGAGTTACGGTTCAAATTTAGATAAAAATTAACCGTTTTAACGGCTTGTAACACGACCATATGACCAGATATTGGTCAACGTGTGTTCAGTTGGCGATATTTTTTTCTTGGTAAGTAAACTACATAATAAATAAAGCCAGTTGGGAATACTGTGGAGATGTTATATTAGAATGATGTGTTAATTATGTGTTATGTTATATTAGATACCGCGCGCTTCCCACAGTAACAGTATATATAAACGAACCTGTTGCTGCGGTCTCCGGAACCCATCGTAATGAACCGACTTGGCGGAGCTGGAAAGCGGTTTTAACCTCATGACAGCTCTGCCCACTGGCGCAGTGAACTCTCCATATTAACACACTGGAGAGCAGGATCCACAACCAACATACACGCGGTGCTGTCCTGCGGAGACATTGCACCATCTCAGTCCAGAGAAAGCCCTCTGAGCCAATGTGGGAGAAAGAGGGAGGAAAACCGTCAAAGTATTATCCGGAAGAGATGCACATTTAAAGCCGCTTAATGAAGACGTTATCCAAGGAGAAAGTTTTCCAATGATGGATCGCAGGGGCTTCACATGCTGCGTGTTTTGACAGACTGGTCTGGAGACATGTGAGTAAGGGCCCGTGTGTGTGTGTGTGTGTGTGTGTGTGTGTGTGTGTGTGTGTGTGTGTGTGTGTGTGTGTGTGTGTGTGTGCCCAATGTGGAGAAAGAGACTTCTGACTGCCAGTTTTGTGCGCCCAACACCCACTGGACCCCCCTCCCTTTGGCATAGATAGATAGATAGATAGATAGATAGATAGATAGATAGATAGATAGATAGATAGATAGATAGATAGATAGATAGATAGATAGATAGATAGATAGATAGATAGATAGATAGATAGATAGATAGATAGAAATATTGTTGGTTTAACTGAAAAATGAAGTAACCTGGCTGCCTTAAAAATTTAAGTTCATTGAAATGGAAACATTGATTTAATCACCAGAAACTTAAAATATTGTGTTATCTGAACTACATAATTTTTTAAGTTGATTTGACAAAAGAAATAATGTTGTGATTACAAATCATGAAAATATTTACAGTGTAGATAGATAGATAGTAAAGAAACAGCAATAAATAAATAAAGAAGAAACGAATACTCTAGAAATATGCACTTCACACATTTACTGTAGCTCACACCGTACAAAATGTTTGAAAAATCCTGATATAAATTATTAAAAAAGGCTGTCTGGAAATGGGTGAAATTAGGTTTTCCACAACCATGCAGTGTTGTCAACTGAATATAAACTAGGCCTATTCTCCACAAAAGCAAATTAATAACACACACGCACAGACACAAATACACAGACTCTCACACATGTACACACAGACTCAGACACACACACACAGGCTCACAGACACACACACTCTCTCTCTCTCTCTCTCTCACACACACAGAATAATGTACCCCATTTAAAAGTCATGTTCACATTCACAATAATAGCAGCTACAGTTGACAAACCAACGATTACATTAACTATCATTTTCAGAAACTGGATATTTGAAAACAATGTTGCAAAGTTCAACTGTAATTTAGACACAAATGTCTTAGTTATGTCCTACTTACAAATTGCTATAATTTCTAATATACAACTCTAACTATGCACACAAACAGATACTAAAATACTACAACCTCAAACTTTTTTATTTTTTTATGTATTATTTTATTTTTAAATATATTATAAAATCATCATATATTATATATTATAAAAATCTAATATATTTTAATATATTCAAATATATTATATTATAAAAATAATATATTTTAATTTAATATAGTATAAAATATATATATATATATATATATATATATATATATATATATTTATCATATATTTTTTATACTATATTAAATTAAAATATATTATTATACATATATACATGTTAAAATATATTATTATACATATATACATATTTATTTATTTTTTTATTTTTTTATATTTATATATACATACATATATATATATATATATATATTATTTTTTTTTTTTTTATGGGTTTTATTTTGTGGTTTTAATTATTGTTTTGTTTGTTGTGTATCTACGCTGGTTGTTTGAGACAAATAATAAAGAGAGAAAGAAACTCCCTGAATAAGCGTTATATCCATAGGTTATATCGTTGAGTCGCTAGAAGGCGCGATGTGGTCATTTCACACAACATATTTCATGAAGATGTCATTAAACCTCTTCTCCACTGAGATGGCAATACAAAGCAAATATAGTGCATTTAACCCCCGCAACTGGCGAGCAGAAGGAATAAACATGCTGTCATGTTATGCAGTGCTAGTTCACACTCTGGAGTGACAGCCAAACGTCTATAAAGAAACATGGCTGGGAACATAAAAGATAAAGAAGCATATCAACGCCTGAACTTCCTTTATCAGGTTAGTGAGATTTTATATCAGATTTATTTGATTTCTTTATCTCCAAACATTCTCATGAGGTTTTCTCCACCTCAGGCTGCACACTGCGTTTTGGGTCAAAATCCAGATAATATTGAGCTAGCAAGATTTTACTGCTTCACTCAGAAGACCATCTCCAAACGACTGGTGCTCAGAACAGTGAGTAGTTTCTCATTAATAACGTGTATTATATATTATAAACAAATATCAGTGATGGAGCTTCAAACAAAGTATGATGCTTTTTTCCTGACAGAGATCCATCAGTGAAGAGAACCATTTGCAAGAAATGCTGTACTTTACTGGTACCAGGTGTCACATCCACAGTAAGACAAAAAAGTAAGTCATCTATCTATCTATCTATCTATCTATCTATCTATCTATCTATCTATCTATCTATCTATCTATCTATCTATCTATCTATCTATCTATCTATCTATCTATCTATTCTATCTATCTATCTATCTATCTATCTATCTATCTATCTATCTATCTAATGATATTAAATCTTAAAATTGAAGGAGGACCAAGACGACAACGTAAGACTATTGTACGGTGTTTAAGTTGTGGACTGACCAAACGGTTCCCAAACAACCCTAAATACAAATTGTGGGTGGATCAACCGGAGGCTCAGCTAGAAAACCAGACATCACAAGGTAAAGATGATCACCGGCTGTCTTTTTTCCACTATATTTGTGTTTAGTTTTGATTCAAAGTGTGTGATTTCCAACAATGTTCAACCTAGAAAGACCTACATTAGCATTTCTGTTCATCTCTTGGCTCACTGGCTCACTCACTCACTCACTCACTCACTCACTCACTCACTCACTCACTCACTCACTCACTCACTCACTCACTCACTCACTCACTCACTCACTCAGTCAGGACATATTTGTTTCACGGACTATATATATATATATATATATATATTAATATATATATTAGTCAATCACCAGAGCTGTTTGTGACACAAACATCCATTTTGATGTCTATTTTATGCCTTTAAACATCCTCAGTTTATTTGTTGCTTAGAAAAAATATAACAAATTGGTGTGAAAAATAGCATTTTCGAGTATCTTTTCATTGCAGGGAAAGCTGAGCTAACATTTTAATCAGTTATAATGAAATTATATCCTAATCTACATGTGGATTTCTCTGCAACATCATCACTGCTTGCTTGCGCACATAACCGGGAGGCAGAAAAAGGACGTGTTTCGTGTAGTAGGCTAATAGCAAAGTGGTGGTGTCTAAAATGCCAATGTAAACAAGCGTAACGTAACTTATATAAATGCAAATTTGGGCTTTCCGGTAGATGCTGCACTGCTAATATTGTCTATATTACATTACTAGCCTAGCATGATAATTCACACACATATCACAGTAACACTGCAAAATTAAAGACAGACAAACAGATCCAACTAATATCACATTTTATTGAGTCAGGAGTTATATACAAGCAGTAAGGAAAGCCTTAATACTTAAGGTTGTTGCAGAAGTGGACCAGCTTACCAATCTGGATTTTTTGCCTCTGGTATGCGGCACGCACCCTGTAATGTTTGTAAACTGGAAATCTGTGTATTGGGCTGGAAAGAGTTGTCATGAAATAGCTTCACAATCTGTCTTTTCAACCTCATAGTATCATTATTTCTGTGGTGCAATAGTTTAAATGATCTTAAAAGTACTTCTTTTAAGAAGTACTAAAAGGATTCATATTTAAAGTTCAAATATGAACACTGCTGTCTACAATAGTGATCAAAATCAGCTTTTGATAGAAATTTGGTACTTAAAATAGCGATTACATTGTTTCGCCACTAAGTGGCGACAAGTGACTGTTAAAAAATGCATTTGTTATTGAATCATTTATTTGAGAATGTAGTATTGATGCTTGTGAAATAAAAATCAGAAAGATGTGATGATTGCTTTTGAAAATATGACATCTTATACATCAAGTGTATGATTTAACTTTCCCCTATGGTCTAGTGTTAAAGGTGCATTGCGCAACATTTCATGTTAAAAATAGCTGTTTTCTAACCCATACATGCTTAAACAATCACCTGATGGGCTGAATGAGCCCGTCTCTGATCACTGCGATCGCCTCTATTATCCTGTACAGTAAAATAAATAAGAGGGATTCGGGCTCCGAATTTGAGACTGGGTGTGACGTCATGCGCGTTCACGTTCGCCTGGCTATGTCTGTGTATTTGCCGCCATTCTCCGTATCAGAGCTAGACAACTCGAGCGACACAACTTTGGTCAACTTTCCACAAAAGTAGACGATGGATTCAAAGGTGCTGTGTATGTACACCTTGTCACTTCATGCGTTTTCTGTGATTGGATAGCTATTCAATCGTGAAAAGACCAGGGTGTAAATGCCCTCCGAAACGCATTCGAGACGGATTTGAATCCGGACGTGAGGACGTGGTCTGAGCCGCATTACAGATGAAACTGGACAAGTGTAAATGCATCTGGTTGTTGAAACCAGGCTATATGTCATGTTATTTTAGTCAGATATGACGACGCTACTGCGACACACATGATCACCTCAGATGAGTAGCTGAGCGCCTATTCATCAAGCCAGTGCGCCGCAATCTATCGCAAATCAAAGTGAAAGTAAGTCGCAGACGCTTAACACTACCATCTTAATTAAAAGTAAAGAAATGAAATGATCTTACCAGGGCTGTTGCTAGGGTTGGGTATCATTTGAATTTGAACGATTCTGATTCCGAATTCCTTGTTTCGATTCCGGTTCCTAACGATTCTCGATTCCGATTCTTTTAAGAGGCAGGGTCAAAAAAGTTTAGCTAACCTTGCTAACCAACGGTCTTTTTGAAGGATATACTCCTTTTGTCACAAATTTTGCCGAGATTTCGTTATTTTTAGAAAAGTGAAGCCACACTTTGGACCGCCGACGTAAGCTACTTCATGTTCCAACTTGCGCGGTTATGCCAACACTTCTGGTGAGACGCTTCTTCGTTGGTGTTCGAGCGGTTTTTTCTTTCGATCGACGGACAGTGAATATTGAAACTAGGAATCGAAATTTTAACTTTTGAATGATTCGGGAAAAGCGGAAAGTTAGTCCCAGTTCCAATCGATATTCGATTCTGATACCCAACCCTAGCTGTTGCCGCTCTGTCTTATTGCTGTCTAAAGGCCAATTTATACTTCTGCGTCGAGGGTACGTCGCAGTGTACGACGTTGGCTACGCACGTAGGCGACGCCGTTGTGTAGCATTTATACTTCTGCGTTCAGGTCTTGGTTGCTCTGCAGTACTGCTCCGAAATGCTAGTTGGCGGCGGAGGGTTTTAATGTTCCACTGTTTAGATTCCTCTGAGTTGCGGCTAGGTTTACTACAAGCCTGAAAGAGAGTGGATCATGTTGGAGTTGGAGCTTATTGAGGTGGAAAAACAGTTCATTTTAGTGAAATTACTAAACTGAAAGGCAGAAATGAGAAGACGTCGGAGGAGATGGTACGTGTGGAAATGCGTGAGAAGGTATGTGCGGAAATGCGTATGAGGAAATGCGACGCTACCAAGCCGACCAATCACCGATCTTGCGGTCGGCGTCGCCGCGACATGTAGTTACATTTTGAGGAGGTGCACGCGTCAGGCTACGGCGAAGGGTACGCGGTATGGGACGCGTCTGTGCGCACGCTACGCCGTACCCTACTGCGCGCACCCTACGCAGAAGTATAAATTGGCCTTTAGCTGATTTCTGAAATTAGCCGATGATCAATAAAATTCAACTCAATTAAATCTGTATACAGCGCGGAAATTGAAGATCGGATTAATATCCGTTTTGCAAAAACACATTTATGTGCCCAGGTGTAATGGAATCGTTTTGATAAATCAGATAACTATCCGATCTAGAAAGCGCATGAAGTGGCCAGGTGTGAAACAGCCCCAAAGAGACCGGCATGTAGTTCATTCCAAATCCCGACGCAAACTTCACGTACGACAAAGAAAAGAAAACTTTTGTCTAGTGCAAGGCGTTGGAATAAAACGAGAGTCAACATCGGGAAGCTTTTGACAACGAAGAGATCTTCCGGTCTGCTCTAGAGCTGAAACGGGTCCTATACAGAAGTAATAACTTACATTGTTCATGAACATGTTTCCATAATAATACAATCATAAGTGGATACAGTAAGCACGTAAAACAGTTAATTTACTTATTTTAATAATTATTACTTAATTTTCATTTTTGTGTGCACTATCCCTTTAAGAGGCTGACGTATGTTAAATGAATCGGGTAACTAATTAGCTTGAGGAACAGAAAAAACAACAAATGTTTATTTGAATATTTATAGCTAAGACAACATGCATCATACGAAATTTTGTACAAATGACACCATCGATTATTATTATTATTTTTTTAGCATTTTATCTTCTAATATCGCAAATAAACACCATACACTCTCTTTATTGTTATGTCTACAGTTGCTGGTCCATCTAAGTCCACAACCCAAGGGAAGAAATCGGATATTTCAAGTGGTTCAGGGTCCACAACAGCAAAGAATTCGTCTGCAGCTCAAAACAAATCTTACTAATCCTTTATGACACTCACTTTATGAGACTGTACACGTACATTAACATGGCTGGGTTAACAAAAGTGGAATGTTTTTTTTAAATTATTATTAGGGTTTTTTTTTTTTAAAAATGCAGTTTTTATTTTCCTGACAGAATGGTTTTCCTTCCGCATTAAATGGATGTTTTGAATCGCAATAAAGTCTACGTACTGTAAAAGGCTGATTTACATTGCTAATGACTTTTTCCTGTACTTTTTTTTGCATGCTTAAATATAATTGAACTCTTGCACGACTTCCTTCTAAAGAAGCGTTTGCTTTTAACACCCGGAGTTTTGGAAACCTGGTGGGAATTCAGTTGACTACATAAAAATGTATTGATCTACTGTTACTAAATTATCTCTTATCCAAACCATCCTGTGAAATTTTTCAATTAGACGCGCTTCGCAAACTTAGTAACTTTAAAGCTTTTCAGAACATTTTTTTCCATTTTTTCTTTTCTTTTTTTCATCAAACTTCTAAAGCCTTAGTGATTTTTTTCAGTCAGTTGATCTCTGATAGTCTCTTGATCTCAGGGTCGCACATATATCCCATGCTGGGCTTAAAGGTTTTGATATTTGAAGTTTCTGATGGGAAAAAAAGCCTTCTCTTCGCACCGCGCACAATGTGTGTTCATGAATTATTCAAATTTGTGAGCATCAACCTCTCCATGTATCATGCCTCAAATCTTGGATGCTCAATTCCCGTTTGCATGTCATGATCTCCTTCACCCTGGCGTTAATGTATAAGTGATATAAAGATATTTACACATGTATGAGTGTAATTCAGTTGGTGCTGATGTTGTTAATTGGATGGGATATGGATCTTGTCTAAGCGCATTACAACTGCGGTCTGAAGGATAATGACATCTATGGGATGTCGATACGCCAAACACGGAAAGTACCACCATGAGGCTTCATCTAAGCCAAAGAACACCTCCCACTTCCTCGAATCAGAGAACCGAATCAATTGCCCTGAAGGCCAGAACGAGATGCATAGGAAGACAGGATTTAATTCAATTTGCATCGCATAATGTCAGGGGGAGTGCATTAGAAATTAAAATCGTGTGGTTAAGGGGTTTTTGCTAAATGGATAAGTCCACAGGCTCGCTGTATGGAAGGGCATCAGAGGTCAAAGAAAGGTCAAAAAGATCTTGATGAAGTGGGTGGTCTTACTGACGCAGTACATTTCTGTACCCCAAATTATTTCTGATTTAGATTTTGGCGAGATATGTGACCTGCATATATTCTCTTGATACTAATGGTTTGTAGCAGCTATGAAATGTTGAATGAAGAATCCAATCGAGATGCATCCATGCTTGCACATCTCGGTCAATTTACAAACGCCTCGAATGTGGCTCACCCAACAAGACCAGATTTGTTTATAAAAAACTTTTAGAGATGACTGTTATGCTAATATAAATAAACAACATTTATACTGCAGCACATTTGTGATATTCCCAGTAAACGCCAGTAATGCCACTGGTGTCCCCGTGCAGGGTGCATATTGCCAATATATACTGTTGGTGCATGAATTTTTCATATGCTGTGAAATTACCTGACTCGTTCTTGCCATTCCTTCTGTGCTATGACATTTATTTTGGGTCTACCATGTTCCATCTGAGGGAAAACAAAATCATTTCTTTGTTGTCAGAAATATAATGCATGCCCAATAGCTCCTTTTCTTGATATTGTTTTTGGCAGCACTGGGAATTGGACAAAAAACAGGAATATTGGAGATCTGTCCACAAATATTGCATGTACCCAAGGGAAACTGTTGTGGTATTGTAATTCAGACTGTACGTACATATATTGAACTGTTAAAATTGTTACACTGCAGTCTATTCTGGCCAAGAACCATACAATTTAGCAGGAAGAGGGCTGATATTTCTGTCACGATCACGTTACTGCTCTGAGACACAAAGGTTTAGGATCCAAATGCAGTGTTTGTTGAACAGGGTAATCCAAAGTACAGGCAAGGTCAAACACAGGCAGGTCAAGCTTCAAAGCGCTTATCGAGTTGGCTACGGCAGTAGAGGTCTTCTCGGGGCCTAGAGAAACTGTACCCGAACCCGAATCACTACTTACCCGAACCCGACGTGCATACATTCTTTTTTTAAGAAACACCCGACTCGAGACAGACCGAAAAATTAGACCCGAGTCAACCGACCTGATGGCATTTCCTTTAGAACCCGACTGGACCCGAACGTAAACGGCATTCACAGTGTGCACAGCCTGCACCCCTGCGCTTCTCAGAAACGCACTCAACGTGTAAGCGCGCTGAGTGCAAATGTGAATCACACATTTAACCCATCACTGTAACCCATTACATCCTATAACATTTGGCATAATGTTATTTACCGGACCATACGATGATTTGAACCACCACAGGGTAAAATTTACCGATGGCTGTTTTTAAAATCTAGCCTAACAGATTTTCAATCTCCCAGTCATTGACTTTTACTAAAATTGTGTTATTTAGCCTACAATCCTGTTGTTACAAAGTTGTTTAGATAAAATTTGATTAAAAAAGAGCATTAGAACCGCAATAGCAGGTCGAATTGGACGTTCTGAATCAAATCTTAACATGGGAACGTTATTGCATCAATGCATTTAACTGCACCAGTCTTTTTCCCTCACAAATGATGATCACAAAAGTTGCCCACACCGATGACGACCTTGGATGTTTCTGATCTACATATTCGTTTTCCCTCACCTTTTTCACAATATCTGATATCGTCTCCATGCTTGTCTGACAGTATTGCATATTTTTAAAATTGATTGACAGGCCTGGCTAAACGACAATACTTGCATGTAGTCAAACATCCATCCACATGATGGCGCACTAGTTCTTCTTGGCAAACAGAGGGGTTGGTTAGTGGAGCGAGCAACTGAGTAAATAAATGCAGAGGCAACCGAGCTTATGCTTAAAGCCCATTGCATGTAAAAGCGCGGATTCACTCTCTCACTTAAAAAAAGTCAGAGAACGGTCATAGAGTTGTTTTAAATACTGCAATTTTGTTAAATGCCCAACATTATTTAAAATAATTTGGGTCTTCTCGGGTCCATTTGGAAAAGACATATTAATTTTAAGTTACCCGAGAACCGAGGCCACTAATACCGAACCCGACCCAGTGTCCAAGACATTCGTCGGAGTTCTGGACCCGAACCCGCTCAGGGTCGGACCTTCGAGGTTTCGGATCCAAGGGGACCCGTGAAGACCTCTACTACGCAGCACAATTCGCATGAAGCTCCATGTTGGCGCACGTTTTGTTTTCAGAGAAACACGTGATCAACGGAAAAGCGAACACGGAAAAGCGAACCAAATCTACTTATAGTACGCCTAAAAGTATATGTACTATTTTTGTAAATAAAAAAGAACATACTTTTGAGTATGTAGCAAATAGGCAAGCTTTTGGACATTCTACTTCGTTATCTCTAACGGACAACTCTGTCACGTGCATCCAAGGGGGTAATCCATCAGCCGGAAGTTGAAGCCTCGCGGGAGCCGCCATTGTTGCAGAACTTCATCTGCTGTTAGCATCCCATTGACTCCCATTCATTTTGGCGTCACTTTGACAGCGAATAACTTTACATCTGAGGTGTCCAAAGACTTAATATGTCCATAATTTATTTCTAAGAAACACGACAACGATATGCGTGGAGGCATAAAGTCGAAGGGAAAAGCCTTTTTTTATGGTCTATGGAAGAAGCTCATAGATAGTCTATAAAAGCAAACGGGACAAAATATTTCAACAACGTTTTGCTTGGCACAGCTACTAGAAGATTTACAACTGTCAGACTGTCGTCAGCGCTCGAGTTTGAGCCTGCGCAGTCGCTCAGACATCAGACAGGAAGTGCAAAAATCGAGGCTTCAAGTCTTTCAGTTGAAATCAATGGGGCCGCTCTGTTCTTTTACGGTCTATGCGTGCATCCGCATGCATCCTATCAGCCGTAAAACTGACCTGCCAATCATCTTTTGTCACAGTTAAAATCCTCCATTCAATCTAATTTAATTTCTTACCGTTTCGGAGAGAGAATGTTGTCACACAGTTCACCTGCCAGTTGCACACAGGTTACTATCATAACTGTTAAGGTTGTTGCAGTAATAGCAAATAAAAATAGTTTTATAATTCTAATTAGTGTTACATCTACTTTTCTTGACCCAATGTATAGTTGGGGAAAATCCACAGCCCACTATTTTGCCTAATTTTAGTATTCAGTTTATCTCGGAAATACGACACAACCCTGGAGAAAATTTGTTTGCAACTTCTAGTTCACAGGGATTTTAAACCCCTTCATCTAAACCTCTCTACATGACCGCCGGAACTCACGTGTCCTCCATGTCTGTAGTTTTTTAACACTCTTCACTTGTGTTTGTAGTTCAAACCAAATTCTCGTCGAGCGCGCGATGGGTTCTGGGCAATATCAGCCATTAGAGTGTGCATTTGATCTGCTCTTTCGGATTCTGACTGGATATAGTAGACCGTACGGGTATCTTTGAAACACTAATTTCAACATACTACGAATTTGGGATGTACGAATTCTATTTTCGAATATAATTTAGGACGGATAGTATGCAAATTGGGACGCAACATAAGCCTCACTTTCTTTCCAGTCAGTGTGAATGTTTCACTTTGCGTGTCAGAATGTTTGAACCATAGACTGTAAATTGACATATTATACCCAAAGATTATTCATACAGTGGATAATATTTGGTTCCAAATTTTTTGTATACATTTTTAGTCCAGACACTTATTTTTCAGTAATTGCTAATGTGAATTTTTTTTTTTTACATCACAGATTGAACAAAATCAAGCATTGATTGGTTCTTGGTTGACGTAAATTAGTATGATCTAATTGTGTACTTAAATTTGCTGACAGAGGTTCAGACCTAAATCATTTGTGAGAATCGGTCTACCAGAAGGAAGACCCCAGTGAAATATCAACCGAGTTCTTGTCATATTTCATTACCATTTTCTAAAACTATAGCGACTAAACTGTGATAATGTGAGCAATGTTGACGGTGTTCTGAATACATTTTTGTTTGACTGTATATGCATACACGTGTGTATGTGTGTGTGTTTTTGATGATGCGATTCAAAAAGAAGCTGGAGTTCTTCCAAATCAAACGTGTAATTGCAGCAAAAAAGAAATATTTGCTTTATGCAATAGCCTATGTTCTTGCACATCATCCCAGTTGCATCAGCAGAATAAATAAATACTTTATAATAAATACAAAAAAAAAGCCTCAACCAACTCTGTGCTTGGCAGCATTGTACGATTTTACAGAGCTCAGTGTGATGTACACAAGTGTCAGTAGGCCATAAACACTTTAATAATTCACATTTATCAATAAATGGTGAAGACGGAGCCAACCTTCCCCCAGCCCTCACAGAACGTCTGCAAATAATGTCCGTCTTGTTGGCTGAGGTCGGATAACAGCACTCCTACATGCTGAAACAAGAACAAGAAAAGGGCTTCAAAGATTATCCAAAACAGGCGAGGCTGCCAACTGTGATTATCCAGAAAAGCACTCGTAGGCAAGGGGAACTCAGTCATGAGAAGAATATAAAAAGGAAAATGTGGCGAGAATGTATTGGAGCATGCACTGATGCTGAAAGTGTCAGGCGCTAATCTTTCTTTATTCTTAAATACCCTTTAAATATAAGCCAGTGTGCAAATGGATTGTATTCTCTAGGAAAGATGGGCACTGGACAATGAGGAAGGTCTTGGAGGAAAACTGCCATTTTCATAAGTATAATTACTGCCTTTTTTATGAAGATCCGACTACACAACGCTTTTTAGTTTATGAGGCAACAGTTGAACAAAGTAGACAGCTGCCAAGAATGTTCTTTTGGATGAGTTTATGGTGCAATATTTTCTCTCTTTGGTTAAGGACGACCACTGAGAGAGACAAAACTGGCCTGTTTTAACCAAAAGGGTTAAACCAAAAAGGCCATGAATCCTAAAAAACAGAAAGTACATTTGATCTAGAATATGTAGACTCATGAATATGGCCTGATATTAAAACTATAGTTATATTCATGCTTTTTATTTATTACCATTTTTATTAGTCTTTGCAAAACCATTTGTGTGTATATAATACACATTTGTGCATATACACTCACCGGCCACTTTATTAGGTACCCCATGCTAGTAACTGGTTGGACCCCCTTTTGCCTTCAGAACTGCCTCAATTCTTTGCGGCATAGATTCAACAAGGTGCTGGAAGCATTCCTCAGGGAGTTTGGTCCATATTGACATGATGGCATCACACAGTTGCCGCAGATTTGTCGGCTGCACATTTATGTATGCGGAGTTCCCCTTCTTCACCACATCCCAAGATGCTCTATTGGATTGAGATCTAGTGACTGTGGAGGCCATTTGAGTACAGCGAACTCATTGTCATGTTCAAGAAACCAGTCTGAGATGATTCCAGCTTTATGACATGGCGCATTATCCTGCTGAAAGTAGCCATCAGAAGTTGGGTACATTGTGGTCATAAAGGGATGGACATGGTCAGCAACAAGTACTCAGGTAGGCTGTGGCATTGTAACGATGCTCTAACTGGTACCAAGGGGCCCAAAGAGTGCCAAGAAAATATTCCCCACACCATGACACCACCACCACCAGCCCGAACCGTTAGATACAAGGCAGGATGGATCCATGCTTTCATGTTGTAGATGCCAAATTCTGACCCTACCATCCGAATGTTCGCAGCAGAAATCGAGACTCATCAGACCAGGCAACGTTTTTCCAATCTTCTTGATTGTCCAATTTCTGATGAGCTTGTGCAAATTGTAGCCTCAGTTTCCTGTTCTTAGCTGAAAGGAGTGGCACCCGGTGTGGTCTTCTGCTGCTGTAGCCCATCTGCCTCAAAGTTCCACGCACTGTGCGTTCAGAGATGCTCTTCTGCCCACCTTGGTTGTAACGGGTGGTTATTTGAGTCACTGTTGCCCTTCTATCAGCTCGAACCAGTCTGGCCATTCTCCTCTGACCTCTGGCATCAACAAGGCATTTCCGCCCACAGAACTGCCACTCACTGGATGTTTCTTCTTTTCGGACCATTCTGTAAACCCTAGAGATGGTTGTGCGCGGAAATCCCAGTAGATTAGCAGTTTCTGAAATACTCAGACCAGCCCTTCTGACACCAACAATCATGCCACGCTCCAAGTCACTCAAATCACCTTTCTTCCCCATACTGATGCTCGTGTTCGAACTCAGGAGATTGTCTTGACCATGTCTACATGCCTAAATGCACTGAGTTGCCGCCATGTGATCGGCTGCTTAGAAATTAAGTGTTAACGAGCAGTTGGACAGGGTGATACCCGATGAAGTGGCTCGTGGAGTGAATATCACACCATATATATATCATATACACACACACACACACACACACACACACACACACAGGGCTGTCAAACGATTAATCACGATTAATCGCATCCAAAATTTAAATTTGTGTTTACATAATATAAGTGGGTGCACTGTGTATAATTATTTTATATATATAAATACACAAACATGCTTGTATATATTTAAGAAATATTTTCATGCATATATACATTGTATATAGATTTATATATAATTTATATTATATATAAATATTTTATATATAATTATTTTTTTCTTAAATATACATGCATGTGTGTGTATGATCTATTTGCATAAATGTTATATTTTTTTAACTGATTATTTATGCTTTGTTATATATATATATATATATATATGTGTGTGTGTGTGTATGTATATATATATATATATATATATATATATATATACACATGCACAAACTTATATGTTAAGGATATTAGATTAATACATTTGAGATACTATTTTGAATAAATTCTGTATACTGCACACACAAATTATTAACTTATTTTATTGTTGCATTATTAATATAAAACTGCAATAAAAAAACTCTGCAATAAAAAGTTCGGATTTGCATAACACTCTTTGCATTTATTTTATGAGAGGTTGGCAAAACATAATTATAGTAAAACAAATTATTATGTAGATCTCACAACATACCGGTCCTATTTGTGGAAAGGCCTTGCTTATGCAACTTCTGCGAGCTGTGCCGACGAAATCTACTACTGACATCTATATTTATTCATTGAAATTTTTTTTACTGAATTTTTGTGAAAACCTAAACTGGTTCTCTTGTCCCTCGATACCAGGGAACCTGGGCATTCATTTATCTGGATAACTGTCCTGAAGTATCCTCCTTCTCTCTCTTCATTTTACTCACTTATGCGAACAGCTGCTTCAAATCAGCATGCTGCTTCAGGTAGACTGCAAATATGTGCAAACATGTGGGTGGTTGCCCCTCTGTAGAGCTTCTGAAGTTGAAGTAGACAGGAGGAGAAGGTAAAGGTCTGAAGAGTTTGGAAAGCACACTTTGGTAAACATCTGTTTGGGCCTTTGCGCTCACCGTCCCTTGAGAGTTAATGAACCAAATTCAGTAAGATGTAATCAATGATTACATGTGTGATTAATGGTTTAAGCAGTTCCTCACAGTTTTGTTTTCCTGCACATTATCATATTTAATAAACAGCTGTTAGAGTTTGAGATAGATAGATAGATAGAATAGATAGATAGATAGATGATAGATAGATAGATATAGATAGATAGATAGATAGATAGATAGATAAGATGGATAAGATAGATAAGTTACTGTGTAAAACGTTGTAGCTTAGCCTGTCTATCAAAATGTCAGTGGAGGACACAAATACTGATCAAAGACTTTCAAGGTTTTCTCATCTGCCGGGTAAACATGATCTGAAAATATGCCTTGCTCTGAATACTAAAGCAATGCTCATGGCAGTTGCTAAAAAAAGTATTTGGACACTGTATTTTAAGAGTTAAGTTAGTTAAAAATGTATGAATGGCATCTGTGAACAAATGATGCAAGACCTTTCAGAAATGACTTCACTTGTGGGGCCATATTTACAGTGACGAAATGATTTTTCATCGGGTTTTTCCTCAGGCTCCACAAATATTTAACAATCTCGTGTTATAGCTCTTTCCTGAAACCTCCAAAATGCTCTACAGACAGCAACTGAATGAATGAAGGGAGACTCGCATTTATTTTCAAAGAATCCGCCATTAGCATGTTGCTAAGCTCATGGAACAATAAGTTTAATAGATATGAAAATACAGAGAACAAATAGATATTTGATAAAACAATCAATTTTAAAACCTGGTTTAAATTTTGAAAAGTTTCTTGTCTGCCATCTTTGATTTTTTTTGTTTCTTCAACTGAGCTCATTGCATAGGATTATGTGAATTCCTGCTTTGTTTAGGCTACATGCAATCCCACCTTACTGTGCGTTCACACTGAACAAGAAATAGCACGATTCATCGTCGCTCGTATATTTGTGTCCTCCGGACCCTTCTGAGGTGAACCGTTTGGCTAGTTTCACCATTTGCTCGCTCCAGGAGCTGCGTGCGATGTACGGCCGCTGTCAGCGGACTTCCGCCATCCCGCTTCCAGTTTGACCTGTTGTCCTGCATCAGAGCAAGGATCACCCTCAAATATTTGCTTTGTTGTGCATAATCCCACCAATGGATTTAGTCAATGCATTTACTTCACCACGTGAGCAAGCAGCTGGGCTCCTGATTGGGTTAACGCGCGCAAATTCACGCCAAAGTTCAGATTTTTCAACTCGGCCGGAAGACGCGAATTTCGTACAAACGCCTGAATGAACAAATGGCACTAACGAAATCATTCATGCTTAACGCGCCAGACATCTCAATTCACGCCATTCGCACGAATCGAGGCGTGATTCACGTCTTCCGGCGCGCGCTTCACGCCTCATTCGCGTCGCAGGAATTTTTCTACGTGCGTAACGTGTTTTTGCATTGACTTAACACTGAAATCATTCTAGTCCTGACGCGCTGATTCGCGTCCGTTGTGAACGCACCATTAGGCCGTGTGTCCACCAAAATGTGTTTTCAATTGCTTTTAATGGGAGTGCCGCATTTTATAAACGCCATGAGCGTAATAAGCCGCTGAACTTTTTTTTTTTCATACTGAAGTGACAAGCACCCGGCGTTTTTTACTGGCTGTCAAGAGTTGAAAAATGTTCAACTTTGGATAAAACGCAGCGCTCATCACTGTCACTTTTTACCCAGCCTTCCAATCACAGTGCAGGAGGGGCGGGGCTAATAGCACACCGACCAACTGTCATCACATTCTTTCTGTACAACATCAACCAACAGAGCTTAACTGAACAAAATGGGTGAAAAATACATTTTCAGTCTGAAACGAATTATCTGCAAAATCAGTTACAAGTAAACTGTGCTGCTGATATTCTCCATCATAGCAACTGAAAACGTCTTCAACTTAAAACGCTGCTTGACAAAACGCTCTCGAGCGCCCCACAGCTCGGCGTCTTCAGGCAGAGCGTCTTAGCGTTTTCAGCTGGCTAAAAACTGTTTGGTGGTACACACGGCCTTACACCGTGTCCTAACTACATGCGACGCGATAAAATTCCAGCGACAGCAAGTGTGTCTGTCCACACTAGACGCGACGCGACTGTGAGATGCCACACGTCAATCAAAAATCACAGCCATTCCGAACAGCATGTGGGCGGAGTCTCTCTGTAAAAGCGCACTTCTGGCCCGCACTGATCGCGTCGGGTAAAGACATAATCAAATCAAGAAATAACATTATTAAAAAACAAAACATTAACAAAATATACTCATTGACTAATTTTGTTATGAAGTACAGTTGTATGTTTGCATAGAATTCATTTTGAACGCTATATTATATGCTTTCAAAATCTGAGGTAAATTATCCGTTATCGCTTGTGGCACAGTGACCTATTTTTAACTGAAAATAAATAATGTGTACTCATAACCAGTGTAATAGCTCTGTGTGGACGTTGATCTGTCAGCCGCGATGTCGCAGAAATAGGAAATCGTTTCTAAATTAGAAACTTCGCGTGTCGTCGTCGTGGTCTGGCTCAGGCAAAAGACTCTGATTAACATGGAAAAGGTACCTTTTATAACGTCGCGTGTAGTTAAGACACGGTATTACAGTCTGACCAAAACTACATTAGACAGAATAATTTTTGGAACTGTTTCTGTGTTGGTAACATGCATGTAATGCCTTAAATCCAACATACAGTAGGCAGCTCACTATATATAATAGTGGAACACAGAATTTGTTAGGACAGTACACCCGTGTGAAAAATAAGTATGAAGGAATTATCATAAAGGAATTATGTTTAGGGCACCAAAATAGCTAGCAACGGCACTGAGTACTCTTTAAAAGTAGCCTGTACTTCTTTTTCACAATGGTATCCTTTAAAACCCATCAAATTCTTTAAAATAAATGCTACTTGTTTTGATATTGAATTATGTAATGCAAAGACATTCATAAATTTGTAATTGCAGCTTACATGCCCAAATACTTTCCCACGAAAGGCTGATGAAGTCATCCTGAATTCTAGCGTGAATGGTGGACTACAATCAGGGTCTAGAGGAATAGAGAACACAAGCATTACAGAATGCAGTGGTGCATGCTGGGACACATGCATGCTCCTGAACTTCCAGCATTAATTGGGCTAATTTGATGCGGCCGAATGCATTTTTAGCACTTCTTCTCATGATTTTTTAATATGAGCACCATAAAACTTGGGAAAAGATGGGGGTTGGAATTATTTTTGTGGGTCAGAGGCAGCCTTCCTGGAGACTTCTAGAATCTACTGCAATTAATCAAGAAGGCTCGTTAGAAATCAAACCGCCTGTGATGTGATCTAACATCCACCTGATTGCTTTACATTTAATTGCAGAGCAATGGTCATAAGACTTGGATGCTTTTTATGCTGACAATGTGCTGTGGATGTGTATGCTTATGATGCAAATCTTATACTAGATGCATTACTTGTGTTTAAAGCAGCTGAACGGAACGCATTGGAATGGAACAAATTGCAGGAATCTTAAGAGTGCGTTTTTCAAGGTTTAATAAATTTGAATGCTTGTCTCAAATAATGGTGACTACTCACTACTCACTTCAAATACAAACTACTCACTTCATTGAAAAAAGTCAGCAATTCAATCTGTATTAACTTTTGGGCCTAGTTATTTGCTCAGGAATTGTCTACTGCTTGCACTGCATGTGTTTGACACACTAAAAAGAACCGGCTTGTTAGGCTTAAGTTCACACTGTTAGTCTAAATCCGATTATTTGTGTATCTGATTAGAATATGACCTAAGGCTATGTTTAGGCTTTAACACACTGAAGTAGTGTTAAAGTTTATGAGATAAGTACTTGATTCATTGAGTGATTATTGAGCATTATTTAAGACACCTGATGTTAACAAGCAGAATCACAAATTGTGAGTCGCCATTATGGTGATCAGTATTTAGTTGGGCTCTTGACCCTTACATTTTTAACTTTAGATTTTGTTTGGCTGCTGTAACTGAGTAACATAATCATTTATTGACCTAAATCACTGTTCTCATTTGGAGCCTAATCTCATATTTAGGTTTATTTTATTGATTATAGCAACATTGTTCTTGTACAAAATACTATTTTTTAGCATTTTCAATGCAATCCAAATGATTTCTTCAAAATTGTTCTGGTACAAAAACAAAAACAAAAAAAAACCCCAAAAACTTATATATAGACACATAGACATCAATAATCTCAACAATGGTGACAATTATAAAGTGGGTTGCAGTACATTCTGGGTGCCACCAATCAAAACTATGAATAAATAATGCACTTAATTGTCTTAGTAATTTCCTGTATTCTTAAACTGATTCGGTCCCACTTTATATTGAGTGGCTTTAAGTACTATGTACTTACATTGAAAATAACAATTTGATACAATGGACTTATTGTGTACATACATGTTTTTACATTGTACTTATATTTTAAAAATACCAGCATGTAATTACAGCTGTAATTAATTTATGTAATTACATTTGTAATTACACATTTGACCCATTCTCACACCTTAACCTACCCTTAAACCGACCCATACCACCACACCTGTCCCTAACCTTACCTGTATCATACCTCAATAGCAGCAAAAGTGTTTTACAATACAACAGGACCACAATAATACATTGTACTTATTTTTCGATGTAAGTACATGTACTTAAAGCCACTAAATATAAAGTGGGACCACTGATTCTTGACGTCTGTGTGCCTATATGAAAGATTTTGTTTATTTTTTTGTTTATGAACAACTTTCAAGAAATCCTTTGGATTACATTGAAAATGCAAAAAATATTATGCTGTAAAAGGATAGTGTTGCTATAATCAATAAAGTAAACCTAACTCGGATGTTTGTCTCTAAATGAGATCAGTGATCCAGGTAAAATCAAGGATTATGTTAACACAAACAATATCATAAGATCATCTTTTTTCTTTGTTAATCTGGCTGTTATAACTCACTTACAGCAGCCAAACAAAATCTCAAATTGCAAATTTGATCAAATTTACCATAATGGTGACTTGAAATTTGTGATTTTCTCCTTCAATGATTCTGCTTGTTAATATCAGGTCACTTCAATAATGCTTAATCATCACTCAATTATTCACTTAATTATCTCAACACTGCTTCAGTGTTACTTAACACTCTGATTGTGGACTCATATAAACAGTGAGCAGTGTTAAGTTAACACTGAGGATTTTGCTATAGGACCCAGGGCGCAATACACATTGGGGGGCTAACTGCGGTAACCTTAACCAGAGTTTAGTTTTGAATTACATTAAACAGGATAGAAATGTGGTGAAAAAACAGTCTAACTTTACATGGTGTTTTTAAAATGGAGCTGAGGACGGGCGCTTCAACTCCCAAACCGTTTATGGGTGCGAGTTATAAAGAAGTTATCAAATAAAGATGAAAAACCGCACTCTCTAGTTATATCTATTAATGAGAAATAACTAGGGAGTGCGTTTTTTCAGTTTTTAAAAGGAAGTAAGTCAGTGAATTTAGACCCTGAAAAAACTGCAAGACTTGAAAGAAATGACTTTGCATGTACATAAACCAACAATTAAAAAATATACTCCCTATGGTAGTTCTAATCAGATGTTTAATGTTCAGCCATTCTTTTTGATTCTCATCAGCAAATGGACCAACAGTGTCTCCATAAAAATGCAGGAAATTTATGAGATGAACCAATATGTTAACTTGCAGTCACCATGCTGTAAATTCAACAGAATGTGTTGACGAGTTATTATTGAGAGAGAGGTTATGTACAGTAAGCTGCCACTGTGGGTGAACCGTTTGAAATAAAAGTCGATTTGCTTGAGGGCGACATAGTCTGCAATCTCCATCTGCAGTTACCCAGGCAGAAACCAGAGACCTCACACACCTACACAGCTCACACACACACAATCAAGTTATGTTAAATAATGCAGAAATGCATACTTAGAGGCCACTGATCTTCCATCGCATGTGTAGGCATTATGTATTTTTACTTTTTTATGGTTACTCTAATCAGTGCCTGATTAGGAATAACAAAAAATCCCTTTGCTAGCTGTGGATTTATAAATGTATTTTCTAGAATTACAAAAGTTGTAATGTTTCAATTCTTAAAAAAAAAGAAACTTGCTCTGCAGTAAAAACATCAACATGCAAATAAGTAATGACAGACTTCTGATTTTTTGAAGAACTATTCCTTTAACAAGCCTCTACTGAATAGCCCGGTGGATTTGGGTGAAAACTAAGGCACGTGGAAGGAGACAAAGGGTAATACGAAAGAGAGAGAGAGGGGAAGACGGAAGGAGAGAGGTACGGGGAACAGGTCTTATGCCCGGGGACAATTCTTCATGGTGACAGAGAAGTAGGCCATTGCTAAAAATGAACACTTGGAGCACGATCTCTCTTACTCACAGATTGAGGAAAACACATTCAAGGAAATAAGTGCTTCCTCTGTGCACACAAAGGGGAAAAACTATTATTTTCAGCAGACACAAACATTTTAAGTGTTCTTCCTTTCAGCGATAGTCAGGCCATTCCTGTACTTGTTTGAACTCTTAGGGGACAATTCACCAAGAATGAGTTGCGTTGTTTATTTAGACATGATTTCTGCTTTGTTATGGTGGCCAGTTCACTCAAGGAATTCTGAAAATTATACAATGCTCAAATTTATCTAGAGAAATTGTGCTAAAAGCTATTTGCTCCGAAATATTGTGCAAAAGCGGTGCTACCGTTTAGTGAAATTAAAAAATGTATATGGTTATGTAATATAGGGTGTGTTCACACTTGTAATTCGGTTCTCTTTGGTTCATTTGGTCTGGACCAACAACAGAGAACGATACATTTAGTCCTGGTTCGCTTAACGTGCACACTCATTTTTAACACCGAATCTAAACTCATGAAGAGCTTACTGTATAACAAGTCGTTCTGACGCCTGTACTGAGCTGTGATGAGAAACATTGTGACTATGATGAGGAAAAACAGGTATGCTTGAGTATGCTTGTGTCCTGTTTTTGGTTTGTTTACATGTCTTTGATCCGTGTAGTGTTCATATTTCAGTCGAAAGAGTTTGTTTGGAGGTTGACCACCACCTCTTTTCAGGGTGTCTTGGTCCGCTTGTTTGTCCGCAGCCAAATTGAAGCCCCTCACCAGGGTTTAGATGGCAGTGTTCACACTTGTTAAAATGAACCGCACTAACAGAGCAATCGCACCAGGGTTCGTTTGAATTCGAACCAAACATGCCAAGTGTGAACAAACCTTTAGTTTGGTCTTTGGCCCTGTTTACACGAGAGCGCTCGCGGGTGAAAACGTAAAAATATTTTATTGGATGTGCCTTTCGTTTACACTGCGACAACGTTTTTGGGGCTTAAAAACACAAAAAAGTGAAACCACCCTTCAGGGTGGAAATCTTAAAAGCGCTCCACCCCCACGTTCCCTTGTAAACGGTAAAAACGCAAAAGACTGCTTGACAGTGAAGGAGACTGCTTGACAGGTGTGCGGACTTGGTGTTGTTGTGTGGCAGTGCTTCACATTGCCACCTAGCTGCCTGGAGTGCATACTACATTGAATTTCACACTTTTTTGCATCACCATATGTAGAACCCCTTACACCCGGGTCCAACTTGACCCGCTCCGAGCGGGCCTCGAACCTGGGTCTCCGGCATGAGAGTCTGGCGCTCTGAACAAGGAGGCTAAAGACTGCAGCCTCCAGCGTCTGTCGCTAGAGCGCCTATTGAGATCGGGGAGTGAGGTTTACTCGCACAGCAACTACTAGCTGGCCTCCGTTACACTCACCCCCCTAAACCTTACTCTCATCCGGGTCACGGCACCAATGTAACCCCTTACACCCGGGTCCAACTCGACCCGCTCCGAGCGGGCCTCAAACCCGGGTCTCCGGCGTGAGAGTCGGGCGCTCTAACAAGGAGGTTAAAGACTGCAGCCTCTAGAGTGCCTATTGAGATCAGGGAAATCGGGAGTGAGATTTACTCACACAGCAACTACTAGCTGGCCTCCGTTACATATGCCACAGATTACAGATTTCCCACCAAAAACGCTCATCTAAACGCAGAAAAAAAAGTGATAACGCAGCGCCACTTTTGCATTTTCTCTTCAGATTCGTTTCTGTGTAAACAGACTGTTTTCGTTTAAAAACACCGTTTTTTCTCCGTTTGGCCCTCCGTCCACACTGAGACAGCGTTTTATTCATGAAAACAGCTTTTTGAAAACGCTCTCTAAAGTGGATACATTTGAAGTTTAGTCGTGACGCATTTTCACCAATAGATATTTTTTTTATACTGGTATTGTGCCTGTTAGGTGCTTTTCACTTTCACACTGTTGTTAAAATATGTTGCTTTGCACACTCTTCATATCACAGTCCTGCAAAGTCCTGACCTGGATGCATCAGTGGATGGTGAAATATTTTGCTAAATACAATGATCTTTGATCATTAGGAATTGCGCGATAACTTTTTGACATATTTTTCCGTCTGTATCATCTTTGTGAGCTTTTTTTTCTTCAAATGAATCTGGGTTAATGTAGACGTAGCCTTCACAATCTTAAAGACGTCTATGAGATTGTTTTGGTGTGTTTGAGAAAGGTTGGACCAGCTCTCTAGGACCTGCACAATGGCAAGCCTATTAACAGGGATGAATCCAACAGGATGGAAAAAGGGTGTCAAATATTTGAAAAATACAGTTTCTGGACTTTTTATTCAAATTCAAATTTTTGTAATTTTGTCAAAAATGATTGAAAGTTTTATGTGGGGCGAACCAACTACCACCAAATGTCACAGAATTCGTTGAATGTATGTCACTTCCTGAATGAACTGGCTTTTGTCAGGTAAAATGCACTACATAGCAGGAATGATCCATTCTATCTGCGTATTACTGTGGTACCACCTTTAATTCTGAGTTTAAAGACTTCAAGTACATGTTTTATTTCATAGCAAACTGCCATAAGCAAACTCTTTAAAAGATTTACACGGTTACATTAACACATCCAAAGGCAAAAAACTTCTGTATTTCATCTTATACAGCATCTGATCCCATGTATAATGCATGTTGCTTGGGTCAGAAGACTTGTTATTGCTTTCAAAGTTTATTGCTTCTCTGATTCGAATATGCTTACAGATGCTCCGAGTTTGCATCTCCCAGAATGAAGCAGTAACTGGATTATGCCTCCACTACATAGAATATGCTCAGTGTCACTTACGGTTACAGCTAGCAAATTTAATTAAAAGTCATAAAGGATATGTTTCGTTTCGCTACCGCTGAGAATATGGGTGTAGTATATTCTGCAGCAAGTTTGAAAACTTGTAATTGCTCAGGTTAAGCAGAGGGTAATTTTGCAATCCTTGCCAAGTTTTGTTTAAGTGCCTCATTGAACAAGACAAATGATCTTTCAGAATGGAAAAAATTGGACACAGCCCATTTGATTCTCTAGTTGATACATTTGATACGTTTAGAACGGCATACTGCTTTTCATACTTTATTTTTTGTCATTTGCGCATTATGCTCAACAAGAACAACAATCGCAATTTTTAAATCTTTTTTCAGGCAGGCAAACGTCATACAAATTAACAAATTAAACAACAGCCTCATTTTTTTACGTTTTGTTATAATTAAAATATGTATACGTACACTGTAAAAAAAGGTAAAACCTGTAGTATTTTCAAATTAACATGCTTTCCACCCTCATATCCACCTGAGACAAGAGATTTATGTATTTTTTTGTCTGAAAAAAAATCCTCCGATGACAGCAAAAATCATCATTTTGCGTCCTCTGAGGATTTTTTGGCCAGAGGCTAAAGGTACAGTAAGTATAGGGGCTGTTCTTCCTTTCAGCGATAGATGGGCCATTCCTGTACTTTTTTTTAACTCTTTAGGGAAAATTCACCAAGAATTAGTTGTGTTGCTTATTAGTTGCTTTCTGTTATATCATGGTGGTCGGTTCACTGAAGGAATTCTGAAAATCAGATAACGCTCAAATTCATCAGAAAAATATTGCTAAAAGCTATTTGATCCGAAATACTGTACAAAAGTGGTGCGACTGTTTAGTGAAATGAAAATGGATATGGTTGTGTAATATAGGGTGAGTTCACACTTGTAATTCGGTTCTCTTTGGTTCTTTTGGTCTGGACCAAAAACAGAAAACGATACATTTAGTAATGGAGTCGTTCTGACGCCTGTACAGAACTGTGATGAGAAACATTGTGACTATGATGAGTTTAAAACAGGTATGCTTGAGCATCCTTTTTCAGGTCGCATCTTGTGTCCTGTTTTTGGTTTGTTTACATGTCTTTGATCCGTGTAGTTTTCATATTTCAGTCGAAAGAGTTTGTTTGGAAGTTGAACACTCAACAAGATACAGTAAGAATAGGGGCTGTTCCGCTTGTTTTCAACCCGCCCATAGAGGGTGGGATCTCACTCACAGAATGTACACATAGTGTCAGCCATCTTTTTTGGAAGCTAAGCTAGCAGGCTCTTGTTCTGTGGAGAAAGCGGAGTAGTAGGGGTTACCATCCTCTTTTTTTCCCAGACATGTCCGTCCATCGATTCAGCTTTTTCTTTCTGCAGTCGCCATTCATTGTTTACATGTACAGCTTTTGTTTCAATCTAACTGAATTTATTCCGATTTGTGAATCTGAATGTAGTGTTTACATGAACTCTAAACAAGTGATTGGTTGATGTGCGTTTTAACATTGCTAAGATAATTCCCGCTCCTCCGTGAGAGTATAAGCGGGTCTCACAGGTGTCGCTCATCGGTAATCACGCCACCGGCCTCACGCAGTTCTCCCGTGGCCCTCACTCGTTCCGCTCGCCACAGTAAACGTAATGAATGGCGACTGTAGAACGCAAAAGCCGAATCCCGGACATTTTGGGCGATCTCGAAACACATTTTCGGGCAGACTCATCACGGAGACTCACTAGTAGCCTAGACTTGTTGTTTAACTACTGCGCTCTGTTACCGGTCAGGCGTGGCCTCCTAGGGCAGTGAAGCAAGTGCATTCTGGGAGTTGTTGTCTTTCATCCACATAAGCCAAAAATACATTTTCTGGCTTTTCTCAGTCTAGAAAGCTCCAAATTCAAAAATAATTTCACATTTCTTCTACATAAATGACCCATTTTAAATACACATTCATCTTTCTAGAGGTGAAGTATCCCTTTAAATTGCATTAAATGACTTAAAAATGTGTTGAATCTTGCATACCTTATAAAAAAAATGTATATAGTTTGACACTTTTAAAGCACATGTTGTTATAAATTATTGATCATATAATTTTTTTATAGAAATTGATTAAAAATCTAAAATATCTTCATTTTCAAAATTATAACCAGATGCTCAAGTTAGCATGCAATACGTACTAACTTGGCAATGGCAAAACAAATAATGAAAATTTGTTACTATTTACATCTTTGGGAATCGGTGGCTAGTTTGTATAACTTCGTACAATCTCATTCGTACAATGCTTACGCCACCAGTGATGGGTATGATTAGGGTGGACCCTCATGCACTTTTCTTTCTAATCGTTTTTGTACGATCACACATCGTACCAATTCATATAAAACCGCCACCTTGTAACATAGTTAAGTTTTCCTGTGAGATCAAGTTGGCGAAGCTGAATACAAATGTTTAAAATGCTTATCAGTGAATGCAGCTACATTAGTATGCCATTTGGAACAGATTCTTCCTTCGCTCTTCTCCACTCTGCTGAATCATTTATTAATGGTCATTTATGGCCATGTACTCATCTGAGTCACTGTCTAATGGTGCTTGTGGATGGGCGCACATTTCTGACACATCGATGGAACAAGCTACCATCTATCAGACTATTCGTCCTACTGTAACAGCTTTCGGTGGCACATTCAGATTGATGCATGGTGCATTTCAGAAGGGGGCAGGGAAAGTGATTAAAACACATCCAATTAACAAAGGCGAGAAATCAGCCTCTCATTGTTGGAACTAATGTTCTGGATTCTTGTCAACCATTCATGACTGTCTAAAGCTAATGAGAAAGGAGGAGATTTATAAGTAATATGCTTTATAATTAACAACAAAGGCTCTGTGCATGTTTAATTTATTGTCGATTATAAAGATTTGATCTGACGTTTTATGTCTAACTGTTGACAGAATCTCGGTCAAACCCAGCATGTGGTTTGAGTAAGAATGTTAATTTTGAATGCATTTCTTTCCAACAAGTTGATTTTGTCAAGATTTAGGTGTACATTAACATAAGAAGAGCTCAAAGCTAACAGACATGGACTAAAAGCTTATACATTTTGCTCTAAAACACCTGTAATTTTGTTTCTGTAGAGTTTAAATGTGCAGGTGCAGATAATTTGCTGACGGTATAGCCTAAGTAGATGTTTTCCTCATTGCATGCTCATGTTGCTATCAGAAATCTTCGTTCTCTCCTCTTTAGTTCATAAATGAAAGCTTTGCCCCCAGCCCTTGAATCAAACGAAAATTGTTCCTCTTTTTTCCACATTTGTCATTTCGGGTTTCTCTTCACTCTACATACATAGCAAGAAGTCTGAGAGAAGTTCTATTTTAAGCATAATTTCTGTGTTAAAACACAACTTTGGCTACATTTTGCTATAATACACGTCAGTAAGTTTCATGTGGACTTTAAAATAACATATGCATAATGTTATATTCATAAACTACATACATTATAAATCACTGACTTAAATGTCTATTGAATGTAGGATGTTAGAATGCTTACAATGCAAAGCCATTCAAATTATTGTGCATAATAAATTATTGTACAATACATCTTTTACGCATCAAGGATGCTTGTCAAAAGTACGGGGAAGCTTGTTGATGCTTTTGAACGCTCTGACGATGTAGGGAGAATAGAAGTGTCACAACATGAAATGTAATAAACAGAAAAAAAGCAATACTTTGAAAAAAACTTTTATAATGAGAGCATTTTTATAATCGTTTTGGTCACATTTGGTCGGGAAAAAATAGTTTGCTATTATTATTTTATTTGCGGTATATCAGTGTCACCTGTGAGCAAATTAATTGCATTCCCGCTTTAAAATGAGTGTTCGTAAATATTTCAAATAAAAGTTGCGCTCATTTGGTCCCTATAAGCAAACAACGTCATGTCATAAATGATACGAAACCAGTAGAAAACACAGCAGCGGCGATGATTAGCTTCTCTTCCATTTTCTCGAGAACTAATGTTTTGGTAGGAACAAAAGTTTACATTGAATGTTTCTCCAGAGTCAGCCAGCGTGAAGGACGTCTATATTCCGATTGGTTGCTGCGCGTTTTGCCGCTGCTTGCTGCTCAACCGCGTCATAGTTCATTACCATAACTGTACGTTCACACCACCGCCGACTTGAATGTCAAAGAAGCTCTGGCCGCCCTGCCAAGGACGCTTGTCAAAAAGTACGGGGAAGCTTGTTGATGCTTTGAACGCTCTGACGTTGTAGGGAGAATAGAAGTGTCACAACATGAAATGTAATAAACAGAAAAAAAAACAAGCAATACATTGAAAAAAAAAACTTTTATAATGACAGCATTTTTATAACCGATTTGGTCTGGAAAAAATAGTTAGCTATTATTATTATTGTTTGCGTAATTGCATTCCCGCTTTATAACGAGAGTTCGTAAATATTTCAAATAAAAGTTGCGTGGTTGCTTCTGCATTGTGGAAACCTTTACTCGCTCTCTTTATTGTTTAGTCACACTTACTCTGAGATTGGCTATGTCAGATCAAAGACCGCTAGACCACTGCACAGCTCACAGTTTAACTTCTGAGGAACTGATGGTCTCATAAAGGGAATCCCTAGGTACTGCATGCAGACTCTTGGTCTTGTTGTGACAGCGCAGCTCTGATCAAATGAAAGCTTCACTCGGTCTTTATCTGTAGCTGTTGCAGAGCGTCCCTCTTTGACACCCAATGCCTGACTGCGCATAAGTGGAGGGGAGCAGAGAGAGGGAGGAGAGAAGAGAAAAACAGCAGGAGGAGGGTGAAATCTAGCCAGACTATGTTGAAGAGCCACAGGCTGCGCACAGCAAATTGCTCTGGAGTTAGAGAGGATGAGAGGAGGAAGATCGAGATTAGTGCTGCAGAGATTTCAGAGGTGAGGGCAAGTGGAAACTTATTGGCATCTTTGGCGTCGATACTGGGAAGAGAATTGAGTGATTTCAATCTACAGGAGGCGCAAGACTGCTACTGTGGATGAGTGCCGTGCTTCTAATCTTTCAGAAAGAGGTCATTTTCTTCTAGGTAAACTTACTTTTAAACACTTTACCTTTTACATCCCACGTCGATTGATGTGGGAGGAAGAGATCTGAGGACTGGATCGGATTTGAGATTTTGAGGCTTCAAAGAATTTTTGTGCTGCATTTTTTCTGAGAAACACATGCATACGTGAACCCCACGCACTTACTGTTCAACGCAATCTGGAGTGATCCTCACAGGAGAAGCATGTCAGTTGTAGTCTTGGATGCGGCGCTCTGAGGAATAATCATGGGAAGAAATTGACTTCTGGCATAAAATGAGAAATTTATCACAGCCGATCATTTCTGACCCACTCTTTCGGAAAGCGTGTGGCTTATTTCTCCATTCCCTCTCGCTTTAGAATCTCTTTGGAAAATACGAGCTGGTGGTTGTGCTTACAAATCTGAAATATTTAAGACTCTGGCTGTGAAAGATGCAATTAACGATTGATGAAAAGCGAAACGGATGTGATCAGTATGCACATGTTGCCTACATTTACTCTGAAAACTGTGGGAGTGAGTAAAGACGAGAGGACCAATGACTGACAGCGGTACCAGGTTTGCTAAGCGGTAACAGATTTGCTAAGTGGTACTCCCGGAGTACAACCTGTGCATTAGGTTGTCTTCAGCCTTAGGCTGAATTTAGAAACTGCAAGTTTGGCTTAATCTTGATCTTTTTTTCCTCCCATCACGCCTCATATTGAGGAACAGGTTGTTGTGCTATTAAGCAGATAAGATTAACTACTGTTTCCAGGACTGCGGTTCCTTTGGGATGAACAGTTAAGCAATGCATATGGGTCTACAAAACTTGCTTTGATTGAACATTCAACCACCCTTGTTCCTCATAATCAACATGGTCCCTCCACCCCCTTCCAACAAGCCACACGTTTGCCTTTCGTGTGTTCTCTCATAATGAGTAGCATGGCGCTGCTGGACGCCTACCTTGTGGAGCAAAATCAAGGTCCACGGAAGGTGGGCGTCTGCATCATGGTGATGGTAGGCGATGTGTGCTTCCTCATCGTGCTGAGGTACATTGCCGTATGGGTTGGGGCCGAGGTATCGAACTGCAAAACGTGGCTACGCCATGATCCTATGGTTCTTCTATGTCTTTGTGCTTGAGATCAAGGTCTACTTTGTCTATCAGAACTACAAAGCGGAAGGCGAGAGAGCGGAAGCTCTTACATGCAAGGCTTTCACGGTGCTTCTTTCCGGTGTTTGTTCCGGGACTTTATGTTACGCTGGCAGCCATCGACCACATGGAATACGTTCGGCCTATCAAGAAGAGAGAGGAGCTGAGGAGTCGAACTATTTTGGGTTGTTGTGGACCTACTTGACATCTTGGACATTCAGGCCAGCCTATGGGAGCCTCAGAGAAAAGGGCTCCCCCTATGGGTGGAGGGCCTTACTTTTTTCTACTGCTACATACTACTTCTGATACTGCCCTGTGTGTCGCTAAGCGAAATAAGCATGCAAGGTGTGAATATTGTCCCGCACAAGATGTTGTTGTATCCTATTCTCAGTTTGGTCGCCATCAACTTTATTACGATCTTTATACGGGGAGGGAATATGGTGCTTTATAGGGACGTCCGTGTGTCTGGAATACTCATGGGCAAGAATGTCCTCGCCATTGTCCTGAAGACGTGCAGCTTCGTGCAGTACCGGAGACACCTGCAGGAGGCGCCAACACCCGCTCTCGCTCCGGAGATACAGAGGGATGCAGTGCCACAAAGTTCTCGAAGGGCAGTGCCAGTCGCAATGCCATTGTCCGTCACGATGCCAACTCCACAGGTAGTCATACAAGATCTCACCACGCTTCCAGAAGAGCCCGAACTTGAGGAAACGTGACAAAAGGCGGAATTAGAAGAGTTTGCGCGGAGGATATTTGGACAACGCACAACATGAACTGCTATGTTTTTTAATTAAGTTAATCCGGGTGTACACTGTCTGATTTTTATTGTACTTTACCATGGTTTCTTATCAGATTGTATGACATGATATTAATAAGACTGTGCAGCCCATACCCCAGACTTTTAGCTAGACTTTGATCGAAATTGAGTCACCACAGTGTAAAAAGAAATCGTAATAATTATTTTCATCTTGTTTTCCAGTTGAAATGGCAAATTTTCTTTCAAACAAGATACAGTTACACTTAAGGCCAGGGATATAGACTGTAAAAAATATGGACAAAGCATCTGTGACGTCACCCATAGACTTTCTGAAGAGTTTTGAGGCTGTTTATGGGGGGTATGGGCGGCGCCATATTGGAAAATCTTGGGAAATACAAAATGCAAATGTTCAGAAAGGATACAGAGGTGGTATGATGTGTTGTGTCGGATCATGGCCGAGACGTCAAATTCCACTCGGCGCAGCCCGTTATCAGCTGTCAATCAAAGTTGACCACCCTTATTTGTCATACATTTTATATCTAAAATACTATCTAAAATTCACCCCCCTCACAGTTGTCAGGCACTTGGAACCTATCGAAAAATACAAGTCCATTGGACCAACCTGTAAAAGCATTAATTTATGCGGTGAAAACAGACATTTTAACATGGGGTCTATGGACATTTGCTCCCTTTTGGGACCTGCCCCCAGTGGATTTTAGATGTATTGCAGTTTTTCGCACTTCCGGGTAGGCTTCATTTTTCAGATTCGAATGTTGCCGCTTGGCCAGGACACACCTTTGGGCATTTTTTGAGCTTAGTTTTTTCGGTGTTAGCTCTAGTCGGGCACCGTTGGTGAGAGAGAGAGAACTCTGATTGGATGTTCAGCTTAGCGAACGAGTTGATGAACGAGAATGAAAGTAAAAATGGTGAAAGTCAAGATGGTACAGACAGACTGACAGAATTTTAAGTCATCTTACCTGAGCATTCGAATGCACGCATACTTTCGATTTGGAATGAAAAACTGATCAGTGTGATTGATATTCAAAATGATAAACACTGCATTGTTTACGGTTTGTATGTCTAAAATCATAGTTTCTGTTTCCCCTTTTAAATGAAGAAAACAGACTATTGATACTTGCTGACTTATATTTACTTACATGCAGGGGCAGAACACACATGCGAGTTGATACTCTCTTTAAGTCCCTTTGATGTGTTCAAGTGCAGCTTTTTGAATGAGACGCAGCCAATGAGAGGCGACAAGACAGTCAGCTTTTGTCGTCGATAGTTCTTCTGACACCGGCTTGGCGTGTCTCGAGCTTTAAACTAAATTGTGTAGGCTAATAAGAACATTTATCTTACCACACTGGTAAATAACTTTTTCTTGTTATAAACATAAAACAATTTTGATCTATGTGTTGTTTTACTGAAAGATAAGAAAAAATGTGATTAAGAAAAAGAAATCAGTGCAGTTCACATTACATTCTCACATTCAATCCCAATTCCAAATTTCGCCTTGAAAAAACAAAGCAAAAAATCTGAATGAGTCTCTGGCAGCAAAAAAGTGGCAAATATCAAAGTGTGCACCCAATTTTAGTGAAATCATGTGATTAAAGTTGTTGATGAGGTGACAAATGTTCGTGAAATGAAGACGCAAAGCAGCTGTGGTGGATCTGGGGTCCATTCATTTCTTGAAAATGTCTTTAAATCTGTAATAGAAGTTTATTCCGTAAGTGTTATTATTTAACAAGTGGCAAGCAAATCACACTTGAAGGAACCCTTAGTGACCCTATGATTGTACAATTACAGACAGCTATTTGCGTTATGAGTGTTAAAAATTGTGCTGAATCATCGTGTTCTATATTTATTTCATTTTATTTTTGCAGTATTTTAATAACTATGGTGAAAAATTGTGTGTTTGGAACAACTCATACTACAATTAACTTAAACCTATTACAAAGTGAATGTTTTATATTTAATGGAATTATTCATATATTCTTTGTTTCGATGTTTTATGAGAATCAAATGAACGATATTTTGTTATTAAAACAATGTTTTTGTTGATATCTGATATGTTTCTTACTGATAACCACCACCTAACGACCACCCAAAGCAATGATTTAGAAACTAAGAACACCTTAGCAACCGTATAACAACAACCGTATTAGCAACCCTAGAAACTGTTTAGAAACTTAGAACCTTAGCCCTGTAAAAAATACTTTCTCATCACAACATTTTTTTGATTTTGTTAAATCAACTCAAATTCGCCTTCATTGTATTAACTTGACAACCAGGTAACTTACTTTTTTAACTTAAACCAACAATATAATTTTTTACAGTATGTGTGTGTGCGCATGTAGCAACACCCTGTCAACTACTCTCTGTGCCAAAAACATTTTCTTAAGAAAATCTTCTCTTAATCGTCATCCTTTGTTCTTTTTGAGTAAAATTAAAAGTCTGCTAAATTAAGAGTCTGCTAAAAGCAAAGACTTCCCCAAACTGAGACCAAATCCCAATTTTGATATTCATTATGATTATTCTTATCTTGTCAGCTCAACATGATGATAAAAGGCAGCTTGTTCTTTTCTTCTACAAATCTAGAATTTGAGGCAACTCATTTAAATAAAGTTGTCATAATCAAATGCAAATTTAGCAAAGTTTTGTCTCCCGTTCCTATATGATTAGCTTACTGTTAACCCACTCCAAATCTCTGAGGGCTTTCTATTTAAATCCAAAAAATCAAGCCTGAGTATTTCAATAATAAGTAAAACATTGTGTGCCTTGGGTGAGTTAAAAGAATAGTTTTATCACAACGTGTACCCAGAGCTTTAATTTTAGCATGTTGCTATAGCTACTGTTAGATTAGCACAGTCGACAAATATAGCACAAAGACATCTCTAAAAAAAACAAGATCTCAGTAAATACACCTGACAGCTTCTCATTGCTTCACTGACACCGATAGATGCTCCTGTGCCAGATTGAAACACAAAATATAAACGCATATTTTTTTTCGTCAACAGTAAGGTAAATAGTTACTAGTTTGTCAAAGCAGTCCCTGTCAGTCAGTAATTTATGGGTGTTTGTTCTTGCAAGTTAATCTAAAAGGTGCTCTGAATCTGAATACAGAAATTTCATCACACTTGATGAATATTTACATTTGAGGTAGCTGCTAAAAGGCACAATTCACAAAAACAAAAAACAAAAAAACATATTTTACTAACCCTTATTCAAGGGAGTGAATGGGGCTAAATCTTTCAAGGAGCAAAATCACACGCACACACAAAAACACCATAAAAGTAGGTCAAATGACTTGTGCGGTATTTTTCATGCCTTCTGAAGCCATATGATAGCTTTCTGTGAGAATCTTTTTGTAGAATTTGAACTTTATAGCACATTTTTCTTAAGACAATGCATAAACCGAAAAACGTAATATTTAAAGTTACTTTTAAAGTAATGTGAAAGTCGGTTCTGATGAATGTTCTTCAAAAGGTCAATATTTAACTACACTAAAGTTTAGGCATAATTAAATCTAATAATTGGTTAAAGCACTTAACAAAAACAGCAGTTATGTCTAAATCTAATTTTAGCATATGAATAGCAGACTAGACCTTGCCAAATTGTTCTACAACTATTAGCTGACCATTGAAAAACCTCTTAATAATGACTCGACCATTTAATAATCAAGCTTGAGAATTCAGCCTCCACGCCATGATGATAATAGCCCAATTACAGAAACAAAATCGTATGAGTTGTTATTTTGGATAGAGGGTGGAATTAAACTCGCTGCTATTTGCCAAGAAAATGGAGGCCACTGCTGCGCCAAGAGATTATCTGTCAGTCAGTCCTAATGTGGGTAAAAATGAAAAAAATGTACTGTAAAGACATGGGGCAGCTGCAGGCAGCGCTCAACACGGCTAACTACTAACCCTCGGCTGATAAATGCATCCATAGGGAGCCATGAAAGTCAAATCTGAAATAGAGGACAGCATAAAAAATATTCTCTTCGGATACTCTGGATATGCACATATTAGTGTGATTCTGTGTGGATATGAGAAGTCTCTAGGCAGTGGAGTTCAGGATTTGAGGAAATATATTAGTTAGTAGGCCTGTATGGAGATGGAAAGATTCACTGCAAAACCCAACAAGTTAAGCTAACTCATTTAATTTGAGGAAACCGATTGCCTCAATTGAATTTAGTTTATAAAACAATAGTTATGAGTACTCCGAATATATTTTAATCGAGTCCACTAAAACAATATTTCTTAATACACAATTAAACTTTACACTGCATTTAAATAGCTGAACCTTCACTATATCGAGTAAAAACAGTGAAATGACGAACTTTAAATGATCTCGGAGCACTTGTTACTGCTAGCTCACAATATCACACATAAAGTCAACTACAATAAGTTAAGATAACTCATTACATTTGAGGAGACTTAATTTAATTTTAAAAACCAATAGTTATGAGTACTCTGAAATTATTTCAGTTGAGTTCACTAAAAGTAGATATACATTGGAGTCAAGAATTATGTGATTAATTAAGTGATTATTTTCTCTGGCTGCTGAAATGTGTGTTTATAAAACACATTTGTTATAGTGCAAAAACCAAAAGGAAATATGATTGTGTGTCTGGTTGTGTTAAATGATGAAAATCATCAATTAGTGACTTGATTCCCTGATCTTTTCAGAGCTATAATCTCTGAATAAAGAGGTGATATATTACGTTGACATTGTTGTGACAATCAGATTTTAAAGGGATACTCCACTTTTTTTTGGAAATAGGCTCATTTTACAACCTCCAAAGAAGTTAAACAGATGGGTTTTACCGTTTTCAAATCCATTCAGCTGATTTTTAGAAGAATATCAGTAACCAGACAGTTTCTGGTCTCATTGACTTCCATAGTAGGAAAAAATATACTATGGAAGTCAATGAGACCAGAAACTGTCTGGTTACTGATATTCTTCTAAATATAAAAAAATCATCTGAATACATTTGAAAATGGTAAAACCCAACTGTTTAACTCTGGGGAGTGGTAAAATCAGCCTATTTACAAAAAAAGTGGAGTATACCTTTAAAAACCTCTATGGTATCATGCTGACTTACACAGACATCAATAATCATCATATGAATCTTATTAATGGTGACCATTGAAAATTTGGTGGATTCTGGTGGAAAAACAATGGATAAGGTTTGTATAATGCTAGTACCTAGCATGCATTGCAGCATTAATCGTATTTTAATGGTCACCATTGTTGAGATTCATGCTGATTCTGATGTCTGTGTCAGTCTTGGTAATTCAATAAATTTTTTTGAAAACTTTTTCTGCACAAACTATTTGTAAAGTTTGATAATATCTGATGGTCACAACTGTGCTGACAACTACTTAATAATCACAGTTTTGAATAAAACAAATGTAATGTTCCCCTCTTAATCTGAGATTCAGGTCACTAAATGATGATTGTCATCATGAATCTTTAACAATTAACACCCATTCATACTTTTCCTTGACTTTTTTAGTCATATTTGTTCATACTTTCCTCAGACTAGCAAACGCTGATCTCCATCATGGTGACGTTAAACGAAACTTAGAAATCTATTCTAGGTTAATTCCAATCAGAACTTCTGTAGATGAATGGCAGTAATAAAGTCAAACTGGTCAGTAATAAGTGAAGTTGGTAAAGCTGTTTGTGGAGTTGTTTACTCCTCCTCTGCCGAGATCTTAATGTCCTCTTTTATCTTCAACTGATTTCATCCAAGGCTGTGGCTGAAAGCCAGTTGTAGTTCGTTTTTCTATTTTCTTCAGTGATTCTTCTTGTTAACAGCAGGTGTCCATCACTAATGCTCAATCATCACTTAATTATACAATTATTATTCAATTATTATTCTGGGATCTAGAAATGTCCTATAACTCATTCAGTTTTAGTTCTGTTTCAGTCATTCAGATTTCAGTAATATTTGAGCGCAGTGAACTCAATTCTATTTAGTACATATTACTGTTAGGTTTAATATAGATATATTGCAGGGGTGTACGGTAAACAGAAGTCATGGTTCGGTATCTCGGTTTTAGGGTCACAGTTCGATACAAGTTTGGTATACATGTACATGTCTTTTTCTTTGCACGTGAGAGTACATTAACATGCGGTGGCCATGGCGGATGCACAAAGTCACGCTTTTTAAGAAATGACGGAATGATGAGCTAAGAGAAGAAAAAGTGCCACTTACATATGCCTACTCGAGGAGACGGCGAGTGAAGCTTCCGATTTCCAGGCATATTTCATCACTGGACTGTAGTAATGAGACTTCCATGACACAAATTGGCACAAATTGTCTCATTTTAACAGCGGAAACAATTTTAGTGAGATAGTGTGTTGATGAGGTTGCAAAGTTGATGAGGGTACAAATGTTCGTGAAATGAAGATAGATAGATGGATGGAGCGATACATTTATACATTAATTAAAAATTGTCTGTATATGTGGTTGATTTATATTCCCTCATAATCAGAGATGGAAATATAAAAAAGCTTTAACACACTTCCCCCACTATGATTCAGAGCTGCTGGCACCTGTTGACAGAACCAGTGGGTGGCAATTAAGCTGCATTTGGAAGAACATGGCATTTCAACACATTGCGGCTACAGTCATACTGGAACAGCTTCAGCATCATTTAATTGGACACATCATTATCTGTCGCCACTGCATTCGGATTCTTGAATTATATGATTGTGTTTTTTTGTTCCCGCCAAGAGCCTACGGGGGTCTCGGTCCTCTTGTTTCCACTTCAATTAGCCCTAACAATGCATTCAGTTGCATGGCTGCTGTGCCACCCAGAGCCCGGACCGCCACACAAGACCAAAACACAATGCGTCATCCAGACACTTTGCTTGTTTACTCAATGATGCAGTCAATTTGTTGCTCTGCTTAATTTACCATGATCATCTTGGTAATTAAAATGAGTAACACTCTTCTTGTTTAAAGTTTCTTATTAGCTCTTTTTGGGCTGCCATTGTTGACTTCTTATAAATGCACAGTTGATAAACATTTCAGGCAACATTTTTAGCAATTCTATATTGGTTTGAATAATTAAGGATAGAACGCATATTTGCTTGTCTGTGTGTGTAGCTCTATTATGGCACTGTCGACAACGTTAGATTTCGTCAAGTCATTTTCGTAAAACATTCAAATTACAGATTCAGTCATGGGATATTTAAACTAGAGCCCGGCCGATAAAGGATTTTGAAGGATTATACCGATACAAATATTTGTTGGTTTTAAAATTCGATATTCCGGTATTTCGGCTGTATATATATATATATATATATATATATATATATATATATATATATATATATATATATATATATATATATATATATATATATATATATATATATATATATATATATTTTTTTTTTTTTTTTTTTCAGAAACGTGCAACAAAACATTGACAGATTTCCCTAACATTAGTTATTTGAAGTTATGTATGAGTTTTGACTAAAATAATATGATAATGCATTTTAAAAAGAAACTTGTTTCTTTTATTGTAACAACAGAACAGAGGAACATCAAAATATAGTAAAGTTCTGATAAATAGAATAATAATTACTCCCTATATTGCCTTATAGGCTACCTGCAACCTGGATCAGCAGGTTGCAGGATGTGTGGCGCGTTATACACGAGGGTTTACAACTCCAACACTCATGATATGGTTGAAGCGAGTTTGGTTTGTTTTTAATTTATTTTTGATAAAATTATTTAGATTTAATTTATTTTATCATTTATCGGCCATTATAATTGCCGAAACCGATAGTTTGGAAAATGCCTAATATCAGCCTGCCAATAATATCGGCCGATAATGTCGGCCTGCCGAGAATATCGCCCGATAAAGTCGGCCTGCCGATAATATCGCCCGATAAAGTCGGCCTGCCGATAGATATCGCCCGTGAAGTCGGCCTGCCGAGAGTATCGCCGCCAGTAAAGTCGGCCTGCCAGATAACATCGCCCGAGAAGTCGGCCTGCCAAGAATATCCCCCGAGAAAGTCGGCTGCGACATCTCCCGAGAAGTCGGCCTGCCAATATCCCCCGAGAAAGTCGGCCTGCCAGAACATCCCCCAATAAGTCGGCCTGCCAAGAATATCCCCCCGATAAAGTTCGGCCTGCCAGATATATCCGCCCCGAGAAAGTCCGGCCTGCCGAGAACATCCCCCGATAAAGTCGGCCTGCCAGAATATCCCCCGAGAAAGTCGGCCTGCCAGACTATCCCCCGAGAAAGTCGGCCTGCCCACACCATCCCCCGATAAAGTCGGCCTGCAATACCATCCCTCAATAAAGTTGGCCTGCCCAGACTATCCCCCTCGATAAAGTCGGCCTGCCGATACTATCCTCCAGAAAGTTCGGCCTGCCAAGAATATCGCCCGATGAAAGTCGGCCTGCCAAGAATATCGCCCGATCAGAGTCGGCCTGCCGAGAATATCGCCCAAGAAAGTCGGCCTGCCAATAATATCGCCCGTCAGAAAGTCGGCCTGGCTCTAATTTAAACCTTCACCACATGTCATATTAAACGCTTTGAAACTTCAATACAGTTACCTCATTATGGTTTAATGAGTGTGTGGTTTGTTGGCTGGGAACTTCTGGACCGATTCACTTTGATGTTTTGTAAACCGGCACATTGACCAATAAAGAACCATTCACAACAGCAATCGTTCTCCACTATGTTAAATTTATGGCACATCCAAATTAACTTGCTTATCACAAAGATAGCCGAACTAAATTCAATGCCCAATTTTCAACTCGGAAACTCGTATTTACAATAATTGCGATAGCATGTGAAGGCAGCCTTAATATTTATGAAGCTCCTTTTTAAGCTCCTAAAATAAATTTAGTTTACAAAGAATATGCATCATTTGTTTTTCGTTTTTGATCCAGGAATAAATTATATATAAATTTATATTTCCACGTCCATCTCTGAAATAACATTAGCCTGGTAAAAAAAAGAGAGAAAAATATATCAAATTACATTTGAAAGAGAAACCAGAAACCATCATCTAATTATAGAATGGTTGGTAATCTAAAACTGAGTTGAATATACCCAATGATTCTCTCGTAGAAGTTTAATCTAAGAGAATTACCATCGCAACACTGAGATGAAGTTGTCATTGGTGTCTCACACCTGATGGGGTTCCTATGGCAACATGGGCCTCAGGTGACATCGTTGTACTGATGCTCAAAACAGAAACTCGAAGACTTTAAGGAGAGTCAACGATGAATCATATACTTTATGAGGGGAGTGACATATTCAAAGCTGCTGTGGTACATCTAAGATTACCAGTTTTTGAATGATATGCAGGTTATGAAAGCAATGTCGTCTTAAAATCAACATTAAGCAGCATTTGGAACCCATTTTACTTTGTATTTCTGACTGGCACATATGGGTGACTTCAATTAAGATTGGTGTCATAAAACCATTTGCCATTGTTTTCCCATAAGTTTTTGAAATATTACCAGTTGTCAGTGATTGCATTGTTACTGAGTAGAAAGGCAATTTATAGCACCATTATCTGTTATAATTTGATTAAACTGTAATGCAGACACTTGAAGACATATGTTTAGTTAATCTGTCTTTGGGCTTTGTTCGTTCACTTTTAAAATTCATTTTGAATATAATTAGGGATTTTAATATTCACCACACATTCATCCCATTGTTAACAACTCCATATGGGGCATGTTTTATGGCGGGTATGAAATGAATAGATCAGTGTCAAGACACAGAGAAGCCTGCCTTTGAATGTTAAACACTAAAAAATTAATTTTCACACTTTTGAGTGCTTTTATTTAAAAGCCAAAGAAATAATTATTTTCACTAGGAATAAAAGGCTAAAGAAATGAAATAACAACCATAGTCTGAACTGATTTGTTCAGCGACTTGACAGTGAAAGATGAATCAGTATTTATGCACAAATGAAACCCTGACAAGTGACTGTTTACATTCTTAACCCTCTGGGGGTAAACAAGAAAATAGTTTTCAATTAAATAAATGCACTATATGTTAGTTCAATAATGTTTTTTTATTTAATATTTTGCATTTTTAGGGAGCTAAATTATACTTATGGAATAGTTATGATCCATTTATTGCCTGTTAACCACTTTTTAAGCATAGACTTAAACCTAAACGGTCATAAATCTTGAATGCTTTTTAGATCTGAAGTTTGGTCTCTTTTTAAAGATGACACTTGGCAGACTATTGCTGAAGCGAAATAAGTAAAAAAATATAAAGTGAATTTGTTCACTGAATTTGAAGTGAATTCATGTTTTACACTAAAACTGTGAGAAATCAAAGGCATAAATCATGTCAAGTTGTGCTCCAATTTTGAGGCTGATAGGCCTATATATAAGCTTTCAGTAAGATTTTGTTTGGGTGGAGTAACAACCATTTCCATATGAAATTCAGTTTACTTTTTAAAAAAACAACTTTTGCTGATAATTTACCCCCCCCCATGTCATCCAAGATATCCATGTCATTCTTTCTTCAGTCGACAAGAAATTAAGGTTTTTGATAAACATTCCAGCATTTTTCTCCATATAATGCACTTTACTGGTAACCAAATGGTTCAAGGTCCAAAAGACAGTTTCAGTGCAAACTGTTCAAAGGGCTTTAAATGACACCAGACGATGAATACGGGTCTTATCAAGCAAAACGATTGCTCATTTAAAAAAAATTTAATAAAAAAAATTATGTTTTATAAGCTCAAATGGTCGCCTTGCTCTGTTCTGTGATGCGCGTTTGTGACTCTCCTGTTCGAACTCGTTCATCAGAATGAACGAAATCTTTTCCTAAGTCAATTCATTCATTTCGTTCATCGAATGAACCAAATGACACGAAAAAAGATTTGTTCATTTTGATAAACGAGTTCGAACAGGATCGAAAGTCATGAACGCGCATCACAGAACAGAGCAAGGTGAGCATTTGAGCTTATAAAACTTAAACTTTGTTATTTAATTTTTTTAATGAGCGATCGTTTCGCTTGATAAGACCCTTATTCATCGTCTGGAATCTTTTAAAGCCCTTTGAACAGTTTGCAGTTTGCACTGAAACTCTCATTTCGACCTTGAGCCGTTTTGGTTCCCAGTGAAGTCCATTATATGGAGAAAAATCCTGGAATGTTTTCATCAAAAACCTTAATTTCTTTTCGAGAAAGACATGGGCATGTTGGATGACATGGGGTGAGTAAATTATCAACAAAAGTTTTTTTTTAAAGTGAAGTACTCCTTTAAGTGTGACTTTTTTTTTCAGGACCATTTATTTTTTTGTTTCAAGTGCCAAAAACTTTACCCAGTTTCATAACATTCTCATGAAGCTAGGGTTAGGTTACATCACCAGAGGGGTCAAAGAAGATAGTGAGAGAAAGATGTTTGGAACCAAACCCAAGGAGCAGTGAAGCAAAACTGCATGCGCACCAGTTTTTAAAAATGTATAGTTTTAAAGAAAGTTGTTTTTATGGATTTTTTCAAATGGCCAAGGACAGGTGAAGTGACTGATTCTGCTCTCCGGTGAATATGTTTGTTTGAAGTAGACGATGAGCTGTCTTTTATTCTAAATAAAAGCAGAATCAATTCAGACACTCTGAAGGGAAAGACTGCAGAAAGACAGAAAAGGAATCACAGATCTATGTCAAATGTGATTACGTATCTCAATATGCTGACATTGCTAATACTTTCCCTGTGGTTTGATTGATGCTGCAAATTTATCTACGTGTCTTTTTTAAACGCTATAAGTATAAAATTCAATTTCACACCTTTGTGTTGATCAAACAAGTTTCTTGCTTCGTTGTAATATCCTGCCAATGACATACGACTATTTAGTAATAAAACAATATTTAATTCTCTCCAAGTTTAACGTAGTGACAGCGCAACATGACATCATGACTTTTGCGTAAACATACATGCCACTTTCAAGTCAAGTGGCGTGTTATCTCTACGCATTTAGAGCTATCCGCGTGTATGTCTAGGCCATTAATGTTCGAAGTGATTCCGCGTCTATGTACACGCCGTCAAATGTCCGAGCGAAACGAAGCAAAATGTAGATCTACATCTGGGGAGCGATATTTTTTATTTTTTCCTAAGATGGTAGGGGAAAACTCATAAATGGTTTTAACCCCAGTGATGGGTAGGTTTAGGCACGGGTTGGGGTAGGTCATATATTTATATATACAGTAATGTAACGTTAAGTCAACGGCGTTCATAAACACGCTGAAAAGCGATTATGTTTGTTAATTGCACGCCAAAAATGGAAATAAGAATTGCTATACAATTCGTATATACATTTATACAAATAAATAAATATAGCTATACATTTGTCTGTTGACAAAATAATAAATAAATAAATACAGTGGCAGGACACTGTTGTTGTTTTATGTATGCAACTTCGGCATATAATTTGTAGTATTGAACACAATCAAATATTAGTGTCACTGTCATGATGGTGGATCTGCTGAAGAAGCTGTCCGCAAACAAAATATTGATTTTGAAGGCGTTTAAAATGAGTTTTGAGAATTTAAGCCAGATGCTGAATGTACTGGAATGAGCTCTGATGAGGACCGTAAACATCTGCTCAAACTGAACTCTTCCAAGCTCCAAAAGGTTACAAAATATGCTTTATTTTAGTCTGTTATAGTTACTCTAATATCAGGACAGTTTTATAGCATCGCAACAGGTTGAGATCCATCCGTGTTAGATATAAACCCGGGTTGCTAACCCGAATATGTAATAATGATTGGGGAAACATTCATGCATTTAAGGATTTAATAAATGAGTTGTTTACGTGTTCTCTGCCTCTTTTAGAAATCTACACACAAGAAATAAAAGGAAAATCAGTTCCATGAATTTATACGACTTTATAAGGAAAGATTTCGGATGACATCTAATGTATTCACATGTATGTGCTTTTTGTGTTGCAAAGCTTTAATATTTCATTTCTTTTGTCTTGTGTTTCACAGTCTTGTCTAAGAAGCAATGCAAATTCAGACCTTTGTGAGTCCACTGCAAATGGCATTGGGTTGATTTAAACCAAATGGCATTGGGTTGATTTAAACCAAATGGCATTGGGTTGATTAAACCAAATGCGATTTAACCTTCAAGTGTTTCAGGTTGAAGTAACCTTTTTATATTCAAGGAATATTGCTGCGCTTGGGACGATAAACGTTTCGCCTGCTTGTGCGATGGCCTCCGGTCATACTAACTCAAATCCCAGATTACCAATGCAATTAATGCTAACCTAACAGCAACGTTAATCCCATTTTTGCACCATGTTGCATCCCTTAACGTATCCTTGATTCCCTTTCACCACCTCATTTGTAAAATCCGAACACCCATGGTCATAAACACATCTTTAGCCTTGGAAAGCAGACATGTGAGACTCAGGGTAGCATCTTGAAAATACACTTTCCTGCCGACGGTCATCAAATGGATAATCTGACGGGTGAGAGAAACGGCGGGCGCGGTAATTCAATCCAGACGGCAGTTTGCTTCTCAACACTCAGTTGGGTAATGACATTACTGACAGGACTGTCGTAATGTGTCAGGGGACGAGGCGAAGGTGTCGCGGAGTCGGCGTCTGTAAGGCACACAGCTCCCTCCTCATTTAGCGCTAGATTTCCCAGCAGGCCACCCTCGAAATGGATTGTTGGTTCTTGGCAAGCCAAACCACTCTATCTTAAAAAAATCTTTATGGGGAGAGCTTAAAAAGAGAGAATATGCTCTTGTTATTGTAAGGTTAAAAATGATCGTCTACTTGATGAAGTTTGAAGTCACATTGGAATCATTCTCAATTTTCAAGTTGAACATGCATAAAGGCCACCTTTTTACCAGCGGAAAACTTTGGACTTTATGAGTTTAAGTCTAAGTTTAGCATTAAAAGTTTGTGGCTGAAACTGAATTGGTATTTTTAATAAGTATTATAAAACGGTTAGTTCGAATCCTTGATTCTGATTGGTCAAGAGCTGTGCTTTATTCACGATAAAACACGTGCTACGACCGCTTCACCCAACGGTTCTCATTGATTCGCTGCGCAACACTGCGGTTCTATGTTGTTTTTATTTGAGCTTTCATGCATTTTACACATTGGAACGTTGTTGCTGTTCACACTCGGGGACTATTTTTTCCAGCGGAAGGTAGACTTTTAGTGATTTTACTTCAAGAAAGTTGCACTAACATTGTTTTTTACTTAAATATTGTGTGGCAACCGTTTTATAAAAGCAATAAGATTGCTTTTTACAAGTAAATTAAATTTGTACAGTCAACATTTGCATTAGCCTATACGTAAGCAATAAGGTACTCGAGGCAAGTAATGTTGACTGTACAAATTTAATTTACTTGTTTTATGTAACGTTGATGGAAAAAAAAGTGTCCCGTCCAACCCGATCTCACGGCAATTCGTATGAATTTTACGAGGTGGCTAATTCATAACAATTTGTACGAACTCACTCGTACGAATTAGCTATTTTTGCTAAATCGTACATATTTTACGAATTGGCACGAATGACCTACCCCTGACCCCGCTCCTAAACCTACCCATCATGTGGGTTTAGACCTACCCTATCTTACGAACCAATTCGTATGAATTTGACGAATGATTAAAGTGGCTGAATTGGTACGACCTCACTTGATACGAATTTGTATGATTTGTCTAAACCCACGTGATGGTTAGGTTTAGGGCGGGGTAAAGGGTAGGTCATTCGTATTAAATTCATACGAATTGGCCAATTCGTGAAAATATGTACAATTTCATAGGTCGTACAAAGTGAGGTCGTATGAATTGTTATGAATTAGCCACCTCGTAAAATTCATACAAATTTCTCATTAGATCGGGCTGGTTTAGACAAGTGAGGTCGTATGAAATAGTACGAATTAGCCACTTTTTAATCACTTGTACGAATTGGTCGTGAGATAGCTTTGGCTTGTCTGAATACGCAACGATGACCAAATTACATTTCCCATCATCTCCTAGAAAAAAATATGGTTCATTCAAGTCTTTCTGGAAAGTTCACAGGCTACGAGTAGGGAAACCAAAGGGGTCCGTTTACACAACACTGTTTTCAACGAAAAACAGTAAACCTTTTAAGGGGCCAGTGTTTTAAGGGGCCTGTAAACTTTTGAAAACCGTTTTTGAAAACTTAATACCGGTATTGCCTCCGTGTAAATTTCAAAAACACAAATTTGAGAAAAAAATGATATGTACATGTGTATTGAGTCTATTGGAGACTTTTTACAAAGTGATATTGCCAACTACTAGCCAGGCAACTGGGGATTGTTAAACATACCCATAATTGCAACGTACGGTGCAATCATATTTTGGTTGGACACAACCTTTTATACAAAAAACACAGCAAGACTCTTCTCTAAAATGATGAATAAAGAATACATTGGATGTATTTTTATTCAGTTTATGAATATATTCTCAATTGAACATAGGCCAACAATTTAGCTAGTTTTAATCTAAATGAAAACAAAAAGCCCTTGTCCTCAACGAGTCTTGTGGAGTTTTCCACTTTGTGGAGTTCATGTGCCATCAACTATTCCGACACACCATAAATACACAGATAAAGAATAATTTATACAAAATTCATGCATCATTTACACTTCATTATGTTGTACTGGCATTTAAAAGGATTCCTGACTATCAGGAAGAGAAATTTTCTAGCAAGCCTATTTTATTTAGATCAAAATTGCTTGTGACTCGAAAGGATCCTTGTTGGTCCTGGAACAATATTCCTATCAACCAATTAGATTTTAGGGTTAAGTAAAAAGATCAGGGTTAAGTAAAAAGATCAAGGTTAAGTTAGAGTTATGTTCAGGCGTTAAGAGTTCGGCTCAGGACAACAGTCTTGGTTGTGGATTGGATGGATTTAGGACTATTTTTTTATACGAATAATATTCTAGGCACAAATTAAGTTGATCTGGAAGCATGTCTTGGAAAAATCATGGTGAGCATAGTACATGTCAATGTGCTTTTCTTTTGCTGAGTGTGGCTGGCCCATTTCATTTTCCAATCCCTTTCCTCCTGCATTCCACTGTTATATCCATAAATATGAAGACATCAACGAGATGACAAGTTGGTAACAAAATGCAAATCTGTCCTCTGTGCCTATTGGCGTATTTCTGAAAGGAGTCTCGGGTTGCCTTGGGTTACTTTCCTGCATATGAAGGCGTACCAATATCCTAACTCGCAGATTAAGAGTGATGGTTCGCAGTTTAGCATTCTACGATCTCTGCTTGCGTTTCAGCAATCACTCCTTTGGGTGGCCCAATGGCCAAAGAGCGTTGACAAATGCTGTCAAACGTTCTGCTTAGCGGATTCTCTCATCAATACCAGAAAATCCAACCGCATCTTTCACAAGACAGATTTAGGATGAAAGGGAAGGGTTTGTGTGCTTTAGATTCTGGGAACAAGATTTCTAAAAGCCTCTGGTGACCCAAAGAAAGGAATTAACTGCAAGGGAATGAGTCTGACATAAAACTCAAGGTTAAAGAAGGCCACTAATCCACAGTTCGGTATTCAGGCAAGGATGGTTTCAAACACGAAGTTCTTAGCTTGAGTGTCCTGCTTTAAAATCAAGCCCCTCTTTAAATTTGCAGGCAGCATTAATTCCACCCCCTTAAGGGATGCAATGGATTCTAGCGCATGGACCAGCAGGTTAAGAAGATATATCGCCACAGTAGTCCCATCCTTTACCCAAGGATGTAAATGAAATGATAAATTGAGGCCTTTACCCTTGCGAGGCTTTAATTACCAAGGGGTGTTTGTGCCAGGATTGCAAGGTTTAGGAAACCCTTGCTAGGAATAAAGTGGAGAAGCTGGAAACTAAGGGTTTAAACTGACGCTGTTGAAAAATGTGATCTCTCAAGCACACTGTAAAAAATGTATATGCTTTATCTAATCAAAATATTGTGGCAACAGATTACAAGCAATATTATCAATTAAATTCAACAAATCGGAGTAATAATTAATCAAATTATTTACTTAAAAGTTAACCATTTAAAATGAGTAAAACTTACAACAACAACAAAAATTGAAGTCACCATTATGATGATCGGTGTTTGATTTAGGTTGTTCTGCTTGTTAACATCTAGGTGTCTTCAATGTAGGTAATATAAAATAAAGAGTTCTTAATTAATATTTGACGTCTGTGTTAGTGAGATATTTTTGTTACATTTTTTGGTTTGGTGTAAACCTTACTCATTTTAAATGGTTAACTTTTAAAAAATAATTTGATTAATTTTACTAAATTCTAATTTGTTAAATTTAATTAATAATAATGCTTTTTACACAATTTTATTGATTAGATAAAACATATTTATTTTTACAGTGCAAGGTACTTGCTTCTTCCATCTTAAAACAGCAATTTCAAGATGCGTCCCTGTGGATTTGCTACAAACCTTGCCCAAGACAGACCATGCTTAAATAGGTCATGATCTAGACGCAAGTAAAATATTTTTGGATTTTGAGAAGGCAGATGCAGAATGCGAGCTGACTCATCCATTTGACGTATGTCTGTATGAAACAGGTTTATGTCTAATGCCCTTAAGGTCACAAAATTGGATTACCATCATTCAGTGACAGTTACAGTGGCAGCATATTAACTTCTGAGCATTTTTGAGACAACAAAAAAGAAAAAGGATTATGCAGAGATCATTTAAGAATCAGTAGCTCCACCTAGTGGTGAATTAGAAGAGGTGTCCGACAATGCATGGATTTTATTTTAAGAAAACATTACATTAAATTAAAGAACAGATGGATATTTAGGAAAAGCATCTCTGTCACACCTATTAACAATATGTGAAACTGGATAATCAAATTTAAACCTCAAGTTCTCTTTAAATATCACAGTCCAGCAAAAATAACTCCTCAGTTGACGTCTTTCTAGATCATCTTGCACCAATACAAATAATCGACAGATGAGTAATATTTAGCGCATATTGGGCAATTTTTTGCGATCCTTGGTGGCATTGCGCTTCCTCTTCTTACTCAAGAAGTTCTCCAATTTTCCACTCCGTTTCAGCTCGCTGTACTTCTCTGCCAATTCCAGCTTCTTCATGTCAGCTGTAGAGAGGTTTTAAAGAAGTTTTAAATTAAATAAAAAGCACATTATATACGTTATTTGATGGTTCTTTGTTAAACGCACAATCGCGAAAACTGGCGCTCAAAAGAAACCGGAGTAGGAACAGTGTGGAATTCCACTAACAAATCTTCTCCAAAATTATCAGTACTATAATAAACACTCAAGGAACATGATGAAAATACTTACATTTCTTCAGGTAGAAGGGTTTGTGTCCTTGGCCAACCAGCTCTCTCTGTTTCCGCTTGAACTCAATTTCCTTTTCTCTATCCTGCTCTTGCCTCTGACGTTCCCTCTGTTGGTTTTCCTGTTGTACACACACACAGATTAGATATAAAGCACATCATAAGCAGCAATATTAAGCTTAACACAGCTGTAAAGGTGTTTAATTTAAGTTTAAGGAGTCATTACGCCCAGTATTTTTCAAACGTACCATTCTCTTAAGCAAGGCTTTCAGCTCTCCCTTTTTAGTTTTTGATTTGGCTTTCTTGAGAATTCATCTTCACTAACTGAAAAAAAAAACAGCAGTGGACATAAATGTGATGCACGTAAATGAAAACAAACCGGAATCAATAAGGCATTTTTTTACGTTTTCACAAACCTGTGCTTCCTTTTCTCGGAGATCATTAATGAATTTGTGCGTTCGATTAAAAATTTCAGGCTTGAATTCCCCTGAGAGGTCATCAAAGCGAGGGTCTCTTGAAATCTGTGTTTACAAAACGTCAAATTGAATCTATGATTTAATAAGTATGAGCAAACATTCATTTAATAAACTCGTAATAAAAGTACCCTTTTCTTGACAGGAACCACTTTACGGAGGAAAGGCACATGTTTCTTTGCAGAAATCTCTTGAGGTCTGAGACAAAACACACAGTGATTAGACAAAACATACACAAACGGACAGACAAAATAACTTTAACTCACATAAACAATTCTTTGATTATTTTTAGTGAGATGCATCAATATAAACAATGATCAAATGTGGTTAAACTTTGATTTAAAAAGAAAAGGCCTTGTTTAACAGGTCACTGTTGTTATTGTTATTATACTATAAAAATAAAATGATTTGTTAGTTAATAAAGCCGAATAACATTAAATATAAAGAGATTAGAAAACTTAAACTTAAAAAAACAAATGGAAATTAGAAATGCTGCCTTGTCTACTATAAATTGAAGTAGTAACACTACAAAAAAATAAAAATAAAAAATTATTCAAATGCTTTTTTTTTGTAGTTTCACTACTTCAACTTAAATTTAAACAAAAATTTTTAGTTTGTAGTTTTTTACTACTTCAAACTTAAACTTTCAACTTTTTTTTACAAAAGCACAAACAAATTTCTGAAAGTAAACTAAAACTAAAATTATAATGAAAACATACAAATAAAAGCTAATTCAAAATATGAATAAACACTATAATATTTAACAACACTACGGGTACCTGTGTTTATTTAGCCGTTTCATGGGCTCGTTCTTTTGCTGCTGCTTTGTGTCACCATAAGCCATTTTATTGTACACTTTTGTTCCAGCTTTATTCTGTAGCTTTAAGATTTCCTCAAATGACATGGTTGATAATTCTGTACAAACACAAAGATATGTAGTGTAAATGTAAATATGGCTCTTTTAACACAGGGTAAGCAAATAATCATTTAAATTACAAAATTGTTGCTTCTTCTCACCACTTTTAATGCTGCCCTTTCTGTGTGATTGTGCTTTGCTGCTTCCTCTTCATGGTCACTAACAGACTCACCATCTTCACTCCCTGTGTCACCTTCATCACTCCCTGTGTCACCTTCATCATCCATACCATTGTCTTCAACCTCTGCAGATACATCTTCATCCTCTTCAAGTGCTTCATCATCTTCTTCCTCTCTAATTTTCTCTTCATTCTCTTCTGAAGGTTTCATCATGCTCCTTTTACTGAGTAAAGCAAAGTTTCTCTCCATCTCTAAAGCATCCTCTTCGTCATCAGAACTGTGATTTTCCATTTTTGTCATTTTCTTTACTGATTTAGGCATTTGACTTAGGTTCGTGTCCTTTTTAACCTGATTTTACTTAGCTTGTTTATAAGCTGTGGAAATGATGCATTGAACAAAAAGATGTCAGTGCAAAGAAACATGTACTTATATAATATATTATGTTAAATATTGTAAATATTTAAGTATAACTAACGTTAACACTTGACATTTAATGCTAACCATGCACAAAGCCATTAACCTTATTAAAAGACTGTGTACATGTCTTGTACATGACAATATGAATGTCATATCGTCATTCACAAATATTTAGAGCTATATGAAAAGTTTGATTCGTTTATTGCTTTTTCCCCCGAAATACTTGTGCTAACGTTACTGTGTTATTGTTTTCATCCACTTACCCGTCTCGAAAAACAGCAGTCAAAGAAATATGCCGATAAACGGAGAAAAATATTAAAATGACAAGTTCATTGCAGATGCAGTGTGTTGCCAGATAACTGGCAGAAGATGTCAAAACGTATATAATAAGACCAAGTGAAGACTAATATTTGCGGAAGAAGCTAGTTCCACACGCACGTGGAAGTTTGAGAACTGAGCATGCGCGTCACAAAACACCTATCAAAATAAAAGTTCTTAGGATTATTATAAATTCTATTAAAATAAATGTACTCGGAGACACGTAAATATTAAAATTATTTATCTTTTTCTATTTAATACGATAGCTTTGTAAATTCAATCATACTATTCTGGAAAAGTATTACACAAATATGTAAAATAATGACTTCAAGGTTTTATATTTTGGTAAAAGCCCTTTATTTTGACATTTACATTCACCGATATTTAATAGGATGTTTATATTTACAACATAAAAGCCTAAATATGGTCATATTTATTAGGCTAAATATCAAACAGGGTGAATATTACATATAAGCTAATGTAAATTTATATTGTTTCCATATTTTACATAATATTAATAATAATGTTCACACTCTTCAACCTCCTTCAGTTATCAACCTCCTTCAGTTTTGATATGGTGACATCTAGTCATATATATATATATGCCTTCCTTTTTTTATTGTGATAGCATTATATCTGTATTAGTTTTTAAAATGGATGTCTTGAGTTTTCAGCCATGTAATTCTGAGATGTCCTAGACCATGTTCAGAGGTAAGTCCTTCATTCTTTCTTGGTAGACGCGGTCGAAACATTCATTCTGAGCCACTGTTAAAGAGTTCCTCCAGTCCCCAACTGTTCCTGTAACATGGCAGGTTCAAAACATTAATATAACACAGGCCTATTCCACCACCGTCCGCTGATGTGTCACTTATCACATTTAATAATTAACTTTTAAATAATGAATAATCTCAAAAGTCCACTGTGACCCCTTGAACATAATGTTTTGTGAACATTATTAAAGATAATTTTGAAGGAACATTCTATCATACATTCTATCGTTTGTTCATAACTTGTTAGTTAGGCCAAGTTACAAAGTCTCTGTTCATATCTTATGTTGAAGATTAATTTTACAGTGCTTCAATTACCAACTCTTGATTTTTGTCTCTTTTATCTGACCTTTGCGCAAAAAAATTCCTTTGGGATCTTTCGTGACATCCTGAGCAACGGATTCATAGTTGGCCAAGGGGTCTTGCTTCATGTGTTTGAATGTGGCAGCCTCCACCACTTTATCGATCGCTGCGTCTGACAGATTCTTCCCCACAAACTCACAGATTTTCACAACGACAGACCTGAGGTCCTGTTAAAAGGTTCGTTCATATCATTGGTCAGTCTACAGATACCAATAGCCATCGACCACAACATTAGAAAATAAATAATAACACTTGATGGAAAGATGATAAGATCATAAACTGAACCAGTCTCACCTTGATCATTTCTTCATAAGTAAGGATCAGGATGTTGTATTTGTCTTTATTTGTAATCCATCCTTTTACATGGTCAAACCAATGGCCACCAATCACTACAAACCAGACACAACATTGGTGTTCGAAACTTTGTAGAAGGTTCAAGATCAGATATATATATGTGTGTGTGTGTATGTATGTGTATGTATGTGTATGTATGTGTATGTATGTGTGTGTGTGTGTGTGTGTGTGTGTGCATACATATATATATACACACACACACACATATATATGTGTGTGTATATATGTGCATATATGTGTGTGTGTGTGTGTGTATATATATATATATATATATACACACACACACACACACACACACACACACACACACACACACACACACACACACACACACACACACACACACACACACACAATCAACGCATTCACATCTCAGGGCGTCATATAGTGACGCTTTTGACAATGCGTATACATCCAACGCACATGGTACCCTTTACAGCGTCAAAATAACACCGCTTCGGTTATGGGTAGGTTTAGGTCTGGGGTAGGGTTAGACCACTAGGAGGCGCCTTCTGGCTTATATATATATATGCGTCTCAGGCTATGTTTACACGAAAACGATTCTGAAGAGAAAACGCAAAAGTGGCATTGCGTTATCACTTTTTATTCTGCGTTTAGATACGGGGTTTAGGTGGGGAATCGCGTGCATATGGTGACGGAAAAGAGTGTCAAATTCATGTCGTATGCACTCCAGGCGGCTAGGTGGCAATGTGAAGCACTGCCCCACAACAACACCAAGGCCTGCTTAATTTAAAAAAAAAAAAACGATTTTAGCAGTAGATCTCTTATTTAATAGCGAACTAAATGAATGATCTGCTATTTAACTGGAGACGTTTCATTTATTTTTGTATTAGGTGTACAACTTTCCCCCCAACTTTCATAGATAGCATAAAAATTTGCAAGCTGCTGAAATAAAGGATACAAAACATCAGCAAAATGATCTATCGGCTATATGATTAAAATCAGAGCATGTACATGTCAGTGATTTATTTATATTAGGTTATTACAGCATTAAAGAGCACAGACCTATGCAAAGGAGGTGTATGTGAAACGCCTTGTAAGAAATACTTTTCTTTTCAGGAAAAGTATCGAATAAATATCGAAATCGCAATACCTGACTTGGTATCGGTATCGAGACAATAATTTTGGTATCATGACAACACTATAGCAGACTTTTGCGTTTTTACCGTTACACAGGAACGCGGTGGTGGAGTGTTTTAAGATTTCCACTCTGGAGCGTGGTTTCACTTTTTTCCGTTTTAAGCCCCAAAAACGCCGTCGCCATGTAAACGAAAGGCACATCCGATAAAATATTTTCACGTTTTCACCCGCAAGCGTTCTCGTGTAAACAGGGCCTCATATTGACGCTAAAGGGTGCCATGTGCGTTGGATGTAAACGCATTGTCAAAAGCGTCAGTATATGACGCCTTGGAATGAGAACGCGATATATAAACATACATACATATATCCTACACACACACACAAAATATATACATAAACACATTATATTTTCTATAAATATTTCTTAGCAAGTATGTAAATTATGTGTCTGTCATGATAGTTGTGGTTCTTACTGCATCCTGTGAAGAATTTTTCCAGCATCTCGCCCATGCTCTCGGTAGAATCCAAGTTTTTCAAGTTGTTGGAAAAATGGAAATATGACACCATGACGTCTTTAGGGTTTCTCATGACGTAGATGATCTGACATCAAACAGACGTATTTAAAACTGTGCATGACGTCAATGCTGTTTATTAATTGGTTGATGAACGCATACAAACCTTTCCTTTAGTTTGCAGCGCTTTGGGCATGAGCGGCTGGAGTAAATGTGAACAGAAGAGTCTCGGAGATGGACGAGTGTTGTAATTTTCCCCCTTCAAACGATACTCTAGCCAGGGCATCTGCTCGTTACGTGCTTTGTTTGGCTTTGTCTGGGAAATCTTCCTCGTATATTAAAGTAATGATCCGTTGGGTCCATACCGTACCTGAGAATCAAGAATTTAATAGGCCAACATGAAACATTTCTGTCATATTTAGAGATGTACGTGCTAAAAATATGGCTTTTTATTATTATTATTTTGTCTACACGTACCTGATTTTCGGGAAGGTAACAACAAAGAGATCATCATCCCTGGTTTCAAAATGCTCTAAACTGTCAATGTACTCTGGAGTAACATCGTGATCTTTTTCCAAAGATAAGACTGTGTTTTTGTATGTGACTAGTTTGTCACTGAAGCTTTTTGTAATCCTGCTGAGCCATAGTTCTTGCTGAGCCAAAAAGGCCGTAAGTGATGAAGGAAAATTGTTATATCCGTGCAGGCTCAGACTTCATTGAGAAAAAAGTTATCTTTGCTGTTGCACAATAGTCAAAGAATTATTTATGGAGTTCATGACCAACCTTTGGACAGGGTGCTTTAAAGGGATAGTTCACCCAAAATGAAAATGATGTCAGTAATGCCTCACCCTCATGTTGTTCCAACACCTTAAGACTTTTGTTCATCTTCGGAACACAAATTAAGATATTTTTTTTATTAAATGTGAGAGCTGGATCACTCCTCCATAGGCTTCTAAGGAATTGAAACTTGCCGGCCCAGAAAAGTTAGTAAAGACATTGTTAAAATATTCTGACAACAGTGGCTCAATCTTAAAGGGTTAGTTCACCCAAAAATGAAAATTAAGTCATTAATTACTCACCCCCATGCTGTACCAACCCTGTAAGACCTTCGTTCGTCTTCGGAACACAAATGAAGATATTTTTTATTTAATCTGAGACGTGGATCACTCCTACATAGACTTCCTAAGGGACTGGCACTTGACGTCCCATAAAGTCATTAAAGAAAATGTTTAAATATTCCATGTGCCTACAGCAGCTCAATTATAAGTTTATCAAGCGAAAAGAATACTTTTTGTGCGAAAAACAACATAAATAACGACTTTATTCGACTATTCCATTACTTCCTTATGGGCCTTGAGGCGAGAGTGGAATATGATCATAGTTATTAAATATCAAATTAGCTGAAAATTACATAGGCTACTGCAAATTCATATTATTTCCATATTTTACATAATGTTAATAACAGTGTAACACTCTTCAACCTTCGTTAGATATCTGTTTGTGATATGGTGACATCTAGTCACATTTTGCCTTCCTTTTATTGTGATAAATGTTATTGTTATATTGCAAGGGATCCACTGAAGGCAAGTTATAAAGAAGAGCCCAAGTGCAGTTTATTACAAACAAAACTAAACATAAAACAAATGTTCTTGCTGAGCCAAGTCAACATTAGCGTGTGTGTTGCCAAAAGACCGTGAATGACGAAAATTGTTATAATATATCCGTGCAGAGTTCATGACCAACCTTTGGACACGGTGCTTTAACCTACAACTTTATGTCGTTGTAGTTCCTCCAAGTTTACATCTTGGTTTTATATTTCTTTTTTATTTCTTTTAATTTAGATCACTTATATATTTTTTATAAAATAATCTTATAATAATAAATAATTCTGACCTCTCTTGGAAGTTTGCTGAGGCCCCTATCCGACACCAACTCATTCTAATATTTTATTACCAGAATAAACATCAATAAAACGGTCATAAACAGTCTAGGACATGTTGCATGTGATTTTATCATCTTCGTATCTATTTAAATGGCATAATTTCAGCCTAAATTAAACCACTGAAGACAATTAAAAGTCAAGGAATAGTAATATATGAGGGCAGTTAAGAGAGTTTCCCTCTAACTAGGGCTATGTCCCAGGTTAACCTCATCATAAAAACTCTTGTTTGCAGTTTGGAACATAGAAAATATGAAGCAGTCATAATATAGTCTAGGCTGGAGATTGATGCACAAACTACACAACCTCAATAATAAAAAAAAACAAAACAAAAAAAAACAAGTCGTGAGCAACTCCCTAAAGTTTTACGTTTTAAAACGATTCGACATGTGGAAATCGTTATTCTATATGACGTGATGGTGTTTCAGAAATCAGTAACCAGTTATGACAAATCTAACTAACATTCTCCCTGACATGCGGATGAAATGAGACCTGATTTTTGACGTTTGACATAAAGCCTATTAGTTAGCGAATCTAGGTGATTCAGGGCCTGTCCAAAACTCACACTTGCGGTCTTCGCACTTGACCACTTGTCAACTTGTCAACTTACATGATATGCTTTATTTTGATTTTCAATACCATGCATTTTAAAATAAACATCTAAATTTCTGTTCAGTGGTCGCTAAACCAGACGATTTAGTATTTGTGGTGTTTTTAATTAAAGCAGAATTAGGTAACTTTTAAAATTTTGCTCTTGGGGTCCCCCTACAGGTGGGAAACAGTATTGTCTTTTACTACTGCCGTAAAATCTGTCATGGTTACACTAGGGGATCGTAGATTGACTGGTAGAGACTATATTTCAAAGATGGCTTCTTCCTGTATTCGTGACGTTGACTGTGTGTATAAAATATCTTCTTATTAAACTGTATGGACACTGATAAAGTTCTCAATGCTTCGGTTTGAATGTAGGGACCCTTATTATGCTACCGTGTTACTGTGGGGCTATTTTGAGCCTTGTTAGTGGTAATAACAAGCGATTTTTATTTGTCATTATTACTCTATGCCCAATATACTAGCGTTATAGGCTAAACTATTTATAGATAAAACTATTTACATTCGGCAATCATGAAAACAAATCTCAGATAACGGTTGACTTGGTAACAATGTGTAATTAGACCAAAGGTTCATTTTGCGCCGGAGTTGTCCTTTAAAGAAGTGAATGCAAACGAGTGTGTGAATTCGGACACTGCAGTGCGTCGGAAGGGCTCCTGCTTTTGCATAGTTTGTGCTTGATGTTTAATAATTAATTGAAACGTAGCAAACTAGCAGCTCCAGTAGTAATGAAAACATTCATCCTGAACCCTGTCATGGAAACTACCATGTAAAAAGCGTAATTAAACAATTTAATAATCAAAAAAGTAATTTATACCTGTATGATATTACGCTGTAGCCACATTGGACCAGCCGTTTGAAAATGGATGATGATTGATTGTTGTACACTCGTTATTGTGGTGCATCATGGGATTGAATGAGTGGAACTTCAATACCGTTCACAATGGTTTCAGACACCTCTACAAATGTATGTTCCCTCAAATAGTGTCCTATTTAAGGGTATAGGGGCGATTTCGTACACAGCCCTGGATAGTCTTGATAGATATTTTCAAATAAACATGTATTAGATCAAACTTCAGCCGACTGTTTAGTATCATATGAGTAGCAAGCCCACATTGAGTATGTGATGCATATCTAGATTCAGCCTCACATGGGGCCTGGGATTGAAACAGGATTGTTTAGCCGGAGTCGGTTCTACTCTCTCTCCGCGCCTCTTTTCCCACACATGGGTCACCTAATCCCTCCTCTGGAGAGCCGAACATGCTAAAGGAGTGTTTCAGCACTGGGATTATAGCAAGCGAAGATCTGAGTTTAGATTGTGATCTGCAGTCTGATAACAAATCCTACACCTCTGAGAACTACATTTGCAGAGTAATTGGTTGAGTTTCAAGACAAAGTTTAAGGAAGTAGGCTATTTTACTTCAGTTCCTTTCTATTAATTAACTTCATTCATTTGCATGACCTTTCTGTCAGTGAAATGAGGCAAGCTTTGCATGAAACTGTTTTGCTGTTTTCGTTTCAGCAATGCAATTAAAAATAAATAAATAAATAAAACAAATTCACACTTCATGAAACAACCCATTTTGATTGAACTGATTGCAAATTATTTGTGAAAGTGTTACATACCAGATGGTTGTTTCAGAAATTATTCAGATTACATTTGATTTACAATTGTTGTTGTAAATTAATGAATAAATCACAGAAAGTAAACAAACTTTTAGAATAGATTTTTTCATGGTTGTAAGGGGTTGAATGGAAAATAATGCAAATAATTGATAGGCTGTTTGGATATATATTTGTATTTTAAAAAAAATGTAACAAGAAAATATATTTTTTTTAAAGTTTTTAAAAATCTAAACATTTTGCTTCATTGATATAAAATATTCACTTTAAACGTATTTTCAAATATTACAAAAAAAAGTTATTCATCAGCTACTCATTTTCTCGCATAAAATCCCCAAAATTTTTCTTTAAAGGAGTAATTCACTTAAAAAAAACTTTTGCTGATAATTTACTCACCCCCATGTCATCCAAGATGTCCATGTCTTTCTTTCTTCAGTCGAAAAATTAAGGTTTTTGATGAAAACATTCCAGGATTTTCTCCATATAATGGACTTCATTGGGAACCAAACGGTTCAAGGTCCAAATGAGAGTTTCAGTGCAAACTGCAAACTGTTCAAAGGGCTTTAAACGATTTCAGACGATGAATAAGGGTCTTATCTAGCAAAACGATCAGTCATTTCAAAAATAAATCAAAAAGTTTAAGTTTTATAAGCACAAATGCTCGCCCTGTTCTGTGATGCGCGTTCGTGACTCTCCTGTTTAAACTCGTTCATCAAAATGAACAAATCTTTTTTCGAGTCATGACTCGAAGGTTCCTGGATAAGACACTTATTCATCGTCTGGTGTCGCTTAAACCCTTTGAAGCTGCACTGAAACTCTCATTTGGACCGTTTGGTTCCCAATGAAGTCCATTATATGGAGAAAATCCTGAAATGTTTTCAACAAAAACAAAACCTTATTTTTTTCGACTGAAGGAAGATGTGGACATCTTGGATGACATGGGGGTGAGTAAATTATCAGCAAAAGTTTTTTTTTAAAAGTGAACTACTCCTTTAAATAAATCTAAGGAACGCCTAACTTAACTTGAAAGGTTTTATCTATTTTCAGGTCTAGCATGTGTTTTAGTTTTGACTGTGAATCTCATAAACTCATAAACAACATAAACAGTGTAGTCAAGCCTCTTACACTTTTTTTCTTCAGATTGTTGATGGTAACCCACACACCTGCCGGTTGCAGACACTGGTGTTTGTTTGTAAACTTCAGGATTTGAGGCTTTTGTGCTTTTTTAAAGGTTCTGAGGCGTTTATGCTGCCTGTTTTGTCTGCTCTGTCTAACACTCTGTTGTCTGCACAAAACACAGTATCTACAATGAGTCTCGCGTTCAGAACAGCAAGTCAAGAGGCACGTAAAGGGCTTTTCAATGCATAAAGAGTCTGAAAAGGTCTGCCATTGTTCAAAGTAGGGAGCAATGTACTTGCTGTTTTAAAAGGATCTTTTCAGGTAGGCCGTAAATCCGATCCTGGGCCTTTCCTGGCCAGGGTGTGCCTGGGCATCTCTCATTTACCTGAGGGACCAGACGACCGTGCATGGGGCCACCGAGGGAGGGGGGACGGAGAAAAGGAGGCAGCTGGTTACTGGTTGCAAAGGATGAATGGATGAAAGAGGAGAAGGCTGAGAAATTACTAACAAAGGTGCTGATGAAGGTCACTGCAGAGGTTTTTGATCATGTCATCCTCAATCCCCCTTGACCTGAGGAAAAAAACCCAGAACATTAGAAAAAAGTAAACGTTCCAACTGCATGTACACTTGATTACTCTGACAAGTGGTGCTTAGGATAACAGTTAGGATAACGCAGCACTCTGGCACAAGTTGAAAGTAAAACGATGAAGTAGTTCAGGACAGAAGCCAGAACGCCTACAGTGTCATACAGTGAACCGTCAGAAATATAAACAGCTGGCAGTCTCCCTCAGAGGGAGTTCTCTGAAAATATTGCCTTAAGAAAATATACATCCTCATGTCATCATAATTTTGGCTATGAATTACAAACATTGACGTTTTCAATTGTCTTATTGAAGTATATTGTCTATATATATAGGGATGCACCGATATGAACATTTTGGCCGATACTGATAACTGATAATTCTTTATTCTTTTAGTTCTTTTAATGTTCTCATTATAATTTTATGTAGCATATATGAACGACTTGCACTGTACATGTTGCACCGAACTGTATTTAAATTTGTGAAGAAATTACAATCTTATTTCAAGCCGTTGAAAACTGGCAAACAGTGTGCATCTGAAATGTTCTCAGCATATATATATATATATATATATTAGTATATATATATTAGTATATATTTTTATATATATATATATATATATCTAGTATATATTTATATATACAGTATATATATATATATATATATATATATATATATATATTCATATATACAGCATTTTGTTTTCAAAATTTTTTTTTACCATAAATATCGAAAGAGAGTTTATCAGAGTTTAAAACCTAATTAGCCTACTGTCTAAAATATATTTATTTAAAAAAAGGGTGAAAATTAGAATTTGCTCTTAAAGTTATAGTTCACTTTGAAATAAATTGTTGATATGTTTTATCTTACCTCAAGGGCATCCAAGATGTAGGTGTCTTTGTTTCCACAGTATTCTCAATTTCTGATATTTTTAGGTCAAACCGTCTTGTCTGTCAGTCATATAATGGAGGTCTATGGTCACTCACCTCAAAGAGCATGACACAGAGAACTTTAAATTAAAACATGATTAAATGACTCATAAATGTAAGTACACTTTGATGGCCTAGAAAATCAAAATCGAGTGGTTTGTGTAAGAAAACGAACAGTATTTATATCTGTTTTTACTTAACCACAGCCACGTCCAAGTGATCTGAAGGCACGGGTGCTTTGTGGCTGGTTACAAGAGGTAAAAATTATATAAATAATGTTCGTTTTCTCACACAAACCGCTCGCTTCGTGTCTTAGGCCGTCAATGTGTACTTACATTTACGAGTCATTAAATCATGTTTAATTTGGAACTTCTCTGTGCATGCTCTTTGAGGTGGTGACCATAGACCTCCATTATATGACTGACAGACAAGAACGGTTTGACCTAAAAATATAAAAATTGAAAATACTGCGAAACAAAGACACCTACATCTTGGATGTACTTGAGATAAGCTAAAACATATCAAAAATTAATTTCAACGTGAACTATCCCTTTAAGTGACTTGTCTGTTAATAAGGTTAATAACAGTAATAAATACATAAGACATTTTCAAATAAATTGATTTGTTGTTTCCAAATCGGTTATTGGTACTTTTTCTTTTTTGCCACTGAATAGATTTAAAGTTATTTATTTATAGAAAAATGTTGTTCTATAATGCACCAACCCCTAGTAACATTATAGTTTTTTTTTAAATCTCCTTCCGCACAGGAAATAATACGTTTGTCTTCAAAAAGAAGTTTTCAACAGGAAATTCGATTTATTTGCACACTCGCAGCATACACTTTATCTTATCCCTCACCATCGCAGCGTCATACGGAAAGTGGGCGTGGCGTAAAAAGTTTGCAAAGCCCGAAAGTGAATGAGTGACAGTTCATCCATCCTCCGCTTTACCAGAGCGCATGGGGCATCAGCGAGGATCCGCGCGGAATTACCAGATGCAAACTTTCACAGACTAACAATGAATTTAAAATACATATTCCAACCCACACATGGACTCTCTGTTTGTTTCATTTCATTACTATTTTTAAAAATCAGACTTTTTTGTGCGCCATGCACTGTGAATGCGGGCAAATGCCGCAGCTTATACTTGAACTACTTTAATATGTGACCAAAAGTGGATTAAGGATTTATAAAATGATCTTGAGGAGGCTGTTACATCCACTGCCTGTCTTCGCTCTGACTTTGTTCATCTTGGTTTTGCTGGATTTGCAGCTGCGCACCCGGAGTGACCAAAACCCCGCGCCCTTCGCACGCGAAAGATCAGCATCAAGGACCGTGACTGTAAACCAACACAGAGACGTTGTTCTTGACAATCAGAAACAGAGGCGTCAGAAATGGAGGGAGATGAAGCCACAACAATCTTTAAAACGTACTGACATCTTCATTGGAGTGAAAACCACTGGCCGGTTCCACAAGACACGCCTTGCTCTTCTTCTGGAGACTTGGATCTCCAGGACCAAAGACCACGTGAGTGCTCCTTGACTTGGATCTATTATATAGGCTACTGAAAAAAGGGGGATTTAATATTAGAAATTATGAAATATTTTATATACTCCATACCGAGTCAATGTTTATGATATTCATTGATCATTTTATTAGTCTAAATCATGATTTATGATGCAAACTCATACAAAAACTGCTGATGTTGATGTCACAGGACGTCTGGCAGACGTGCACATCCTGTGGCATCAGATAGAGGTTGTGTGCAAACGTCCCGGTGAAAGCACAGGTGCAAAACCTCACTTGCAGTGGTGCAAAATATGAGTCTCACAAGTGGCACCTATGTTTTCAACCCACATTTTTTTTCTATTTGATTGCTAATTTCATTGAGGTTATTGTTCACAAGCACAAATGAGCCGATTTCATTAACGTTGGCACCACGCCGCAAAGATTGGCCCACACATTGGTGCATCATCTGTATTAAAACAGAGTGAGCTGAACCATTTCCTGTTTTGTCCGCCCTGTGCTCTTTTATAGACTGAACACTTCCTCTCTGTGTTCTCTTATTCAGCAGTAGCTTGTCACCAAGGCTAGAGATGGACTTTTAGGTCCTCTTTTCTGTCACAAGAAGCAAACCTCACAGCGGTGACCTTAGAAAGAGAAGTAATGAAGACCACTTACTGAAAGTCCATTTAAATTAAGCCTAGTTCAGTCACTCTGTGCCTTCCACTGATAGTTGTATAATACAAAGCATTTGATGGGGCAGTGAATAAAGTTTTAGCCTGTTTTGATATTTTTTATAGAGGTTTACGGATAGATTCTGGGTTAAGGCTTGTAGATACTGAAACCATCTCAGATTTGATAGATCTAAACGACCAGACCAAGTCTGCGGTCACAGCACAGCGGCTCGTGAATCGCATCCCAAAGGCCTGTGACGTCACCGTCGCATTTCACCACAATTTCGAAAGAAAATAGTACAAAATTAGGTGTTGCATAAAGGAAATTTTGTTAAAATGGTTTGCAGAGTGACCATTAAAAAAATTTATACAGGCCAGTAATATAAAATATCAATACTAAAATCAGAATACTAATATTTAATAATAATGCAACTTTCTTGTTCTATTAAAAATATTAACTATTTTTTAATACTACTACTAATGACAATAATAATAATTTGTATTGTTGTATAAATCACACAATCATAAAATCAGCAGCATAAATACAAATTATAATTGTAATGATGTTACTAATAATACAACTTTTATATTAAATTATAGAATGTACTTATTATTATTAGTACTTTAAAATAATAGTATGACTTTTATATTCTATTGAATATAGTAGTAACCTATTTTTATAATAATAAAAATAAAAATGATTATTTTTATTGTGACATTATTAATCACATAATAACAATATTATGAAAAAAATATTATTTAATTATTAATAATACAACTTATATTCAAATAAATATGATTTACTTAATTTTAAATAATAACTATTATTTTATAATAATGCAATAACAATGATTATTAATATTATTCATATGTGATGAATAATGTCACAATAAAAATAATGTAATGGTCAATATATATATATATATATATATATATATATATATATATATATATATGTGTATATATATATATATGTGTGTGTGTGTATATATATATGTATGTGTATATATATATAATATATATATTAAAACGTATATATTGACATATTGTGTGTATATATATGTATATGTGTATATATATGTATGTGTGTGTGTGTGTGTGTGTGTGTGTGTGTGTGTATATATATATATATATATATATATATATATATATATATATATATTAAAACGTATATATTGACATATTACCTAAATACGTTTTCAAATATAACCGGTTTTGTGAGATTTTCCCACTATTTCTTAACAACCGCATCATATACATAAGTTATACTATTAAAATCATTTTCATGTTAAATTTAAATTAATAAATATTAAATATTAGAATAATACATGTCACTAAGCAAGCCAAAAGCCAAGGCAACAGTGGCAAGGAACCAAAACTCCATCAGGTGACAGAATGGAGAAAAAACTTAGGAGAACCCAAGCTTAGTCGTGGCCAGTTCTTTTATATTTTTATTATTTTGGTATTTTTTTACAGCTGTTTCTTGGACTTGCTTGACACTTAAATGCATGTTGCATGAGACAAAATGTTCCTGAGTGAAGCCCTGGTTTCTTATATTATTTCTGTGAAAGTCAGACATAATTAATGGTCATTATTGGTACTTGGCAAAAAGAAAAGTTTGACACAGATTTATTTTAAACTGACAACGAAAAAGTTTTACAGCTGTTTAAACTCGTAAATGATTAGATTTGACTGTGGCCTGCTGTAAAATTACATTAAAAAGCAGAACAAAGTCGGACTGACGTACTCATGCATTCACACGTTCAAACTCGTGGTTTGGCAGGCGCTAACAACACAAGCTCTACTTTGGGAAGATGTTAGTGATAGGACTTGCCGAGCATTATCTCTGAGTGGCTTGTCAAAACAAATTCCCAACATCCAACTCAGGATGTAACACTTTCAAAGGAGCAGCCTTCACTCTGAAATATAAGATGACACGAGCGAAATAGCGGCGCTGCTGATCTAAATACTTGAACGATCACAGAGAAAGTGAGCGAAATGCTTGGGTCTGAAATTCCTCTTAAGGCATAGCCTACTAATTCGTGTGTGTTTGTGTGGGAGAAATGACTCTCAAACGTTCAGTAGTTTGACAGATTAAGTTTGAAACTGGAGGGGGTTTGAGGTTGAGGTTTTTCGCCCTCAAACGCAACACTTTCAAAAAAATCCCCTGCTTCTGCTTATTGGTCCTGTTTTGAATATGAGGAGTGTGTTTTGGGGGCCTGAAAATGCAAACTTTTGAAAACGGGATTTAAAGCGAAAGTTATTGAAAATGGTGCAAACAGTGATGTCATGTGCATGCGTATCACCAGCGTATCACGCATAGACAGAATAAGAAGTGTACAGAGCCATCTCATTGGAACTCAATTGAGACTAGTGAAGCCCATTTTTTGCGATTTTTAAAAAAAATTTTTTTTTTAGGACTTCCATTCTTGACGCGCAGACTCAAACCGACTCAAACAGAGCTTGACGACGTAGATGTGACGTGAGTAACTTTTGTTAGGTATTCTGATTAATTATTTGGTCATTTTGCCTCCACGTTTCTCCATTGTCCGCGATCTTCTCCTCCTGTCCCTACAGTAATCTCTCTACTGTGCGACAGAGAGTCGCGTGGTTATGACGCAATCGTTAGCCTACTTTTACAAAAAATTGCTTCTACGGGGCCATAACATAAGCTACAAGGTAACGGAGCATTTTATACATTGTCGTGTTTCTATAGAAATGAATCATGGACAAATGTCTTCAAACGCCTCAGATGTAAAGTTATTCGCTGTCAAAGTGACGCCAAAATGCGATGGCATATTGCAAATGCGATGGCATATTGTTCTGATTAATATAGAAATTAGTTATTCTCAAAATGTACATACATTTCATACTTTAGACTATATACAGTGAAATTAATTTATAAATTAAAAATATATATATTTTTAATATAATTCAGAACGCAAAAAAAGAAGCAGGAACGAACTATATACATATCCTATATTGGATATTAACATCCATTAGTGTAAATCGCGGCAGCAGCTTCAGGTTGGTACCTACGCTATCTTACGAACCAATTCGTACAAATTTGTACGAGTGATTACAAAGTGGCTAATTCGTACTAATTCATATGACCTCACTCGTATCGAATTCGTATCGATTTGTCCAAACCCACGTGATGGGTAGGTTTAGGGGCGGGGTCAGGGTAGGTCATTCGTACGAATTCATACGAATTCATAAAACATGTACAATTTAGCAAAAATCATACTAATTCGTACAAGTGAGATCGTTATGAATTGTTACAAATTAGCCACCTAGTAAAATTCGTACAATTTTAGTGAGATCAGGTTAGTTGTACTCAAGACATTGTTGTCTATCTGTACTTCCGGGTTCTTCCCACCAGAGCCTCGCTTTCGAATTTCAAAATGGTGGCTACGTGAAATCAGCGTACAGGTGTGTAATAGGTGTGTATAGGTGTGCAAGTCGACACCGCCAACTACTGGTCTGGCTTGAATAATACAGTGTTTTTAGTTGTTTTGTGAACGGGATCGCTTTGACAACATTGACGTCTGTATGTGAAAATAGAAAAGGAAAGGAAAACGTTTCCATATTCAGTGCATTGTTGTCGTGTAAACGTACCCAACTTTATGAAAAATCGTAACATTTGAATGCAACATAAGAATGTTAACATTAAGTTAAAAACGTTATTTCTGAATGTTTTCTGAACATTCTTTTAAATGGTTAAGGGAACATTCCATTTGACCATTTTGCAAACATAGCTTAATGGAAACGTTACTTTCGAATGTTCTCTGAAATAAGTAGAAACATTTAAAAAATGTTACACAAACATCCAACCAAATGTTTCAGGTAAAAAAAAAGTTCCATGAACGATGTATAAATAATGTTTTTGAGAACATTATTAAAGACCAGAATGAATGTCTTACTAATGTTCCTGGAAGAACGTTTGTTCATAACTTTGAGAGAACCTTGCAATGGTGTCAGCTAAAGTTCTGAGAACATTCAACCCGATCTCACGGGAATTCGTGCAAATTTTACCGAGGTGGCTAATTCGTAACAATTCATATCGACCTCACTCAAATCGAATTAGTACGATTTTTGCTAAAATCGTACATATTTTACGAATTGCCCAATTCGTATGAATTCGAATGAATGACCTACCCCAGACCCCACCCCTAAACCCAACCATCACGTGGGTTTTAGACAAATCGTATCAAATTCGTACAAGTAAGGTCGTATGAATTAATCACTCTTACCGAATTGGTCGTAGATAGGGTTGGAACATTCCTTGTTAGCTGGGTTTTTTTTTCCAGACGATTGAGTTATGTCCCAATGTTTGATGCTTACGATTTGGGCTTTATTCGATTTAGTTGTCGGGGTCCAACAGCGGGTTTTTAAACACAGGATGTTGTTTGTGCGTTTCAGTTTTCACAAGAGTGTGTGCGTATGTTTGTGTGCCCTTTGCCTCTGTGCCAATAAGAGGAAGCGACTGCCGCAGACTGCGTTTTGAAACAATGACAAAACGTAAGTCTATCTGACAGAGGAAGTCTTAAGCTGAGGAAACAGGAACGAAATGTGAAACAACAACTCTGGCACTTTTAACAAATGCCAGGAAATTAAACCCCTCCCCCGACACATTGTTAGATTTTTTATCAAGCACTTTTACAGGGTATTTTTTCTATTCATTTCAGTGACATAATGTGTATGAGGCTTTGATATTATTAGCAAAAACGTTTTGGATGCAACCTGGCTTCCTATAAGTGCATTCGTTTTCATCGTTCATCACATTATGAGGCCTTTCTTTCCTAAATTTGCTCACTAAAGGTCGGATGTCATGGGTTCGAGCTTGATCTAGTTCACCTCTGTGGATGTAATGGGTGGAGGGATCAAGTTATGGTGTGCTTGGACCTTTTAGCTCCACCTATTACATCCAAAGAGGGGGAGCTGGGCTCCATCTGTGCCTTCTTTTCCCTCTCAAGTTGGGAAGACAAAATGTACGCGCTTCCTCCACCGGTTTCACTTCATTATGCCACTAATGGGCAGTTGTGCTGCCGTTTCACTCTTTGTGCATCTCCAGACGGTGCTTTATGAGCCGCTGTCATCAGCCGTCTCACTTTAGGAGAAATGAGAGTTAAAGATCCACCCTTATGATTTATGAAGGAGCTCGGGGTGTGAGTGGGCCGTTTCCACTCGCTCTGGCCCATTGGCTTTGATGGCTGTGGCATTGATCTGCGCGTTCGATTATTCTGCCTGTACTCAAGGACCACGGAGGGAGAGGCGTGTAGACTTACGATCTGAGCCGTCTGGAGCGACTCAGACGTCGTAATGAAGCTAAACTTCCAGTGACATCTGCACTGCATCATCACAGGATACGATAACGATTGTGTGTGTGTTCATGTTTTTTCTATCACGGTGGGGACTTAAACCTGAAAGCACACAGACTCATGGGGACTCGTGTCACTCATTTTAGGTCCCCATGGGTAAACACGCCTATAAATCATACAGAATTATAATTTTTTAAAATGTAAAAATGCAAAATGTTTCCTGTGAGGAGTAGGGTCAGAGTAAGGGGACAGAATATACAGTTTATACAGTATAAAAACAATTACGTCTACTAGAGAGTCCCCACAAAGATAGTAAACCAGACATGTGTGTGTGAGAGTCAAAACGGAAGTGTAGAGGTAAATATGGCCACAGATAGGATGTGCCTTGGTCTAACAGGAAATGGCTCCCAAATCTGCTCTTCTCACTTGGTTGAGAGACTTTTTTTTATCATTTCGGCTTTGTGGTTACAAATGACACTGGAACGTTTCAATACTAATATATTAGTTCTGTCAAATCGATTAATTGCATGTAACAAATGTTTGTCAAAATATATTTACTATATGACGACTTTTTGACAGATTGCTTTTGTTCCTTTTCTGTAATGGATAAAACGTCTGCTAAATGCATAAACACAAATATCTACATATTAAAAGTCATGATTTGAATATGTATAATAATAGTTAAATTAATTAGTTCTACATTTTGTAACATTTTTTCAAATGTTGGCTGCATTTGTCATTTTTTATGTTACAGTGGCTACCTCATATAATCAAATTTTAAAATTATTTTAAAACAATATTTGTTTGCTTTTGTAAGTTGCTTTGCATGCATAGATGTAAATGTCTACATAATAAAAGTCATGTTTTCAATATGTTTAATAATACTTATTTTAATAATAGTTATATTATTAGGTTTTGAATAATATAATAATACATTTTTGTAATTATAGTTTATAATGTTTTTGTAAAAATATAAACCATTTTAAACCATTATAAACCATTTTGTACAAATAGTTTATTCATTGTTGTGTAACATTTAGTGAACAACTGACACTCTAGAGAAAATTATGAGAAAATGAGGAAAAATATTGTCCTGTAATAATAATAATAACAATAATAATATTTGTATATATATTATATATGCTTTATATAAAAATATTAAATTAATATTTAATAAAATATCTAATTTAAGAATTAAAAATAATAAAAATTTAAGAACGTAATATTTTGTTGTTTTCCACCCTCTTGCACACAAAATGTTCCACATCAATAAAATTGATTGTGTGTGAAAGAAATGTATAATTTTATTCAGGAAGGATGCATTAAATTACCAGCGTATCACACACACACTGTAACTGTTGCTAAATGACACAAAAGAATCCTGAAAAAATGTATTACAGTTTCCACAAAAATATTAAACAGCATTTATTTTAACATTATTCATAATTGGAATTATTTCTGTAAGTGAAGATGATGTCCAAAAAATAAATAAATTTCAACCCAAAAATCTAATTTAAAAGCTATTGTAGTGAAAAGAAAATTGCAATATGAAATGTATTATATACAGAATATTTCATTTATAGTTAAATAAATAAAATTAAGAAAAAATAATAATTAATTAAAAATATAAAAAATGTTTTATTTATTTTAGTGCTACATTTTGTAACATTCCTTACAATTAAAAAAAATTCTCACTGTTTATTTAATGTTCATCAAAATATATTACAACATATTAAACGTACCTCATATTTCTGAATTATTTAGTGCTATTTTTGTTGTTGTTATTGATAATGTTTCTCAATAGTTTTTGTGGCAGTCCAAATCTCAGCTGTAGTTTTTAGACACTCAAAACACAAAAACACAAACTCTTCGCAACATTGTTGTCCCACCTTGAGAAAACAACAAACCGAAACTCTCTGTAAAGACAAAACCCTGAACACAGATGCTCTGAGGCTCTCCTGGTGCACCAGCTGTTATCTCCCAGTGGTGCATGATGGGAGTTTGGATGTTACTTGTCCTCAAAAGACCACTAGACTCTCACTGCACCATTTCAGAAGAATTATTATGGTTTGCCTCATGAATTTGTGTTTCTTCTTTACTTTTACAGACCTACATCTTCACAGACAGTCCAGATGAAGACATTTCCTCTGAAGGTAGATCGTCTTTCTTCTGCAGGATTAGTGTGAGCTTCTGAATCTTTGCTCTTCACTCGTGTGTTTCTATGCTCACAGGCTTTAATGTTGTCGTCACTGACTGCTTGCGGAGCACAGTCATCAAGCTTTATCCTGCAAGATGGCCGCCGAGTATCACCACTTCATGGCCTCTGACAAAAAGTGAGTTGGACGATAACGGTATATGACTTTGTGTTACGATTCATATCATTGTATCTCTGTATATAGCCGCATTTCCACCGAAATTACCCGGAACAATTTGTCCCAGGAACTTTTCTCCCATTGACTTAGGACTGCGTCTCGACTTTCCAGTTCCCGCTGGATTTTGTTTCAATAGCAAACTCTTACTGCACGCACCGCAACATCGTAAGATACAAAGTAATGGAGCATTTTAAACATTGTTGTGTTTCTTTATAAATAAATAATGGACAAATGAAGTCTTTGGACGCCTCAGATGTAAAGTTATTTGCTGTCAAAGTGACTGCAAAATGAATGGGAGTCAATGGGATGCTAACAGCAGGTGAAGTTCTGCTACATTGGCGGCTCCCGCAAGGCTTCAGTTTCCGGCTGATGGATTACCCCCAAGTGCCATTCCCGAAAATTCTTGAACTTTGAAAAAATAATTTTGACCTTTTGAGGGGACATTTTTTATCCGGAACTTTATTTAGACTGACCAACTGAGTCAAACAACGTGCTAAGACAATGTACAGTACAAGTTTGATTTTGATACAACTTATAAAGCACTTGTGATTTTGCCATAGGTGGTTTTGTCATGTTGATGATGATAATTACTTGAATCCTGGAGCCCTTCTTTCTCTCCCTGACTGCCTTCCCTGGAGATGGTGACATCTATGTGGGCAAGCCAAGCCTGGATCGACCAATGAGAGCACAGGAGCTGCTGGAAGGGAATAAGACGGTCAGTATCCCATTGTTTTTTTTTTCCGTTTTTGTTTTTTTAATCTGAATTCACTGTTCTGAACAATTATCGATATTAATAATTTTTTTATTTATCAGCCTTTACCAAAATGTATTTTTTTCCCTTCAGGGATCAATCAGTGCGTAGAGCTTTATTGCTTATTTATCTGGACAATTCTGTCAGCTTTTTTACTGTATAGTTGGAAAAAATACTGTCAGGGAACAAGTAAATACTGTCAGGGGAGTTGGTTCAATCATGTACAATGTGTAACGCCAATAATTTTGAGTGTGTGTTTGCAGTCATGCTGCCTTTGGACCGGCTTCTTCTCTCTCTCTCTGTCTGTGTGTGTGTGCGTGTGAATGTGTAAATCCTGGGTAAACCCTACCCTACCCAAAATGTCCCCACAAAAATGACAATATCCAAACTTGTCTTTGTAGGGACCTATTTTAATCCCCATGAGAAAAATAGCTAATAAATCATATTAAATTAAGTTTTATGAAAATGTAAAAATGCAGAAAGGTTAGAGGATAGAATATACAGTTTGTAGAGAATAAAAATTATTATGTCTAGTATGGAATGTCCTCATAAATCATGAAAACTCATTGTGTGTAAGGTCTACAGGAACAGACAAGCCATTTAGCCCCCACCCCCCTCTATCTCTCTCTCTCTCTCTGCTCTACTGATCTCTTCTTGGGCCACATAGGCACCTGGGTAATAAAAATGAGACCTGTCTTTTCATTTCTGCCACCCCAGCCAGACTCTACCTCCGCTCAATGGGATGAAAGACAAAAAGAAAACAAATAATTATACCCACCATAACTATTAGTTTATACCCACCATAACAACAAATGTATTCTTTTTAATTGTGGGGTTGCTGTCTAAAAATCCATTTTGCATGCTTCCTTTGCTTTGTTCCTCAACTTCTTTCCCAATATAACACCCAGTTGGACAGTCAAAGCTCCATTGAATCTAAACTGCTCTTTCGTTCTGGTCAAAAACCTTGGCCATCCCATCTGCCCCATCTCTGTGTGTCCCCTGTGTTGTTTATGTCCACATTTATACGTCTGGCTGGACAGGCCTCAAATCCCTACAGAGGAGAAATACGGTCGAAAGAATGAGACAGAAGCTGTAAAGAACCTGAAGGGTAACGGCCACACAGAGGATTGAATGGATAGATAAACGGATGTGGGATAAGTAGATGTATACAGGCAGATTTATCCCCCTGTCGCTTGTGATGCTCCATAGAACCCCATGTGAAAACACTAAGATTATCTGGAAAGCCTAGAAATGAAGAGCACATTGCATTGACAGCTTACAGAGAAAGAGAAATACATTGCAATTTTGTTGCTTTGATAGGGGATTTGGTCTCATAAGGTGAGACTCAGATTGGTGAACCATCTGAATGAATGTAAAGATTTTAGATTGCTTCTTGGCGGTAAAGGTAATAAGAAAAGGTAATAAGAAACTTAAACTAAACTTGGGGCGGCAGTGACTTAGTGGTTAATGTAGGTGTTCTACAAACCGAAAGGTTGGTGGTTCAATCCCCAGTTCCACCTGACCAAGTGTCGAGGTGTCCATGAGCAAGACACCTAACCCCAGCTGCTCCCGACGAGCTGGATGGCGCCTTGTATGGCCTGACACTGCCGTCGGTGTGTGAATGAGTGTATGAATGGGTGAATGTGAGGCAAATTGTAAAGCACTTTGAAGGCCATTGGGTCTATGAAAGCGCTATATAAATGCAGTCCATTTACCATTTACCAACTTGAATGAAGAGAAGTAGAGAGTTTAAATGGAAATTCAAATGAATGCATTTTATTCAACATTTGTTTTCATATTGGATGTTCGTATCAATCCACGTGTCTGTGTTTGTGCTCTGTTTGTTTTGGCCTATTAGCAGTGTTGTAGTCAAGACCAGCTCAAGTTGGGTCAGAGTTCGAAACTCGAGACAAGAGAGTTCGAAGTTCAAGAACCAGAGACAAAACAGAGTCAAGTCGAGTCCAAGACCAGAGACCAAGAGAGAGTCCAAGTCGAGTCGAGACCAGAGACCAAGGAGAGTCGAGTCAGAGTTCGAGACTCGAGACTCAAGAGAGTTGAGACTGAGACTTAGACCAAAGAGAGCTCAAGTCTGGAGTTCGAACTCCAGTCGAGACCAGAGACCAAGGGAGTGTTTGAGTCCGCAGCCCGAGACCAAGAGAGTCAAGTCAGAGTTGAGCTCGAGACCATAGAGAGTCGAGTCCAGTTCAGACCAAAGAAGAGTCAAGTCAGAGTTAGCTTGAGACCATATAAGTTTCAGTCCGATAGTCTAGAAAGACTTGAGACTAAAGAAGACTAGAGGTTTGAGTCCAGCTCTACCAGACCAAAGAGAGTTGAAAGTCTGAGTTTTAGACCAGAGACCAAGGAGAGTCGAGTCCGAAGTTCGAGACTCGAGACTGAAAGAGAGTCGAGTCTGAGTTCAAGTCCAAGCTCGAGACCAGTAGACCATAGCGAGTGTTCTAGTCCAGACTCAGACGCAAAGACAGTCAAGAGTCATAAATGAGCTGAGACCAGAGAGTTCGAAGTCCAGACTTGTAGAGCTGAAGAGCCAGTCGAGTCCAATGTAGACCAAGACTCAACTGAGAGAGTTGAGTCAGAGCTTGAGTCCGAGCTCGGAACCAGACTCAAGAGAGTCAGTCCGAGCTTTCAGAATTTAGACCAAAGAGAGTCGAGTCCGAAGTCTAGACCGATAGAGGGTCATGTTGAGTCTAAGACTCGAGACATGAGAGAGTTCCAGAATCCTAGTTTAGACTCTAGACCAAAGAGAGCTCCGAACTTCAAAGCTCGAAGATTTAGACCAAAGGGTTGTCAGTCCAAAGTTCTAGACTCAGACCAGACAGGGTTCAGTTCTCAGTTCAGACCAGAGAGGGTTAAGTCCCTAAGCTTTAGACCAGAGACCAAAGAGATTCTAGTCCGAGTTTTAGACCAGAGAGGGCTCATGTCCGTTAGTAAGACTTTAGACCAAGCAGAGTTCTAAGTCCGAAGCTTTAGACGCTGAGACTCAAGCAGAGTTGAGTCCGAAGCCTCGAGACCAGAAAAGGGTCAAGTTGAGTCAGACCAAAATAGAGTCGAATTTTGATTGAGACTCGAGACCAAAGACAGTCGAGTCTGAGTCGAGACCAGAAAGGTTGGATAACCTAAGGTTGGGTCTCAAACCAGACTTAAAGATATCTTCAAGAATATGTCAAATATTTGGTGGTAACAATAAAATTTACACCATATTCAAACAGTAAACCAAATATACCATTGAATCATGTACACTGAATGGTAAAAAGGCCACATAGTGGTGTAAAGGTAATTTTATTATAATTATGACTTACAGTTATTAAAATCAGTAAGTGCTCTTTCACATAACATTACTGCTTACGAATTCTGCTGAGAGTTCGAGTCCTGAGCTCGAGACTCTAAGACCAAAGAGTAGTTCTAGTCGAGCCAAGACCAGAGAGACCAAAGAGAGTTCTTTGAGTCCTGAAGCTCGAGACCATAGATGCGACAAGGAGAACCAGTTGTGAGTCCGACAACGAGACCAAAAAGAGTAGTCGAGTCTGAGCTTCAAGTCCAAGCTTGAGACCAGAGACCAAAGGAGTGTCTGGTAGCGAGACTCGAAATAGAGTTAGTCAGAAATGAGCCGAGACCAAAGAGTTCGAAGTCTAGACCAAAGAGAGTCGCAAGTGCCAGTCAGACTTTAGACCAAGAGAGTTTCGAGTCTGAGTCCAAGACTCAAGACCAAGAGAGCTTGAGTCAGAGCTTTAGCTCTGAGTTGGAACCGAGACTCAGAGAGAGTCGAGTTCCGAAGTCTGAGATCGAGACCAAAGAGAGTTGAGTCCGAAGCTTTAGACTCAAAGAGGGTCATGTCCTGAGTTAAAGACTCGAGACCAAAGAGAGTTCTGAGACCTCGAGACCAAAGAGAGCTCTGAGTCAAAGCTCGAGAATGAGACCAAAGAGTTCAGTCCAAGTTCGAGACTCTGAGACTAATAGACAGGGGTCGTTCTAGTCGAGTCAATACCAGAGAGGGGTTAAGTTCTCAAGTTCGAGACCAGAGACGCAAAGATATTCTTCAGTCTCAGAGCTTTAAGACCATAGTAGGGTCATGTCTGAAGTCAAGACCGAGACCAAGTAAAGTTCAGTCCGAAGCTCTAGACCAGACCAAATAGAGCTTTTGAGTCCGAAGCTTCGAGACTCAGAAAGGGTCAAGTCGTAGTTCGAGACCAAAGAGAGTTCGAATTCCAATTCGACAATTCTAAGACTAAAAGACAGTTCCGAGCCTGAGTCTGAGACCAGAAAGGTTGGACAACCTAAGGTTGGGTCTCTAAACCAGACTTAAAGATATCTTCAAGAATATGTCAAATATTTGGTGGTAACAAGAAAATTTACACCATATTCAAACAGTAAACCAAATATACCATTGAATCATGTACACTGTAATGGTAAAAAGGCCACATAGTGGTGTAAAGGTAAATTTTATTATAATTATGACTTACAGTTATTAAAATCAGTAAAGTGCTCTTTCACATAACATTACTGCTTACGAATTCTGTGTGGCTCTTATATTCAAATGGAATTATGGATGATAAGGCAGACACTTTCCATACATAGGTGAGCTAGAGGCTCCCCATCACATCTGACCTGGGTCCTGCTGTACATTTGCGTGGCGCGAACGTTATAGGTAAAAAATACATAGTATGGTAAAAAATTGTAGTATGAATGTAGAAAGTAAAGTGTCCATCATGTGCACACTTCAGAATCTGAATCCGAAAGTAGTAGGTCACCCGGGTACTTTTTGCCTAATCTTGTGAAATCAGACATTAATTTTTTTCAGACATTCAGACATTCATTCTTCACATACTGTTTTTCGCCTACTATATAGTAGGGAAGAATGCAATTTTGGATGAAGCCATTGTGTAATTCTGTTTACTTACTCAATTAATCATTCATTAAACAGATTCATTCAGAATCTAAACAAGTGATCGTCTTTATGAGCAAATCAATGAAGTTATAATTCAAATATAGGTTATAAATTAATTATTGTGTGTGTATATATATATACATACATATATATATATATATATATATATATATATATATATATAAGTAATATATATATATATATATATATATATATGTATATATATGATATGTATATATATATATATACATTATATAAAGTACAAGTATGAACATTTCTGTACACTTGCACAAGATATTTTAAGGAAGAGGTTTGCAAGTTGCTCTTAATAACTACTCTCTGTTCATCTCTTTCATCTCTTGTTGCTTAAATGCCTGCTTTAGGTGAGGCTTTTACTCACGAGTCTCCTACATGTACTGCTGTAAACTATTGCACACTGACCGTTTGCATCACTAGAAGCTTCAGAACAACCACAAATCACCCTGCACATCAATGTTTTAGGGCTTGATTCTTAAATTGTAATGAACTGTAGCATTAATTCTTCATATATATTATATATTTTTAACCAACTGCATGTTGAAACTGACTGGTTGACTTTTTCCTCTGTTCCATTTCAGAGGGACGTGCGTTTCTGGTTTGGCCACAGGAGGGGCTGGTTTCTGTCTGAGCAGGAAGCTGGCAGAGAAGATGGCACCCTGGGCAAGGTGAGGCCCTGATTCAGCACGTGTGTGTTTGCATTATGAATCCATTTCATGCACATTTTAGTGCCTGAATAAAGAAATAATTTGAAGATCTTACCGAACCATACACTTATGAACTGTATAGTGTATATATAATGCATATAGAGTATGTTTGTTTTTATTTGCAGTGGTCCCAGGTTCGAGCAGACCTCTGCAGTAATCATGTTACCTGATGCACTGTACGGTGGGATTCATAGTTGAGAGGCGACTGGCATCTTTATGGTCCATAGCAACATGTTTCACTCTCATCTAGAAAACCTACTCCAAATTTCCCCCAGTGATATACCCAAACAAGTGAGATGACTATAGTTTTCACCTGATGTTTTAGTGGTGACTAGCAGTATTGCTTACATTGAGGTATCAAAAGTATTGTTATTGTATTGGTACAGAAATTAGTGATGGTTCATTCTTTTTAGTTGAGAAGAAATGATCTAAAGCAATCAAAATTGGGATTTTCTATGTATCTTTTGACTTAAAAAGCTAAGCTAGATAAGCTAAGATAACACGTAGAATACACCTAGGATAACCTGAGCAACCACTTATAATGCCCTAGCAACCACCTATCAATGTGAAACGATCTACTGACCACCTAGCAAATATCTAACAATCACTCATGCAAGCATTCATAACAAATTAGAATATAACAACTTTTGCACAGGCAAAAAGTAGTCCTATTTCTTTAAAAAAATGCCAGCATTTAGTTTTTTCTTATAGTTTAATCTAAAATACTAAATGAACTGAATTAATATTTTAGTTTTCAAAGAACTGGATTCTAATATTTTAGTTAAAAAAAAAAACAAAAACAGAATATATATTTTTACCTCAAAGAACTGAATGTTAATATTTGAGTTCAAATAACTGGATTGTAATATTTTAGTTCAAAGAACTGGATGCTAATTTTACAACTGGATGCTAATATTGTACCTCAAAGTTCTGATTGCTAATTTCCTGAAAGATGTGGATGCTAATCTTATATAAAATAACTAAATGTTAACATTTTAACTCAAAGAAAATAATAATATTTGAGTTCAAAGAACTGGATTCTAATATTTTAGTTCAAAGAACTGGATGCTAATATTTTAGTTCAAAGAACTGGATGCTATAATATTCTAGTTCAAAGAACTGAGATGATGCTAATATTTAAGTTCAAGAACTGGATGCTAATATTTTAGTTCAAAGAACTGGATGCTAATATTTTAGTTCAAAGAACTGGATGCTAATATTTTAGTTACTGGATGCTAATTTTACAACTGGATGCTAATATTGTACCTCAAATATCTCGATTGCTAATTTCTTCCTCAAAGATCTGAAATGCAAAGAACTTAATGCTAATATTTTCCTCAGAAGAAAAAATGCTAACATTTTACTTAAAAGAACTGGATTCTAATATTTTAGCTTAACGATCTGAATGCTAATTTTATATAAAAGAAACAATGCTAATATTTTAGCTCAAAGATCTGGATACTAATTGTATCAAAGAAACAAATGCTAAATTTCACCTCAATGATCTGGATGCTAATTTTTCAACTGGGTGCTAATATTTTACCTCAAAGATCTGGATGCTAATTTTACATCTGGGTGCTAATATTTTACCTCAAAGATCTGGATGCAAATTTTTCAACTGGGTGCTAATATTTCATGTCAAAGATCTGGATGCAAATTTTTCAACTGGGTGCTATTTTACCTCATAGATCTGGATGCTAATTTTTCAACTGGGTGCTATTTCACCTCAAAGATCTGAATGCTAATTTTTCAACTGAATGCTAACATTTCACCTCTGGATGCTAATTTTATATCAAAGAACTGAATGCTATATTTACCTCTAAGAATTGAGTGCTGATATTTTACCTCAGTGAACTAGATGCTAATGTTATATATATATATATATATATATATATATATATATATTTATAAAAAATCTTACTGATATGCAATTTTAACAACAAATGTTTTGTTCTTCCTGTTTGTTTCTCTTCTTCTAACACTGAAGGTGACTCTAAGCTATGGAATGGTTTGAGAATAAAATGAATAGTGTTGAACTAAAAGGAGTTTTTACCAAAGAGGAAGATCCGTCCAGGTTAGTCATGCACACACCTTCACACATACACCTGCATGCAGACCCTGGGGATATAGATTTGTTATTTATGACTAAAGGATAACGAATACGGGCACTAACTCCTTTTTCCTTTGTTTATGCAATGCAAATTACCAGACAAAGTAATGTTAAAGTTAGATATTGACACTTTAACTGATGTAAATGCATTTTCTACTAAGTTATTCCTGAAATCTAATTTCATGCTAATATTTATCTGAGTAAAATATGCTTACCACAAGGAGTTTAATCTCTTCCCATGCATCTTTTTTTTTCCTTAAACATCCAGGCATTTTCTGTTATCGCAAATAAATCCTTTCTTAAACACTTTGTGAGCAGACATCTCTTACGGGCAGTTTACTCTCTTAACATATTAATCAGCTTAATCTGAATATATTTTGTCTGTTTGTATCACCAAATCTTCTTCACAGGCTAAAAACGTTTGTTTCCTCAAGAGATAACAGATACTTGTTTTTAAGACCCATTAAAAGCTTGTATTCCTGCAAAGATTTCACAAACTTCAACTAATCCTTTGCTTGTATAAGTTATTATTCTATGATGACATTTAAAAATGTGTCATATACATTGTTAATGATGCATTTAAGATGTTTTGTGTGTAATCTGGTTTTCAGGTTCAGGACAGTCCACTGTCTTCTGTACCCTTCAACAAGTTGGTGTCCTGTAGCTCTCAAAAATGCATTGTCATGGAACCAACATGGTTTCCAATGACACAATAATCATGTATAAAATGAGTAATTTTAATGCATGAACTTTGTAAGGGCTGAGGAGCCAACAAAGCCAAAAGTGCATGGTGTTCAAATGAGGAAATGGAAAACCTCAATGATTTAACTGAGCCATTATTGTTATTGAAATTGTAAATTGAAAGTGTCTACTTGCTGCACATTTATGAATGTTTGTTTTTAAACCATTTACTATATATAATCAAATTATTTCAAAACAGGGTAATCATATTTTCTTCATGATTCGGTTGTATTCGTATATTTGCACTGTACACATTTTGATTACTGTAATATATTTATACTGTTTTGATATACATGAAGCACTTAAGATAAGTGGGATATCCACTAAAAAACGTTTTTAATACATTTTACAGTGATTGTTAAATACAATTTATTACTGTATAAAGACTATAAATTCTTTATTTTTATAACACAAATGTGTGGCGTGTGTGTGCGTGTGTGTGTGTGTGCGTGTGTGTGTGTGCGTGCGCGTGTGCGGTGTGTGTGTGTGTGTGTGTGTGCGCGTGTGCGCGCGTGTGTGTGTGTTGTGTGTGTGTGTGTGTTTGTGGTGTGTGTGTGTGTGTGTGGTGTATTTGGAGAAAGGGCTCTACATGAAACAGGTTGGCATAATAGTGCACTTGCCTCTTTAAGACAGGGTTTTGACCGACAAGGGGTATTGGCCCTTTAGACAGTCAACCAATCAAATGAACCAAGCAATCAAGCAGCAGTCTGTGAGAACAAACGGAGTTTGGTATACGCCGAACAAACTAGCACAATTAATTCCAGTGTGGATTATACAATACAAATACTGAACCCATAACAGACAGCTCCTGTGAGTAAATTGATTCATTTTGTTATGTCTGGCTGGTGGCGAATTGCCCTGTGAAGTGTTTTGAGCTGGAGAAGCCAACTCTTTAAAATATTGTCTTGTTTGCATATATGTTGAATTTGTTGATTATTTCTTGACTTGTTGAGTTTTTTGAAATGCCTTTGATGAACTTTTGAGTGCACTCTGATCACAAAGACTTTAAGAACTGTTTGCAATTGATTTAACGCTACAGAAGAAGTTAGTATTGTTTGTTGTCAAGCTGGAGTCTGCTGTTTTTACTCTTTGTCTTCACCATCTCTGTTCAAAATTTGCAATTGCAGTTATTCACAGAATTATCAACTTTATGTGGGTTGTGTGGAAACTGTGCAAATTATACTTTATTTCAAATTGTTAAGGTTAACAACTTCAGCATTGCACAACTACATTAATGCTCTTTGGATATTATCATATTATCATGATATGATTGACAGCAAAATTTTAAAAATAATTTACCCTGATATCATGAAAGCTGTTACTTTATGATTTTTAATCTTCCTCTAAACCAAGGAGTTGTGCCTGTGGAGTTGAAAATGGCAAAAATTTCACCAGTCTATAAAGTAGATGATCCTGCTATTTTTAACAATTACAGACCAATTTCAGTTTTACCAGCTTCCGTTCAGAAGTACTTGAAAAATTGTTTACACAGAGATTGATTTCAAACATCTGGACAAAATATAATATTTTATATTTTAATGACTCAATATATCTTACTGCAGCCGAGACTCTTTTTTGTGTACAGATGTAATCGTACATAACTCAATATAGCTTATACTAGCCAGAGTTCTTCTTTATGTAAAATATAAAGTCAGAAATATAAAATATAAATATAAAGTCAGAATTGCGAATTGCAGAAAGTCGCAATTCTAGAAAAAAGAGACAGAAGTGTGACTTTTTTATCTCACAATTCTGACTTTTTTTCTTCACAATTGTGAGTTTATGTGACGAATTCTGACATCTTTTCTCAGAAATTGTGAATATAATTTCGCAATTGCAGAGTTATCGGGCCAATTTTCAGAATACAGTTTAAATCTTCGCAATTTTGACTTTATCACGCAATTTCTACTTTATATCTCGTGAGTTCTGACTTTTCATTGCCATTCCTGACTTTATATCTCTGCAGTTCTGACTTTGTCATGGCCATTCCTGACTTATATCTCGCAGTTCTGACTTTATATCTTAATTCTGACTGTATCTCGCAGTTACTGAGCTTTATATCACGCAATTCTGACTATATCGCAGACTAGGGACTATCTCGCAGTTTTCTTAGCTTATATCTCGGCAATCGCGACTTAATATGCACGCACTCGGAACTATCTGTCGCAGTTCTGACTTTATATAGCGCAATTATGACTGTGTGTCAGTCTTTTCTTATATCTTAGGGGGCAACTCAGACTGTCGCAATTCTGACTGTGTTGACAGTAGTTTCTATATCTCGGCAATTACGGACTTAATGCACGCAACTACTAACTGCTATTGTGCACGATTCTGACTTTATATACATGGTGCAATTCTAGCTATATCTCGCAGTTACTAACTTCTGTCGCACAATATGCAGACTTATGGTGCAGATCAACTTGTAGCAGTTATTTAACTTTGGACTATGCACAATTGGGACTTAAATACACACAATTTCTGACTTGATTTCATGTGAACTTGCAATTAGAAAAGAAAGTTCACAGTATGAGAAATTGCACATTTTACCTTATTTTTTTCCATTCTATGGCGGAAACAAGCTTCCAGGCATCTCGCTGTATCTCCACAAAATAATTTATTAATTTCTTAAGTATTCTTGTTGTGGCAAATCTGTGCAAAGTTTGAGACATTGTTGAAATTGGGAATTCACCGATATGAAAACTTAGGTCGATAGTCGGTGCGACCGCAATAATTCCTTATATTTGAAAGCCGATAACCGATATATATATATATATGACCGATAAGATCTGAATGCAAATTTTTATATGATTTTTGAGATGCCTGATTACAAAAACAAAAGTCTCACCATTAAAATCCAACGATCGCAAGCACACAATTAGAGAGTGTCTCATTTATGGAGTATGTAATCTGACAGACTTGCGTTGCACTTTTAACTGTATATCTTTATCAGAAGTGTTTTTTAATCGATTTTGAACCATTAAAGGAGAGAACAGGAGCGCATTTGAGGCATCTCAGGCTGTAGGAAAAACTGTTGCAGGGTTCACTGGATTGGAACTTCTTTTGTTTCCAATGGGCCTTTTGCACCAGAGAACAAGCAAACAAGTCCTTTTAGCATATGTGCAAATTGAAGACTTCGTCTTTTGCGTTTAGCTCTGTATTGCAGTCTATTGGGAGTCATGAAATCGAAGTTACTTACTGTAAAGCTAAGGTAAGTTGTTGGCAAATCGGGCATTGTACTGTTTGAAGTGGATGCCATAACAAATGTCAGTTTAACTAGATTGTTCTAAAAATAATGGTTCATTCAGTTCAATCTGTGCTAAGATCTTACCTTCATGCTGTGGAAATACGAACAATGGCAGCGGGCTGAAAAGGGGCCACATAAGCGTCTATTGGTGTGTGTAAGATCTTCTTCTTCTGAGGTTAGGTGCATTAAAAACACCTTTAGCAATGACACGGTTCACATGGACAAACTGTGTGGTACTGCAGGGACTTGCTTAGGAAATCAATAGCCATGAGTGCCTTGAACCCCCAACATCCACCCTACAAGACAATCAATAGGTAAATCAATAAGAATCTCAATGAAGACACAAGCTGCCAGCCAGCAGGTGCTCTCAGCTGAAGGTATTTTCTCCTTTTTCTGAGGCTGTTTGTGAGGTCAGTGTGGCCATTCATTTTTTGATGTTGATAATGGAAGGGGAGCTGAGAAGCGGTTGGGTGGCCCTTACTTCTAGTAGCCATGGAACCGCCCTCCTCTGGCAACGCCACTCAGAAACTTGAGAGACAGGCGCTGACTTCTAACTTCTAAGGCGTTTCGACGAAAGTGCCAGATAACCCTCAGCTCATTGTATGTGTTTCACCCAGGCAAATGGCAAACTTCTTAAGACGTTAAAGGGATAGTTCTCCTAAAAATGAACATTTTGTTATTTACTCACCCTCATGTTGTTTCAAATCTCTATGAGTTTCTTACTGTTGAACACATAAGAGGATATTTTCTCAATATTCGATAGTCCACTTTAGCTTAACTGTAAGTAACTTTGCAACTGCATGTCGATTGACTGTCATTAAAATAATGATAAATTGGATTGTTAGGTTGGGCTAGTGTTAGGGTTTTGTTAATTATAGAATAATTTAACTTTTTGATTGCAAGTTATTTGTCATGGAAGAATATGTTGAAGACATTAAAAATAATGTTTAGCAGATCTAGCAGTTCATATTACTATTAATGACAGTTAGTTGACAGGTGATAATTATTACTCTAATGACAGTTAGTTGACAAGTAGATGTGCAAAGTTATTATCATTTAGTAAAATGTTGTTAGTGATTAACATAAGTAAAGGAATTCCAATTCATTTAAAACAGTATTAGTTGAATGAACTTTCATTAAGTGTTTTTAAATAGTTTTTATTTAGTATTGTTTATTCTTATTTATATTTAATTAAAATATTTAATAATATTAAATTTTAGTAATAGTAATATTATAGAAATATTTGTTGGATTAATAAAAAAATTCTATGGATATTATTTATGAATTAAATATTTCTTAGTATCCTCTAAAAATAAAATTTTAGTGCATTTTTATTTATTTAAACATTGTTTTAGATTTATTATTTAGTTTGTAATAGGTTTTTAATGCATAAGTATTTTATAAATTAAATATGAAATAAAATATTTGTATAATATTTTTCTAATATTTAATATTATATAAACATTATTTTATAAAATGTATACAATTTCAACAATTAATTCACCAATAATTATAAATTTTTTTAAATTGTTTGCACTTTAATTAATAAATAATTTTTTATTGAATATTATTTATAAATCAAATGAAAAATTTACTCTTCATATTTATTGTAAATATAATTTTAGTGTATTTATTTACAAAAATTGTTTTTTTATATTTACTTTTTAGATTTATTTTTAATTAAAAATAAATGCAATTTGCATTTTTACATTTATTTATAAATATTTGTTTCATTTGTATTTAGTTTGTTTAAAAGGTTTTTAATGCATAATCTTTATAAATTACATATGAAATAAAATGTTATATTTTATAAAATGTATAAAACTTTCAAACAAATTTATTCACAAATGATTTCTAAACTTTTGGGGGTTTTATTTCTAATTATAATAAAAAATAGGTTTTTATTATGAATGTCATTTATAAACCAAATATGAAAAATATACTTATTTCATATTTATAAAAAATATAATTTTGCTTGTATTTTTAATTTTTTTCCAATTTTTTTTTTATTCTTTACTTTTTAGATTTAGTTTTTTATACACAATAAATGTTATATAAAATTAATAATTATAAAAAAATAATAATGAATGAAAAATATAAAAAGATTTATTTCATGTTGTTTATAAAAATATAATGTATTGCATGTATTTTATTTAATGTTTAATTTATAAATAATAATTGAAAATTAATTAAAAAATGCATTTTAACAGTTTACATCCAATCCGCACAACGGCAGAATTGTTAACGGGAAGATGAGAAATGAGTTTTGTCTTGATGCCAAAACCATTAGATATGCACATATTGAGCCTCGCTTCCATAATACATGCTGAGACAAATTCCTATGTAGACAATTAAATTATCATTCATTCTAATTACGTCTATTTACAATCAATTTCCACAAATCCGTTCTACTCATGTTTCATAAATGAGGCTCAATAAATATATGGACAGGCCTAAGCCAAGTTTTATTAAACCCATTTATGACTTTTTCCTGATTGAACAAGATTATGGTGTTTACAATAATGGCTTATATTGATTGTCAATTCTAATCAAAAGTAGCATAACCAAAAAACCTGGTCTATGTAAAAGATCGTATGCATATAACATTCCTTTGAGACTTTAAAGTGTGTTTCTCAAAAGAAAAGCTCAGTGGGACCTATTCAACAACAAGATAACGACTGACCGTGTTGCCACTATGAACCCATCCAAAGGCTTTTTGTGCTCTTATAGAGAGACAGAATAGCTCCTGTTCCATCTGATAGCCCTCCACAGAGAGGGGAAGTGTTGGGACTGCCAATCACCTTCACTTTGAAACTCTTTCAGTTGTTTTTCAAGCCAGACAGAAGGAGCAGAGGTGATTTCTTCAGCACTGACCCCTCTAACCCTTTGTTCAATTAATTCTGGACCAACCATGATGTAGAAGTCCTCCGAACAGGAAATCTTAGACAGTTCCCTTGCCTTAAAAAAACAACAAAATAATTATTTTATGCTAGTCACACAAACACATCTCTTCCAGTGTTGTCTTCGTCTCTTCACAATGACTCAGTTAATGTCAGGGTGTTTGTTTCAAGTCCCGTATAGGGTCAGGGATTTGACCCTGACACTTTAACTTGCATGTTAAAGGCAGAAAGCTCAGGTCAGGACCTTGTGAGTGTGCAAGAAAACACCACCACCAGCCTGCACAGTGGTAACAAGGCATGATGGATCCATGTTCTCATTCTGTTTACACCAAATTCTGACTCTAACCATCTGAATGTCTCAACAGAAATCAGACTCATCAGACCAGGCAATATTTTTTTTGCGTTTTTTTGTGCGTTTGTGCGTTCAATACGGCCAAAAAGTGCGTATCATATGCACGCGAAAAACGAGTACCATATACACGCTAAAACTGTTTTTGCCATATAAATGCCACGAGAAATGACATTCGTGCTATAAATACGAACTTTCATGAGATCAGGGCTTAATATCGGTCAAAGTTGCTCTTCTATCAGCTTGAATCAGTCGGCCCATTCTCCTCTGGCTATTATTTTTATTATTTTGTAGTACTTCATTTTTGTATTTTATCTCGGCTTTATTTCAAATAACAACAATCATTTTTAATAGTTTAAGTTGTAGTTAACAATAACTACACTGCTGTGGGGTAAGTTGTGTCAGATAGTTTGGGGTTATTCAATGACTTAGTTATCTATTGTTGGGTATTTTTATTTTTTGTTAGAATAACAGTAAAATGCAATTTCCAGGAGCTCACAGAATTGGAAGCCCCACACTATCAGGAATAAAATTAGTTTTGTACTGATACATGATTTTGATCTGTTTGGTAGCATTAATGTTTCAGTTTAGATGTATAGTGAAAACAAAAAGCTAGCAAGAAATGCAGCTAATTGAGAAGAAAAGGCTGAGGGGGAAAGGAGAGGGAAACAGTTTAGGTGAGTTTCAGGAACAGAGAATTCGCAGACGAGATGGTGAGAGTGATGGAAGAGAGATCCCATGGAGATCCCATCAGTCATAAAACAAAACTGTGTGAGTCACTCTCACAGTACTGAAGCCTGCGGTACCTCTCCTCTCCACCAGGGTGCAGCACATTATCAGTGAAAGTGTTATGATCACAAAATCCATGTATTTGTTAAAACGAAACAATATATTGATGGATTTCAGTTGCTGGAGAACCACTTGGGATGTACAATCCGAAGAGGATCTGAGGTCCTTTCTTGCTAATGGGCCATGACACTAAAAGTAATGTGTTTACAGACCTGTCAGTCTCATTTTGCTTAAGTGTCAGGAATCTGCTCGTTGCTTTCAGCCTTTTTCTGGGAAAGGTAATGGCTTGATTCAAAGATACATTTGGGCTGGCCAGTTAGCACGCCGTCATTCCTAGTTGACAAAGCTTTTAACCTCGCTGACCGGCTGACATAAAACATCAGTAAGAAATCTGACCCCAAACACATTGAATCACCATCAGTACCTCATGCCCCAGGTGTGACATCACCATATCTGTCAAAACACATGCTGCTGGCTTGAGATGGATGGCCTTGCTTAGATGAAAGGCACTTAAAGTGACATGAAACAGCCTGTTTTACTGTTGTTATTATACATATTTGAATCATTTCATACTTAACAAATTAAAAAGACTTGCTGTATTATGTGTGCTGATTAATTGTGTACAGTCAGACCAGGAACATGCATTTAGAAAACAAATAGTGTACATTTAAAATACATTTTGACTTGTGAAGAAGAAATTGCTTTGTATCCTAGGCTAATATAAAGCTAACAGTACAATTGCAAAGATTGTGAAGCAGATTGTTCAAAATGTGCTAAATTATTTATTTGCATTAGCATGTGGTTCAGTCTTCAGGGGCTTAGCAGTACTGTTGCAATGTTTTTCTCTTCAGATTAGCGGTTTGTGTTAGTTTTGCAAATGGCGCAACCCGTTTGTTAGCTTAGCACTAGTTCCCTGTTGGTCCTCCCTGTCACAGCTCGAGACCAGTCTCAATTAACAGATCATTTAAGTGTGAATGATTACACACTGCTCTCAAGCCATTGACTAAGTGGGGATCTGCTCGGGGACATTTCCAGGCTCTGCTTGTGGCATGTTTATATTCGCATTATGAGCACTTAACACTTTGTGTTCACACAAAAACAGTGTTTAACTTTGCAATGTGTCAATTGTGGTACAGGATAGCTTTGGATTAGCAGTGTAACAGAATAGTAGAATTAATGAAATTGGAAATTCTGTCATGTACTCACCCTTATGTTGTTGTAAACCGGTTATGCTGTGATGTATGATATATTTTCCAACCCATGACAATGGGTTACCATGGCTAGCAAGTTTCAAAGGGGTGAAAAAGCAACATAAAAGCACCACAAATGTAAGCTCTTTTTGCACTTGTTTCAAGTCTTCTAAAGTCATACAGCTTTGTGCGAGGAAATGATAAATTGGTCTATGTTAAATGTTATGGTTGTAAACCCGTGAGGGACTGACCAACTGGATAAGCTAACAAATGCTTAAAACGCTTACTCTTAAAATTGGAGTATTTACAATTATCTTAGAGAAAACGTTGGGAACATTTTGTTCTTGGCCTGCAAACATCGATCGACACTATGGCAAATAAATCCAAAGTTCTTTCATGAAGCTCTAGATGGCGCAAGCTGACCGGTCCTTGACCTAATCTGCTGCATTCACATGGGGCACAGCTGATTGGTTCCTGCTGTATCAGTAGCCAATGAGCTTGCTGCTCAACATTCAAATACTTAGGTCCCATCCACAGTACTGTGTTTTTGTTTAAAAATGGAGAATTAAAACAGAATACGATCTCCGTCCACACCAGCGTTTTATCTGCATATTGGAATTGATCTCCCCCCACATTAAAACGACTGAAACGCGCATCACGTGACCATTCACCAACACTGGGCATGCGCGTGCCAGTGTAAACAGGAAACGGATTGACTATTCCTCAGATTTGATGAAGAAGAAACGGGGACGGGTCATGTGATGGGTGGCTGACGAATCAGGGAAGGACACGTCAGTGACTGATGACACCCAATCATAGAGCCGAGACGCAAGCCTCTGCGTCATCGTTTCTAAAGTCTTGTTTTGTTTTGTCCCGTCTTCACTTCAAAACGGAGCTGCAACGTTTCTAAACTTCTTCAGTTTTAGGTCTTCATTTTTTCCGTTTTAGTATGGACGGGAAGGTGCAAACGCAGCAAAAGGTCTTCGTTACTTTGTTTTAAACTACCAAAATGTGAATTTATGAAACCGGTGCAGTCAAGTGCATGTTCAGTCTATTGTCGTGTAGCGTTTCTTACAAAGTGACCTTACCAACTACTGACCTGGCAGGAGTAATACAGCATTTAATCGTTTTCACGGATCAGTGTTAACAGGGATCGCTTTGACAATGTTGACATCAGAACGTGAAAACGCAAAGGTAAAACTTTCTCGTTTCTATTTTTAGTGCGTTGTTGTGTAAACATACCATACATTTTGGTATGTTCCTCACACAAAAATGTTGTATAATATTGATAATGATTTGGAATATAACTTGCAATATACAATGGTAACTGTAATGGGGTGGTGATGACGCAGTGGACAAGACACATGCCTTTGGTGTGAGATGCACGGGTTCGCATCCACTGTGAGACACCAATGTGTCCCTGGGCAAGACACTTAACCCCTAGTTGCTCTAGAGGTGCTGCAACCCCTGACATATTTGGCAATTGTAAGTCGCTAAAATGAATAAATGTAAACGAAATTGCACAAAAACCAGCATGAGGTTGACCAAATGTAAATTTAAAAAATATTTAATGCTGATTTGAGGTCTTGTTTCCAACCCAGATTCGAATTCACAAGCAGAGGTGTGCAAACTGGTTAAAATAAACAAGAACTTATGTATGTGTATACTTGTAAATACAAGAATGGTTTCACTAGCAGCAAACTCTAAATTGTCTAGAACAGAAACAATGACCAACTGTGAAAGATGAAATGTGCACATTAACCTGAATCACACACACACATCCTTTAGGTCTTGTAACCTAACCGCTCAGAATATGGATGAATGTCAAGCTTGTTCATTGCTATTCCATATCTTTCTTGTTCTTCACCCCAGAATCACCTCATTTCTTTTTCCTCTCATGGTGTGAAGACTAATCACACTAGACATCTCATTTTCTGACTGTGGCTTTCGCAGAATCTCTACGGTCAGCTGGAGAGATCATGAATGTCCCAACATGCTTAAGAACTTGGAATACTCAGTGCATCATCTACCTCTGTTCCAAGCCTTCACCTTTACTAGTTAAAGTGGATGATCTCATTTAAATCCTGCCAATACATGATATGACTTGGTATGATATGAATTTGAATGATAGGATGCAAATGCAAATCCTGAACACATTTACCTTTCGAGTTTTTGCATGCATAATTTCAGTGATTTGAACTGTTTACCTGTCACACTCAATTTATGACCAAGTTGTTTGCGTGAGATATAAATAGGATAGGACAGGGTGGATAGATAGATACAGATAGAGACAGTGAGAAAATTTGTATTTGGTGTCTATCTCATTCAGCTTTGGTTTGCCTTGCTTTGCTGCTGTGCTCCGTTACCATGGGAACATGCAGGAGCGCCAATGTGAGTGAAGAACGAAAGAGCGAGAGAGAGCGAGAAAAGCATTCCCGCCTTTTGGTGCTTTCTCTCGCATGTGAGTTATCGACAGCCCCTCTAGCGCTTGGCAAATTAAAACATATTTCATCTGCCACAAAAAAAAATCTACAATGAGCCATTAAAACTCAGGACTCCTTCCTTCTCTCTCTCTCCCCACTTCAAATCACTGAACCATACCACCTTGGCCAGTTTGGAGGGTGAAAAATACAATTGACATTAAAGAATTATTTGCTTTGGCTTTCAGAACCTCCCACTCAGTTTTTTGCTGGGAACTTCTGCAACTGACTCCACAAGCTTTTTCCAAGGTGTGTGGTGGAGACCAAGTTAGTGTCACTTTAAGCTATAGGGGGTTTCTCGCCCACTGGTTTCAATCTGGCCATTTTCTTTAGCTAATGTCATGGTCCAGTCGACAGGAGTAGAATCGTACGTGCTGATCTGGACCTCTTCTATTTGTTGAGCTAACTGAACCTGTGGCAATTTGTCCTCAGCGGGTCTGTGTCTGGCACAAATGTGAAGAATTAGCAGTAGGGTGTGAGCACTTGAGGTGTGGTAATGGTAAGATTCTCATTTCTTTTTAATTATTTCCGAGGGGTGTCAAGAAGAGAGATTGCTATGCTGTTGTAAAGGATGTAGGCCAGTAAGCACTGAGTTTGATAACTTTACTCCCCTCTCTCGGAATGGGTCAAGTAGGACCAGTTACTTTTGGTGCCAAAACCCGGGTTGAGATTGAGGTTTTAGGGGTGAGTCTAACCATAGACTATTTATATAGAGACATGCCACTTCCTCAATCCTTAATACAAATGTATAGGTAAAACCCGTAACACCAAAGATGCCGGTTGTATGCACATGTCCTTTCCGATTGGACAGCCAATCGTCTGCTTTAAACAGTCAAGCCAGGAAACATTTAAGCCTATCGTCTGGTTCCACCGACGGATGCGCGCAGTTGAGGTTTGCGACAGCGGAAAATACGTTACTGTTTGAAAAGGCGGCAGATTTGATATGCCGTGTACTGTATGTGTGAGTTGTGTAAATATCAGAATCAGACATCCCAAGTCTCCCAGAAGTTCCGGGTGTCTCCCACAGATTGATAGCGGCTCGCTGATGCCCGCAAATTAGTTAAAATCTCCCGGAATCTAGAGCGAGCGTGCAAGAGCCGCGCACATACCGTGTTTCAAACTGAGTGAGAGAACCCTTGCGCATGCGTAGTAAAAGTATAACCTGTGGGAAACGGTGTTTTAAACCTTATTTTAGGGCAAAGTCATCAAACTTTTTCTGCAATTTTTATCATATTTTACTGCTGCTTCTATACATGCAGTTTTTATGTCCCGGTGACCAGTGAAAGTGCAGTTCTGACTCTCTGCCCATTCATTTAGATCGGAGCCTGGTCTTGTTAGTCCGAAATAGCTGCCGGGAGGCGCTGCCAAGATGGCGGCCGAGTGGCATGACTTGCTTAAAAGGACTTTGGTGTAACGGACAAAGGCCAGTAAGAGCGGTGCGTGTAAACCTCACTCTCCTGGTCTCAAGAGGTGCACTAGCGACTGATGCTAGCTGCTGCGGCCTTTATTGTCTTTGTTCACGTGCCTGACTCCTATGCCGGAGACTCTGGTTTGAATTCCACTTGGAGCGGGCCGAGTAGGACGGATTACACTGGTAACCTAGAAAGCGTGTTTAAACCCCAAAAGTGGGGATTTATGAGCTACCACCATTGTGCCGTTTAGCGCTGTGCCTCAGGTTTGGCAATTGTCCCTGTAGTAGAAGTATACTGTAAGTTGATTCGGATAACAATTAATCTGTTTAACGAAGAAGAATGTACATTTGTAAAGTCACCCTACACTAGATTCAGATTGAAGGTCCGAAATGAATTTGTAGCTGTCATGTGTACCACTTATTGTCTTTTAAGCTAATTCCCATCAGGCATACGCCCTTTTAGAAAAAGCATGGATTCAATTTCCATGATATCTTTGTCTGGGTGTTTAGTTTCATTACTGCTTGCTACAAATTGAAGTGCCATTCCATTGGTTCTTTGACTGGAGGCTATTAAGTTTTCCCAAATGGCACACTTGATCCAATGCTGAGTTCGTAGTCCTCAAGTTTGTAGGGTGTCCCATTTGTCATTTCGTTGCTAATGCTATGCACAATTAGTGCTGAACTCTCGGTGGGTTGTTTCCCAATAATCCGTGCAGTATTACATCACCTAAGTTTGGATTCAGCGGTGGATCGGTGTGGAGCGTTGCGCCTTATTTAAGCAGTTGAGTGATGGGGCATTTGGTTAGTTAAATCAATAGTAAATGTATTTGTGTCTGCACTCATATGCGTGTTTGCAATGGCTCATTTGGCAAACCTGGGTCTCATCTGGCATATTCCAGATTACCTGTGACTCCTGAGATAACCGAGAACTATTGCCATCCATCACCTGGCTACAAGGCCTTGTCTGAAAGTTGGAGAGAACGAAGAAAAGGGGGAAACATGACAAATGAGAAAAGGGAGATGGCATTGAGGGACATTCCAATGGTGGAATAAAATATTTTTTCTTGCTTTCTCTCAGGAAACAGGTCTTTAAAAGACAACTCTGAAATACTGGTGCAAAAATGACACCGCTGTAATGATGATGATAATTGTGAGGCCGGGATAATTGAGGACAGTCTCCCACTGGATAGATATTGACCACATTAGTGCTTGCAGTGGAGATGAGCTTTAATTAGACTCAATTAATCCCCATTTGGTCTGGGAGGACGGAGGCAAATAGCAATTTTCAGAGCACAAGGCCCTTTACCTGCTCATGGCTCAGTGGCTGATAGACCCTGTTTAGTGGCTTGTCCTGTGGCACTGAGCGAATGTGAAAATTACAAGGCCATAATCCTCTGAACGGAGTCTTTGATTACTAGTCATTGTCTCTGTGTGTGAGACTTACAAGACTGGAGGGACTGTAACTTTAATAAGAACTGTGAGTTCACAGACTAACAGTGTATTTTGGAGGTAAAACTTTTTCCCTTAAGGGCAATGGTTCTCCTCTGCAATCTCACATTAAGGAGACACATGCTGGAACACTAGCACACACCAACAATGCTGGTTGTTTTTCAGGTACATGCTTATCCCCAGATACTGATTAATATTGTCTGCAGATCCATCCAGGAACAATGTAATCTAGTGCTTATGCATTATGAATTTATCAACTGTCTCACTAGTCTCAACTTCAGACTCCACACCACTTCCAGGAATTAAGATGCACAGGTTTTGTTCAGTCCACCTGAAAATCATTACGTTATCTTCAGTTCCCAAGTTCCCATGACCCTCAATGTGCACTTCTGAAGAAGAATTACTGGATTTGCTGATCTTAATCAACCTGACTTACTTGGTGACCTCAGGCCCTGTTTACATGAGAGCGCTCACGGGTGAAAACGTAAATATATTTTATCGGATGTGCCTTTCGTTTACACGGCGCGGCGTTTTGGGGGCTTAAAACGCAAAAAAGTTAAACCACCCTCCAGAGTGGAAATCTTAAAAACGCTCCACGACCGCGTTCCTGTGTAAAGGGTAAAAGCGGCATAAGCGTGCTTGACAGTGAAGGTTGTACACAGGCGCGCAGACTTGTTGTTTTGTGGCAGTGCTTCACATCGCCACCTAGCCGCCTGGAGTGCATACGACATTGAATTTCACAGACTTTTCCATCACCATATGCACGTGGATTTCCCACCCAAAACGCTCGTCTAAACGCAAAATAAAAAGTGATAACGCAACGCCACTTTTGCGCTTTCTCTTCAGAATCGTTTCAGTGTAAACATAGCCCTAGAAATGATATGACCAAAAATCCCTTTATTAAATCTTTAAAGCTGCACTGTGTGATTTTTACCCCCATCTAGCGGTGAAAAGGTATATGACCATCCAGTGAATATTAGTTTCTGTTCCTCTCAATTCTGATTTCGTTTTAACTCCTACAGTGGCCAATGTCAGTCCAAAATTAACATGGCTTCCAGTTCGACTTGATTGCCAGTGAGTGTTAACTCAAACGTAACACGTGAAAGATTGAAGCTTGAATTAACGGGTATGTCCTTCGTTTAGGCTAATGTACTTTCAGAGATGGAGGGGCAACATGGCGACCGACATTAGAACCCCTTACCCGTATGTATTTTCAATGGCATATTATACACTCACAAGAATACTTTTATTTCTTGAACGAAGTAAATATACATTAATGAGCACATATATTTTTGAAAGAACTGTTTTTAGCTAAGAATAAACTTAAAAGATTTAAACAGTGTAGCTTTAATATATAATTGAGGACCTGTTTGTGTAGCAATATTGTATTCATTTAGCATGCAAGTGGACCTGGGTTGAAATCCTTACTTGATGTATCCAAAAGATAAGACTCCTCTTGATTCAGATATCTGACCGGGGTACATTCATCTCAATGGAAGCTGTTGTCTGCAGATATGCAAATTTATGCAGCATAAATGTCTTCACAAACACACATGTCCGTGTTTGTGCATCTGTTTTCTTGCTGTCAATATCTAAATGGCATCCATAAGTGATATCCTCCTTAATCCAGTGAGCTTTATCCAGTGCCTAACATATCATGCAGCAATTCTCCAAGGCTGTTATTTTCTCTTAAGTCATGTCAGTCTTTTAGACAAAGATGAAATAATATTAGACCTGTCTCATCTCCGCCTGCCCCTATCCTCGCCACTTTATAAACAGTCTTTGTGCCTTTTTTCAGTAAACAGACCAGAGACTGCGTTTCCCAAAAGCATCATAGGCCTAAGTTGGTCGTAGAGACCATGGGTGGCAATTCTTCTACGATCAACTTAGGCTTCCAATGCTTTGAGAAAAAGGCCCAGCCTCAGAACAGAGCCTGACTTCAGACCTCCATTATATGTTTTCTTTTTTTGTGTGTTCGTGGGGCTGCAGACGTTTCCGCTTGAACATTACAGTGTGTTACAGAAAACCGAAGGAGAGAAACAAAGCAAAGGGTGCAATGCACACGGCCCCTCTCTCTCTATCGCTCTGTATGTAAATTAGAACATTTACAATGGAAAAATATTTTCTGCAAATGTTGTACTGCTTTGGTTATTAGTTTTTTTTTTCTCTAGTGTAAGTTTCTGAGTTTTTGTAGGTTTTATAAATAGTCTGAATACAGGGAATGCATTGACGTCAGTTCCCGCCGGAACAACCCCCTCAGCCTGACTGAGTGGCAAAAGATCTTCTGCGTGACTGGATTTAATAATGGAAACTGTAAAAATGCGACTAAAAATAACAAATTTATCTATTTAAACTGAAATGTTTGACTCAATATAGTGTTCCTTACAACTTACTAAAGATCCAGTGATCCATGAATATTGACATGCAACCAGGAATCGTGTTTGCCTGATTTCGACACCGGGGAAATAAAGAGCAATATACGGTAAGTACTAAACATAAAGCAAATTTGCTTGTGAACGCTTTCTATGAATACTAACGCAAGACCAATATATTGCAGGCCAGATTATTGCCCAATTAGGCATTTTCCAAACTATTGGTATCGGCATTTATAATGGCCGATAAATGAATATTTAAAAAATAAAGTAAAAACTGGACGAAACACGCTTGAACCATGTCATGAGTATTGGAGTTGAATAGTTTGTCCACCAGAGGGCACTCTACACCGCCCCTGTTAGCAACACTCGTTGAATTTGTCATGAGACATAGGCTAGCTAATGCCACTATCATCCGTCTGTTCTGTTGTGAAAATAAAAGAAACAAGTTTCTGTTTGAAATGCATTATCATTATTTTAGTTCAAACTCATAAATAACTACAAATAACTAATGTTAGGGAAATCTGTTAATGTTTTGTTGCGCGTTTCTGAAATATAAAAAAATACATATATCAGCCGATATATCGGATTTTGAAAACCAACAAATATTTGTATCGATATTGGCCTTCAAAATCTTTTATCGGTTGGGCTCTAATAAATACAATATAGGTAGGTCTAATATTAGGGTTGGGTAATGAGAATCGATTGGAACCGGGACTAACTTTTCGTTTTCCTGGAATTGTTTCAAAAGTAAAAATTTCGATTCCTGAGTTTCGATATTCACAGTCCGCCGAACTGAAGAAGAAACCGCTGAACAACACCAATGAAGAAGCGTCTACTGGAAGTGTTGGCTTTACAGCGCGAGTTGAACATGAGTAGCTTAGCGTCGGCGGTCCAAAGTGTGGCTTCACTTTTCTAAAAAATAACGAAATCTCGGCAAAATGCAAAATTTGTGACATAAGGAGTATTTGTGACAGAAGGAGTGTTTCCTTCAGAAAGACCGTTGGTTAGCAAGGTTAGCTAAACTTTTTTGACCCTGCCTCTTAAAAGAATCGGAAGTTAGAGAGAATTGAAACAAGGAAGTCAAAAATCAGAATCGTTCAAATTCAAACGATACCCAACCCTAGTCTAAATCCAGGTGATCACTTATTTCAGTGTTATATAGAGCCTATATATCATCATATCATCATGTCCTAAAATTTCTACATCTAACCTGTTCTACCCCAGCCACCATTCTTCTCTTGACAAGAAGACCATCCATTCCCTGAAATGACTCTATCTTTCCCTTCATGCTGACACTTCATTCATCACTAATGCTGGGCAACATGACCATGTCTGTAAAGGTCAGTAAAGGCTTCAAACATTCTCGTCGCCCCAGTGAGAGAGCTCGTTGCCCTATGTGAAAGAGCAAAAGGGTGAGGCTCAGTTTTAGGGGTAGGTAAATTGTATCAATGACTGATCATGAGTCTTTAGATAATCAGAGTTCAAATGGATCCCTGACGGAGGGATAAAAATAGATCCTGGGCCATTTCCTAGTGCAGTAATAGACCAATTGCAGCCAATACACCAAGCCCTTGGAGGATTCAAAACGGAGGCCAGGGGTTTATTAATGAGAAACAATTACAAGGAAACAGAAACGTCCAATTTTCTAAATTTAGACTCTTGTTGCCATGGTGTATGATTCACGTAAGACAAAGGTAGAAGACATAACGCATGAGTTTGATGATTCACTGTGTTCTAAGTGGTTTATTACTGAGAATTCAACACAATGGTAAAATATCTCTCTTGCCAGTTCTTATCAAACCCGAGGATCCAACAGTGTTCTGGTTTTTGTGATGATAAACTAGACGTGTTTTCGTTATTAGTTAAATAGCTTACTAAATTCCCAAACATAGCCCTTCTTAATTAGTATCTTTAAGTATCTTAATTACATTTAAAAGGAAAGAAGAAACCACTAGTTCCTAGCCTTGCTTCATGCTTATGGTGCCATTTGGACAAATGACTGTCAGAGCCAAGAGGAAGGTGCGGCTTCGCCCAACCCGGATCGACCCCAGTCGACCGGGGTTGATGCTATGAAGTATATGGATGGGACTTTCCTTTCCTCCACACTCTCGGTTCTTAAAAGAAGGGCTATTTGTCTTAAAGCGGGGATCATTTATCTGTGCTTGGCCCTATTGTGTGGAGCAGGGTAGTGAGGCAACAATTGAGAGATCGTCTCTGGGATTAACATGGTTAAGCAAAAAACCAATACCAATGCTGACGGGTCTCTTTAAGATCTCAATAGGAAAAAGACATGCAGTCAGATGTAGCAGCTTTAAAATGTACAGTGTTTTGCATGAATGAGTCTGTCAGGGCTGGTTAAGATGGCTGCAGGCAAGTTCAAACTTCCAGACCTCCCGGTTGAGTATGAGGAGGATTTTTGTACATGAGGGAATGGAACTGGCAATAATTGAAGTAATTTCTGTGATTGCTGGTGTAGGTCTTGGAGGATTGATTCCAGTTGGGTTGGGTGGGATGGTCAGACCTAAAGCCAATAAAACCAAGATGATTTCAGAATGGTATTGATGTTTTTCTCATTATACTTAGAGCTATTGTGGCTCTTGTGTTTTTGATGCTGTTTTTGGCCAATATATGTCCGAAACGTTACTGTTGTGGAACTGTCCATGGTGCTGAAATATAACTGAATATAAAGAGTTGGAATGGAAGACATTTTGAAAGAAAAGAGGATTGTCCTTAATCCTAATGTCTAGAATGTTTCTTTCCTGATCCTTTAAGTACAACCTTTGACCTCTATTATTGATAGTTCACCAAAAAAAGAAAATTCTGGCACTATTTTACTCATTATTTATTTAGCGCACATTTCTTTTCCAAACAAGTATGACTTTCTTCTGTAGAAAAATATAATAATAATAATAATAAATAAATAAACAAACATAAGTGCTGTGAAATGATTAAGCGTGTACATACGCATCCAAATATATAAATATATATATATATATATATATATATATATATATATATATATATATATATATATATATATATATATATATATATATATATATATATATATATATATATATATATATATATATATATATTTATACACACATGAATGTATATTTAAAAAAATAATAATTTTTATATATATAAATCTATACATGAAAAATTTTCTTAAATATATACAAGCATGTGTGTGTATTTATGAAATATTTATACACAGTGCACCCACATACATTATGTAAACACAAACTTTTATTTTGGATGCGATTAATCGTTCGACAGCCCTAATATGTGCGTGTATGTATATTTATTTTTGCATATATATATATATTATTATTTATTTATTTATTATTTTTTCTATAATGAACACAAATGGGGTCCAATGTTGTTGGGGCCTCAAAATATCGTATGTGGTCAGTACAGATTTGGATTGACAAATGTTGAGTAAAGGTGACAGAATTGTCTTTTTTTGGGGGGGTGAACTATATCCCTTTAACCTCCTTACTCCAATTGAATCTCAAATCTAAGCTGCAGTGACCCAAAAGAAAGCTCATTTCTGGTTCCTACAGCTGCACATCATTCTCCCTGAAAGCTTATGCTCCTGATCGTGAGGGGGCTATCTTTATAGAAGCTATCCTGCGAGTCTCTGCATCAGTAGCATTGATCCTGCAGAAAGTGTGTAAATCCATCAAACCAGATACGCCAAAGCTTCTCTGCTTGCTATCTGAAAGACGCATGGGTTTGAATCATTCTATACTATTTTTATACTTTCATTTCCAGAGTATGAGGACAAGCATGAACGGGAATCTATGTAGATTTCCCTTAGCAAGTCACTAAAAAAAATGGCTTTATGGACACTGATTTGAATCTGTTCTACATTTTGATGGCTTGGAAGTCAGTTTGAAACCAGTTTCTTGTCTTCAAAACAACTCCTGTTTAGAAAGACAGAAAGATGTATTCTGGTGTTTACAATGAATAACTTTGAGTTAACGTTCTGTTAACATTATTGGAAAACACTTCCAATAGTTCCAACTTCAAAATTTTTGGAAAAAAATTCCAACTTCCAACAGTTCCCCGCTAGCTGGGTAGTGCAGGGCGATTCACACACTGGTCATGGCAGGTCAAAAGCTCACACAGATCCCTTGAAGACAAACACTTGGCAAGTTCATGTCAATGAGCCTTTCTAGCACCCTCCATTCACTCAGATTCAGCTCTGAAATCTCTGGGGATGTTTCATGATGCCAGAGGGGGAGCTGCACAGTCATTCACGTGAAAGATTGATTTAACACACGCGGGCAGCTATGGCTGGCTCGCGCTCTGGCGGAGTGCCTCTCTATATGACGTCAAAAAGGCTCCTGCCTGCTCGTGTGGGCGCGCGCTCGCTCGTGCGGAGAGACACGCGCTGACAGAAGCGCGTTACGTGCTCAGAGTGGGAAACAGATGCGCCTGGTGGCCGATCGAAAAGACAACGAGCAAGAAACTGAAGCCATATTAAAAATGCATCTATGTGCATTACGAGCGTACTTTGGAGACGATATGGAAATGTATCTCCTCTCTGCGGTAAAGAAAAGCCATTGCAATAAATGAAATAACGTATTGAATTAAGGATTTTCATCGTTATCTGAAGATGGGTTCTTATGATCATGTGATCACTATAATTGCTTTATTCTGTCTTAAACGTAGCATCATCAGATTGGTTTAAATGGACATTTGTGGCAGGTAGAATGCATGCATTCCAATAATTCGAGCTATATAAAATACTTTATGCAAACATGAACATTTTATTAATGTAGCCTACTTTTTTCTTCTTTTTTATATAAATAAAAACTACTGATTGCAACAGAACGCATTCAGTATATTTAGCTAGACTTACATGTTGTCATGTGAACAATCATTCTGTAACTATAGTTACTCTCACGAGCCTTTGCAATATAACAGTAGTCACGTCGCAGTTTCATGGCCAAAGTATTGCGGTTCAAGAAGTTCACTTTTTGAAAAAAAACTTTTGTTGATAATTTCCTCACCCCCATGTCATCCAAGACGTCCATGTCTTTCTTTCTTCAGTTGAAAAGAATTAAGTTTTTTTGATGAAAACATTCCAGGGTTTTTCTTCATATAATGGACTTCAACGGGGACCAAACGGTTCAAGGTCCAAATGAGAGTTTCAGTGCAGATTCAAAGGGCTTTAAACGACACCAGACGATGAATAAGGGTCTTATAGCGAAACAATCGGTCGTTTAAAAATAAAAGTTAAAGATTTATAGGCACAAATGCTCGCCTTGCTCTGTTCTGTGATGCGCGTTCATGAGTCTCCTGTTCGAACTTGTTTATCAAAATGAACAAATCTTTTTTCGAGTCATGACTCGAAAGGGTCCTAGATAAGACCCTTATTCGTCATCTGGTGTTGTTTAAAGTCATTTGAAGCTGCACTGAAACTCTCTTTTGGACCTTAAACCGTTTGGTTCCCATTAAAGTCCATTATATGGAGAAGATTCTGGAATGTTTTCATCAAAAACCCTACATTCTGGACATCTTGGATGACATGGGGTGACTAAATTATCAGCAAAAGTTTTTGAAAAAGTGAAACTAAGCAAGTAAGGCAGATTAATTCAGTACCCTAACAACTAAACAGATCATTTAGGCTACTTGTTTGATTGATTTAGGCTACTAAAAAGATCCAGTTGGCGAGAGTCACTCGTTCTGGAATCATCTGGTTTTAAAACACTGTAAAGAACAGCCTCAGAGGAGTCATTCTTTAATTGCGTACCAAATCTTTCGTTTTACCTCCACTTCGTTCATTTTTAGCATGAATAGAGTCTAGATCAACCCTCTTTGTATTCATCAATCAATTCATTATAAACTGAACAATAAAAATAGTTCTCCATTATTACCGCAGTCAGAAAACAAAATGGTAACACTTTACAATAAGGTTCTTTTATTAAACATTAGTTAATGTTAACTAAACATGAACTAACCATGAGCAATACATTTGTTACTGTTTTTGTTAATCTTTGTTAACGTTAGTTAATACAAATCCAGCTGTTCATTGTTTGTTCATGTTATTTCACAGTGCATTAACTAATGTTAACAAGATTTTAATAAAGTATTAGTAAATGTTGAAATTAACATTAACAAAGATTAACAAATGCTGAAGTAGTATTGCTCATTCTTAGTTAATGTTAACTAATGTAGTAACTAATGAACCTTATTGTAAAGTGTTACCAACAAAAGAATAGGAAGTATCATCAGCAAAACCCGAACTTAGTGATTTCGAGTAAGTAATGCCAAATATTATTGTCACTGTTATGATGGTGGATCTGCTGAAGAAGCTGTCAGCGATCAAAATATTGATTTTGAAGGTGTTTATGAGCCAGATGCTTAATGTACTGGAATTAGCTCTGATGAGAAATGTGATGACAGTAAAACATCTGCTCAAATTGAACCTCTTCAAGCTACAAAAGGTAACAAAATATGGTTGTGTTGTGGCCTATATTTTTGTCACACACACACGCGCGCGCTCGCGCACGAACAATTTGATTACTTTGTCGTTGTATGATGAAAAGAATCATTTAGAGTCACTGAGTCATTCGTTCATGAATCGGAGTACACTGATCCAGGATCCAGTTGTAACCCCCCTCCCTCCCCATCTTCTCTCTCGCCAGCTCAGTCCGTATCTCCGTCGGTCTGAGTCTTCAGCGCTGGCAAGGGATAATAAACTGCCTTTCCGCAGCAATACGTGGTGAAAGGAAGAGCCCGCAACAGAGGTAGGAATGCAGTCTCTAAATTCAATCATTTACGTGTAAAACTAAGCTCGTGCGATTTTATTATTACAATTTTTTTTGAGTAAAATCAATATCCTCTCCATTGATGAGAAGTGAGTCATTTGGAAAGCCACCTGCATGCTGATCTGTGTGCGCAGGGGGTTTGGTGAGCTGTGTGTTGCATCCCTCAGCTGAAGATAACACGGGGTTTATCAGATCTTTTCTGACACTATCAGAGTTTTAAAAGATGCTTAGGTTTTAAAATGCATCCCAAACCGAGAATCAGCGGATTCAGGGCATTTATAAAAACCCACGCCGGGACATAGGCCTACTGACAATTTCCATAGACTTTAGATGTTCTTTAGCAGTTTCAAGTGAAGATGATGTTGGTTATGTCATTTCTATAGGATAAATGTAAATAACTCACGCATGTGTTTCGCTTTCTTGGCTCTAGCATGCTTGAAGAACTGCTTTAGTGTTCTGTGTACTTTTTGTATTTCTAGTCTTTCGATAATAAAAGAGCGAATCATTTAGGGGAATTTTCATGCTCTTGGCATGCTTTCATCGTAGCCCTCATCTATTTGTCTTTGGAAATGAAACGTACTGATGGGTATGAGCGATGGAGAGGGGGTGCTGGGAGAGATACGGGACGGGGGAGAGCGCCATCGTTTGATTTATAACCTCACAAATACGCAGCGACTGGCGAAGCCTGGGGTCTCCGCTTTGACTCGCTGTCATTTTAACAGCAGCCGCCGATTACACCAGAATACTGATAAAACACAGAAGAGCTCCCTCTGCAAGGGCTCCAGAAAGCTCTTTACCACAGCATGGAGAGAAATCAATGTGATTAGGGAGCTTCAATGCAACCACACCTGTTTCATTACAGCACACAGCGGCAGCGGGAATATACGAATAACGCGGGAAAAAAACAGCCTTTTTTAACCATTTACTTGTTTATTTTTTACTTCGAGGCGATTTTTATGATACAAAAATATGACAATTTGTGCTATTGTTTTCTTTAATACATTTTTATAAATCATTATGTTAATGAAAACATCATATACACATTTCCTCAATATGCATTTTAATGTAGCCTATAGAAATATTTGGAATAAGAACCATATTTGGAATAATATAACCATATATTTGGAAATAATTTTCTCTTACAGTTAAAAAAAATGAATAATAAAAGTCGACATGAAACATTTTGATGCATCTTTTCTTTCACATTTCAACATTTTGAAACTAAAACACCTGTTTTAGATCACTCTAATTTATTTGTATTGTAGGGCCTGCTTTGTGGATGGTACAGCCAACGCTATTTCACGACCAATTTGTAACGAATTCTGATACTGAGTGAGGTCGTATGAATTAGCAATTTTTTAATCACTCATACGAATTCGTACGATTTTGTCTAAACCCATGTGATGGATAGGTTTAGGGCGGGGTCAGGGTAGGTCATTCCAGCCTGATCTCATGGGAATAGAGAGCCTAAGTCCCGCCCCTCTGCTTCTGGTTCATGGGACCTTATTTCGGAAAAACAATGCATGGTAGTCAATGGCGAGAGATAACTTATCTTTTTATTCCGTCTGAACTGTGTCCTGGATTACACATATGATGTTTGTCAATTTAAAAGATAATTATGAAAGCCAAGAAAGTCGCAGTTCGTCATAAAACAGAAGAGTAACTTTTAGTTTTATGTGAAAAACCCTCAATGAACTACATCTCCCGGGAGGCGAAACAACGAGCGAGATCAGCTGCTGTGTGTGTGTGCAGTCTGGAACAACACACTCATGACGGTAACGTTACGATTATAACGGAAGACTATAGAAACCATGACACAGCCTCAGTAAAGTTCGCTTCATTCATTGAGAGAAAATGTGCGCCTTTGGGGTTTGTAGTCTTTGTAATTACGTATTTTCACAGTCTTATATCTCAACAGTTTTACATCAAACTGCGACTTTCTTGACTTTAAAATGTGTCTTTTAAATTGACAAACATCATATGTGTAATTCAGGATAGATTTAAACGAAATCAAAATATTTGTTATCTCTCGCCATTGACTACCATTCAATATTTTTCTGATATAAGGTCCCATGGTGGTTCGACCGGAAGGGAGGGACTTAGGCTCTCTATTCATACGAATTTTACGAGGTGGCTAATCGCAACAATTCATACAACTTCACTTGTACGAATTAGTATGATTTTTGCTAAATCGTACATATTTTACAAATTGGCCAATTCATATGAATTCGTTGCGAATGACTACTACCCTATCTCATCGACCAATTCGTACGAAAATTCGAAAATGACTAAAAAGTGGCTGATTCGTACTAATTCGATACGATTTGTCTAAACCCACGTGATGGGTAGGTTTAGGGGCAAAAAGTGGCTAATTCGTACGACCTCAGCTCGTATCGAATTTCGTATGATTTGTCTAAACCCACGTGATGGGTAGGTTTAGGTGTGGGGTAAGGGTTAGGTCATTTGTACGAATTCATACGAATTGGCCAATTGATAAAATATGTATCGATTTAGCAAAAATCTCACTAATTCGTATGAGTGAGGTTGTACGAATTGTTATGAATTAGCCGCCTTGTAAAAAATTGTAATCGAATTCCCATGAGATTGGGTTGGTACAGCTCATATTCATCTTGTGGGAATGGCAGATTGGCTATAAGACCTTCACAGTGGCCAGAGGGATTTAGAACCCTCTTCCAGAACCGTGTCCAGGTCACTGTGTGTTGCTAGTTGAGGAAAAAATTTTCTGACTTGTTCCTCCAAAACACTCCAAAGTGGCTCAAACATATTCTGATCTGGTGCCTGTACAGGCCATTTCACTTTCATATTCATCAAACCATTCTGTCACAAGTATTGGTGTGTGTATTGACGCATCATCATGCAGATACACGGCACCTTCTTCAGGGTGCAATGTTTGAACCATTAGGTGCACATTATCCTCCAGAATGGTTTGGTTGTCGTCCAGAATGGTTACGCCCATCAAGCACAGTATGGAATGCCATGGTATTGTAGCTCAAACCATCACTGATCCACTGCTGTGCTTCACTCAGGGCAGCAACAGTCCTGGTGTTAAGCCTCTTTAGGGCTTCTCCGCAACATAACTCCCACGGATGTGGGAAAGACAGTGAAGATGGACACATACAGATTTCACATGTATTCACAATACATGTTTCACATTGTCCACAGCCCAAGATATGAAGTGAACCATAGGCACCAAATTGACCGGTCGCACCATGCTCTCACACAGTGAAAAAATACATCACGGAGCAGAGAGGAAGGCTATGACAAAGACAGGACAGACCAGGTTACTTTTCGCTTGCGTCTAATATTAAACAATTAAACAAAGTCTCACCTTTCAAATTTGGTCATTTTTTAAATCAATTTAAAGAATAAATACCGTTTTGTGGCTCTTTAATGTGTCGTGACAGACCACTGTAGACTAGCATCAGTTAAAGCTTCTCGTTATCCAATCATCTCTTCCTTCTAGTTTATTTATAGCATTAAATAAACATGAATGAACATAAGAGAATGTTGCTTTAATTGCGAAAAAGGCGTCAGTATTTTCCATTTTTCAAGTGCAAATTAAAGTGCAAATCCTATGTTAATCTACTAATGGTGCGTTTCATTATTCATCCGTTCTCGAAGATCCGAAATCGGACGACAAGACGTTGCTTAGCAACACGCCCCTTCCCTCGGATTTCTCCTCTCGACGTCAGACAACGCGAGGACACAGAGCAAGAATTCCGTTTTCGGAATTCAAGATGGCTGCGCCCTGTGTGACTTGTAAGAATTAATTGTTTTCATTGTTTTTGAACCACTTTGGTATTTTAAATGACGATTATAATCACTAGTATTACTGCGTCCCCTGTAGTTATGGGAATTGGTTGTTGTGAGTGCAATTACTAACGTTGCTAGCGTTGCTAACAGAAGATTAACATGAAAAACATTAAATAAAGTGAACATTTTCAAGTTCAAATGGCTGCGTTTTGATAAGGTGTAGTCATAAATATATAGTAGATATAGTATATATTTATTATATATATATATATATATATATATATATATATATATTTTATGTAAGTGCCTGGTACTCGGCCAGTGCTACCATTATAACAGCTTTCCGGGTGGCGTCCATTTTGTTTCTCCAACTCGGACACTCAAAACATAATAGAACGCTTGAAGTGTGGATGTACGTCAAATCCGAAGTCCGAGTTCGGTTCGTTGGGCATAATAGAACGCACCATTACTCTTCTGACTGCTTTGTTGGACAAAATGGCGGATGGTGAAGTATGATTGGTCAGATCACCTGTCAATCAAACTCCCTGCGAAGGTTCAATTAAACCAGCTTTTGGCATTAGCATGAGTGACCAAATGTTTGCCTAGTGGCAGTTCGAACGTAAATATTGACTCTGTGCTCCAGAGGAACTGTTTTGGTGGAAATAGGAGAGTCGATGAGCTCATTTAATTCTGCAGTGAGTTGGGCAGTGGTTTTATGTTTTTTTTGTGTGTGTGGATACAATTCGGGTTAGTACCTGGACATCCCTTTCAAAGAGCTTCCTCTTGTGTCGACAGTTACACCTGTTGGATGCAAGTCGTCCTATGCGGCGTTATGCTGACATTACCCTGGATACCATAGCTCTCAATACACCATAAAGACATGCTATGAGCCAGAGAGCAATTTAACACCAAGAATTTGTCCTTATGTGGACTCTGATATGTCTCCCATTATGCTGTGTGGATTGCAATAATTCATATGCAGCTGTGCTATTGCTCTGCTATTTCAACTTTCACACTTTTTACTGATGTTATATCAGTGAAGATTGGTCACCAAGCCATGCACTACATTGGCCAGTGATTCAGTTTCATTGTCCAACACTATGTCTGAGTAAAACTGCTTCTTGTGGCGAGACTTGTTTTTGTCCAATGGGAGTTGATTGGATAGTTGTATAGTCATGGTTTGCTATTTTTCGATCTCATGTGAGTGACAGGTTGCCCTGAGATGTTGCACGCTGTAAAAATGAATATGCTAATATTGATATCTAATCAATCGAATTGTGGCAACAGATTGCAAACAATATTATTAATTAAATTGAACAAATTAGAATTGAGTAATAATTAATACAATTTAACCATTTAAAATGAGTTAAGTTTACACCAAAAAAATTAACAAAAATATCTCACTAACAGAACAACGTAAAATATTTATTAAGAACTCTTTATTTTGATATAGCCAACATTGAAGACACTCGATGTTAACAAGCAGAATCACTGAAGGAGAAAACCGTAATTTTAAAACAAACCTAAAACAAACACCGGTCACCATAATGGGGACTTTTGGTTGTTGTAAGTTTTACTCATTTTAAATGGTTAACTTTTAATGAATTAATTTGATTAATCGTTACTTAATTCTAATTTGTTACATTTAATTAATAATATTACTTCTAAGTTGTTGCCACAATTCTTTTGATTAGATAAAGAATATTCATTTTTACAGTGCATTAAGAGGAAGGGAAGTTGTTTTGATTAAATATTAGGAGGGCACTTGAATTAAAAATTAAAAATAATGATCTGCACGAATAAATCATTTAATATTCCATAAAAATAAAATAATTGTCAATTTTGATTTCATGTTGTCTTTAAGAAATGGTATCAACTGATTCATTTTGCTGACAAACTCTGATATACCTTGCCCACGATTTGTTTTGTAAACGTTTTTTTTCGAAGATTTTTCGAGTACATTGCCGTTTCTTTTCCAAACTTCCTCTCAGAAATTGCAAGTTGATTCAATGAAAGAAATTGGTTCCATAAGTAGAACTTTTAAAAGATTGTTATCAAAACAACAGAAGTTGATTTGACAAAAGAAAAAAGTTGCGAAAAGGCAAAATCATGATTTTTTTTTACAGTGCAAAAAAAAGTGTTGTAAGAAAGTAAATAGGGTTAATTTAGATTTTGATTGGCTTTTAACACTGCGCTTGCAGCAGATTTACTTATGGTTTTGAAGTCTTATGAAGCTGAGTCTTGGGTTAAACCACAACGGCTGAATTCTTAAAGATGATGAATTGACCCTTCACTGCCAAAGCCTATTTGCCCCATATGGCAATGCTGAGTGTGTGACTTCATTATTTGCAGCCTGGTTTGCAGGCTTTTGATTTATCTGCGGCCTTTTTTAGACACACATCCACAGGTGCCAGAAGTGAGTCACACAGCTGCTTGTTTAAAGGTGCACATTCACGAAAGTCATGTGTTTAAATTAATCGTGACCTATGCCCACGCGTCCACCCCAGCATGTTTGTCTGCGGGACTCTCTCTGTGCTGTTTTAATGAATGCACACGATCCAATGTTGCCAGCAGGCGTATAATGACATGATATAGGCTATGTAGGGCTGGTCAATGGTAGATCTATTTCATATCGAGATCACATAGAGAGGGCCAGATACAAAGCATGAAAGAGCAAGCGAGACGAAGGATTCGAGATGCTGAAAGAGCACGCACACAATCCGTACTTTGATGTTCATGAGTCTGTGACCCTAGCGTGCCTGCAAATAAAGACAAACTGACCCTCTCTCATTTCTAATACAATTACTAGCGCTCTTAATTAAGACATCTGAATGAACATCCTGAATATTAATCAATGACTGTATTTAGTTTTGTAAACCCTTTAATGCATAAATGTTTCGCCAATCATTATGACATATTCGGGTCTTTCAGCGACCTGGAATCTCAACCGCAGGTTTTGGGAAAACAAAACAAACACAAAGCATATTAAACAGGGTTTCCGTGGGGGCTTAAAGTCTTATAAAGTCTTTAAATTTAAGGCCTTAAAAAGTCTTAAAAATGGCCAGATTTTTATCTGAGGTCTTAAATTTGATTTAGTTCAGGTCTAAAAAAGGTTTTACCCTCGTTCATTTGCCAAAACTCTGGTCGCACAAAGTTATTACAAAGTTGCAAATGTCGTAGCCTACAAAGCGGAGCTCTAGAGCAGGGGTTCAAACCGGTTCAAACACAGGCGCTCGCGTGGTAGCATTAGCTCATGGCTTGATCATTAACTGTAAAAAACTAGCTAAAAAGCTTTTTCAATTACTAAATTCATTGAAATAAAATTATTTTTTCTGAATATTTTTTATTTTAATTTTTGGTAATGCGTCGTGGTCTTAAAGGGTAACTAATCCCCTGGTCAAAGCCTGACTCCACCCACTGGCAAAATTTGAAAAATGCTGAAAAAGTGGGCAGACCCCAGCGGAGACAGAGGGGATGAGCCGAGGGCGGGGCTGAGCGGGGGCGTGCACATGAGACCCTCAGTGACTGAACAAACAACGTTTTCGTTTTGATGAAACAAGATGGTTTTTATACTGCCATGGGCGTGGTAGCTCGTGCCAAGAGCGTGGTGAGCTGGAATCTGCTTACGGCAGCTCTCACCGCTTGCGTCACGACCAACCACAAATAGCCAATAGGAAAATTCAACTGCAGTAGCCACCGTACAACCTGAAGAGGGCAGCACTAAGACGTTTTTACACCATATATTGTAGAAATAAAATACTTTGACCAAATGTTAAAAAAGTTACCCGAATCAATGATCAGCATTAATAAAGCCCCATTCTTACAGATCATTAACTAAAAAAAGTTGGTTTAGTGTTTAGTTACCCTTTAAATTTCAATGTTTATGGTCTTAAAATGTCTTAAACAGGTCTTAAATTTGACTTACTGAAACCTGCAGAAACCCTGATTAAAACTTGGCCTGGTTGAAGTTTCTAAAAAACTATGGTTCTTTGTTGTACTTCTGTTTTAATAATTAAAAAAACCCAAAATATAAAAATGTTCTATGCTTCTTGGTCTCTGACAAGAAACATTTAGAACTGTGTCTCTCTATATAGAGTTCTTGAGTTGACTGTATAGTAGTTCTTCTGTTACATTTTATAAATTGGCGTTTGAACCCTTTTAATATTAAATGCATTTAAATAAATTCATATTTGATCTTTTAAAGTTCTAGATTCTAGGTTTTCTCAAGATCCTCTTACTTTTGACAAATTGTAATTGTGAATTTGAATTGTCCAATGTTTTTGTAGAACCAGCAAAGAACCATGTTTTTATCATATTATATTTTTTTTCATTATAGGGTTCTGTGGCTGTATGTTTTTTTTTGTTTTTTTGAAGACAAGACTGATACATTTCATATTGGAACTCTAAGATTCTACACTATAAAAAAATATTTTCAAGATTTGTTATCACACATTTTTTTCTTTTGTCAAATAAACTTAAATAATTTATTTAGTTCAGATAACTTATTATTTTGAGTTTCTGATGATTAAATCAATCTCCATTGTATTAACTCACTTTTTCCAGTTCAATCAACTTAAAATGTAAATTTTTTTAAGGCAACCAGGTTACTTAAAGTTAAACCAAACAATATCTTTTTACAGTGTAAGTTTAACTTGTAGGTTCTAAGTTCTCTAGTTACAGTATTTGGCAAATGTGTTCATTTCTTTTTTAGAACTTCCATTGTTCAATTGCAAATACTTACTAAATTGGAGATCTTAAAATCGCTATGTTTGTTTGACAAGTTCTTGATGTTCTTCTGGTTTGGTCTACTCATCTACTAACAGAGAAGCACCTTGTTTGCCTCAACAGTACATGTATGGTTTTCTGAATAACCATGTAACCAGGTTCCCCTATGGCATCTTAAATATACATTTCAAATGTCCTGCTTTGGAATCACCATCTTGGTTATAATTAGAACCTTTATTTTTAAGACTTTTGTCTGAACTGTTTAAGCCCTTATTTGCAGCAGCAGTATATAGATGGTTTTCTGAAGAACCATATGACCACGTTTTCATCATAAATTTAAACGTAAAATGTCCTGCTATGGAATCAAGCTGTAAAACCATCTTGCTTCTAATTAGAACCTTTAATTTCTTAAAAAAGACTTTAGTCTGAGCAGTTAAAGACAGCTGGCATCTTTAATATTAGTGATAGACTGAGGGAAGGGAGAGCAGGTGAGAGAAGGCAATTAATGGCTTTTAATCTAAACTGAAAAATAATCAATAAGGTGTTCAGGGCCATTGGGGATTCTGGACTTCGGAGTGTAGCCATCCAGCTCAATATGCTGTAGCCCATAAAGTATGTGTGTGGTCTGGTGTCTGCGCATGTGCTTGGTGTTGAAGAAATCAGGTGTGACTGAGCGCCAATTTGGGCTGAGCCTATAGTCAAGTGAAACATTCACACACAGCTGTGTAGATCCACACTCGCACATCAGTTTATCTTAGACTCTGTCCCAGTGCATTTCCAGTCTGACCATTATTCCTTCTCCCACACGGAGAGATGGCAACTAAGAAAACCGTTAAAAGCCTCATTCACTCTCTTGTATAACAAGGGTTTTGTCTACGACATTATTTTAGCCAGTTAGACAACTGCCAGTGAAATATGGGATATTTTGTTCCCTTTAATTTATGGATATCTTGCGGCTACCTTTGTAAGTCTGAAAGGTTCTGACTTAAAAGTCATGATTCCGCTTATCACTGCGTCATCAATTTATGTCTTTGTTATTAAAAGAGGTTAGCGACCCCTCAGCGGCCATCATCTTTAACATAGAGACACTGCAAAATAAGCTTTTTATTTGCTTGAAAAGTCAAGTATAGCGAACTCTAGAGCAAACGCAATAACTTTGCTCTATTGACTTGACATGCATATCTGAGGCTTAACCTGCATTTAACTCCAGTTTGTGTTTAAAATAGTCATAATGTCAAACCATTTCAGTTGGACACAAGGCACGGCTAGTTACCACTCTTCAATTTCAGTTAGATAATTAATAATTTACATAGCACTGTTCGTCCCATCAGCAAACTTAAAAATGAAATGGTATGGATAAAGTCTAACTATTAAGCTAATATCCTGTGGTTATAAAAAAAAAAACGAAATGGAGTTCTCTCAGAAACAAATCTGACTGTTTAATGTCTCACATTTAATGTTTTTATTCTCTCTAACTGATCTGATAAATGCCATTGAACATGAATAAATAATTTCTGTCCTTAAAATAGAATTTAGGTATTGGTTCTGAAGAAATACACAGCCCGTTATCATCCCAAGGCGTCATATACTGACGCTTTTGCCAATGCGTATTCACATGGCACACTATGGCGTCAATATGAGGCGCAGATATATATGGGCCAGAAGGCGCCTCCTAGTGGTCTAACCCTAACCCTACCCAGACCTAAACCTACTCATTAACCAAAGCGTGTTATATTGACGCTAAAGAGTGCCATGTGCGTCGATGTCTGACGCATTGGAAAAAGCGTCAGTATATGACGCCTTGGCGATGAGAGAATGCGTTGAAATACATCATGGCACTTCTAAACTGCACTTCGAAGCACTGTAAGAACTGCATGTTGTGTTCGAAACACTCAGAGTGAAACTTTTAACACCTCAGAGATGTTTTAACAATCTTACATGAGACCACTCGGGGCAAGGAGGTTTCTCACTCACACATGTACAAGCTCACAGATCCCTCTAGCATCCCTTTACATTTGCTTCTCTGAAAAGTTAAAACGTTTCTCAACCCTGATTCCCTGGTGAACGTTCAACTTGCTTTTGAAAGAATAGAAAACCGCCTAACTAAACTCTTTCCTAATGCTCACTTTCCTCTGTTTCAGTTTACCCCAATTTAGTCATCTTCTGAACAGTTTAAACAAGGCTACTAACACGATTTTAAATATGTATATGGGTAGAGAGATTTGTGGAACCCAGTCCAATCAATGCATTTTTTTGTCACCTTCCCTGAGGTGGGAGATTGTGCCAATATTCTCTGCATCAATTAATTTTTGTTAAATCATTTTTTAAATTGAATCCGAGGCAGCATTTGTTTCCATTTCATAGCTGATCACATCTGTGGCTTTAAATGTGCTATAATGATAATTATGTGTAATGGACGTACTGGAGAAGCCCTTTTTTAATTTCATACCTGATAGCTTGTATAGCCTACTAAGCATATGTTCTGAAGTGACTTTATTGATGAATGGATTCAACTCTAGAGAACTGCTGAATGATGGTCCATGTCTTTGTACATCTCATTTGCAGTCACTGAATTGTATTATGTCTTGGCCTCCATTTTTCCTGCTTCCCCCGCAATATCGACTGACTGAAGGGCAGGTCTTAAATTTCAAGTAATACCGTGTGTGTAAACACTTAGTTAGGAACGTCATGAGAGTGTCCACATGCTACCGCGAGTCTCAGAGTGTGTAAACAGTTCCTCCGAGTGCATGTGAATAACTGCGTGCATTCATGTCCACCCTCCAGACGAGATCCATGATTTGATAATACGCACATCCCTGAAGTGGGGGTGTTTAATTATGGTCATCTTCATAATTAGTCATCAGAGGGCCAGGAACGCGCCTCCCCCTTCGATTAAGCCCGCCCCACCCTCATTAAATCACATCTTAACGAGTCAGGATGTGACCCACGCGTGACTGATTTATTTATTTAAGCCATTTCAAGTCTCTTTCCATCATCATGCCTGCGTTTGAGAATGGTAATGGTATTTGAGCTCTCTAATTAGCTCTTGAGGTTAATTCATGGGCAGGTGGATGAGCTTTCATCAAGGGTCGTAATTTGGTGGGAACTAGAAGAAGAGATAGAATTGTGAACCACTTACTGGAATTTCCTTGATTTTATTATTTTTTTTAATAGTGCGCTTGAAGGTGCAATATTGTTTTGAGTGCTTTATAGCATGTTGCTATGTGGTTGCTAGGTGGCTGTTTATTGGCCTAAATAAAAAGAGCCCAAGTGTTTGATGTACTAGTCCCTTAAAGGAGTAGTTCACTTTTAAAAAACTTTTGCTGATAATTTACTCACCCCTTGTCATCCAAGATATCTGGGTTTTTGATGAAAACATTCCAGGATTTTTCTCCATATAATGGACTTCATTGGGAACCAAATGGTTGAAGGTCCAAATGAGAGTTTCAGTGCAGCTTTCAAAGGGCTTTAAACGACACCAGACGACTGAATAAGGGTCTTATCTAGCGAAACGATTCGCTCATTTAAAAAATAAATAAAAAAGTTTAAGTTTTATAAGTTCAAATGTTCCTGACTCTCCTGTTCAAACTCGTTCATCAAAATGAACAAATCTTTTTCGAGTCACTGATTCCGAAGTGTCCTAGATAAGACCCATATTCATCGTCTGGTGTTGTTTAAAGCCCTTTGAAGCTGCACTGAAACTCTCATTTGGACCTTAAACGTTTGGTTCCCAATGAAGTCCATTATATGGAGAAAATCCTGGAATGTTTTCATCAAAAACCTTAATTTCTTTTCGAACTGAAGAAAGAAAGACACTTACAATGGAAGGGAATGGGCCAATTTGTAAAAGTTAAAATATTAGAATAAGACCTAAGATGTAAACAATGAATGCTAATATGATTTTGTGAAAAAGTTAGTTTTTTTACTAATATTTTCTGTGGGATGCCATGTTGAATTGTACAAATGCTGTAAAAACAATAATTTAAACTGGACTTTCAAATCATATAATACACACATTTTAACAGAAGAATAAATGTAAGCGCTTTTCTAAAATTATACTTTTTTTAATGGTTCCGGTTCACTTCTATTGTAATAACTATATATAATAGTCATAATAATTAAGTAAATATGGCTAATTAATTTATAAATACTTAACTCTTTAAATAGTAGGCTCTAGCCATAAGATGTGAACAATGTGTTCACATTTAAGGCATACTCCACCGCTTTTTTTCATATTAAACTATTTTATTCCCTTAACTAAGACGAGTTGATACTTCTGTCGTCTCAGTGCGGTGCGCTCGGCGCGCGAACACTTTCGATCACACTTATACTAGCCTGGTTCATTCAATATGGGCCAAGCAGAGAAAGCGACGAAACACCTCCACATTTCCTATTTAAAGGAGAACTCCAGCGCAAAGTGATCCATTGGTCTAATAAAACATCGGGACCTAGTCTAACCGTTCTCTGAGATTTGTATTCATGATAATCGAATGTTAAGAGTTTTATCTCTAAAATCTCTTTAGCGTGCAGTATAATGCTACTACTGGGGCATTTACTAAGGCCCCGTTTACACGATGGGAAAACGCTAGATATTTCTCTGCGTTTTGCCCTCTCATTTACACGAAAACGCCGTTTTTATCACCGAAAACGATTATTTCTAAACTCCGGCCAAAGTGGAGATTCCTAAAGAAGCCGTTTTGTGTTGCCGTGTAAACTGGGAGAAACGGCGTTTTAGGTTCTCTCTTGTCGATTCCAGGATTCTGATTGGCTTGCATGGCTTTATCCTTAACCCCTACACTGCCGCCAATAGGTTTAGCATAGTTATGATGGCGCTCGACGGCGTATTTATGCGGGTGTGTAAACTATGTTATTTTTGAAAACGGAGAGGGGAAAATATTCGTTTTGCTAAATACCCGGCTTTGTGTAAACGTGGCCTAAGTAAAAAGAAATTGCTAGTTTATACCACTAACTGGGCTCAAAATAGCCCCACACTAACACAGTAACATAATGAGACTCCCTACATGCAAAACAATATTCCTACAGATATAGCAAACACTTGCCTGTTGATGTGTGATGGCGTCTCGTTCGCTTCTTTTCCACTAAACCTGTCACGGGTCACTTATGCCTGCTTCCTCTGCCCAGAGTCTCCTCCTTCTTCACCCTCTCACCTGTCAGTCACACGTGTCTACAGGCGATGAGTGGTCTTGCCGAGGCCAATTGGAGAATCTGTCTGTCCAGAGATGTTGCCATGGAGACACCTATGGATGACCATATTGTTGAATCACAATGGCAGCTGTCAATCAGTTATGGGGTGTTGTAAATGATGATGAAATGCTATTCCACGTACTGGTCTTGGGACCGATTAAAAGAGAAACAAATCAATAAGTGGCAAGAGATGTGTGCTATCAATCATTATTTCAAGAGCGTTTGCCACATGACAGGATCTTGTTTTGCATGACAACACATTTCTCATTGCATCACTTTTCCTTCTAAATTGTGTCACTTTTTAACACCCATTGAATGTGTGTCTATGTGCTTGTTTCTTAGTGCAGCAACATTTATATGTGAGTGTAAAATTATTTTCAGATTTTGAAAAAAAAATGGTTAAAATAAGTTATAAAAATGTAAAACACATTATTCGTCAACCTTATTGTGCAGGTTGTAGACTTGCACCTGATTTCTGATCTGGAGGTTCAAACACATGATCCTTCATGTCTTTCCTACATTTACAGTCTTTCAAAAGACTTGTTTATGGATTTGCAGAGATGCGAGAGGTGGCGCAGGCTGATGTTCGCTGAAAGCTCTGGGGAGTTGAATCATCATGTCTTTCTGTCTGCTGTCTCTTAGACTCTTTTTCTGACGGCATGTCTAGAGGTTGGGGAACAGCAGATGGTCCCCAGCACCGGAATGAGAGTGGGCGGCAGGGGAGAATGAGGTGTGGATTATCTCACAGAGAGAGAGAGAGAGGTACTTCTGCATTCTCTCGCAAAATGTTTGATTCTCCTTTGCGTTCTCTCGCTAAACCTTTGTGTTTTCTTGGAAAATTATTCCGTTCCTCTGAGAAAATGAGTTCTCCAGCTAAACCTTTGGGTTCTCTCAGCTAAACCTTTGGGTTCTCTCAGCTAAACCTTTGGGTTCTCTCGCTAAACCTTTTGGGTTCTCTCGCTAAACCTTTGGGTCTCTCGCTGAAACCTTTGGGTTCTCTCGCTAAACCTTTGGGTTCTCTCGCTAAACCTTTGGGTTCTCTCGCTAAACCTTTGGGTTCTCTCGCTAAACCTTTGGGATCTCTCGCTGAACCTTTTGGGTTGCTCTCGCTAAACCTTTGGGTTCTCTCGCTAAACCCAAAGGTTTAAGCAAGAGAATGCAATGGTTCAGCGAGATAACTTAAAGGTTTAGCGAGAGAACCCAAGGTAGCAAGAGATGCAATGGTTCACAATAACTTAAAGGTTCTCTTGCTAAACCTTTGGTTTCTATCGCTAAATCTTTGCGTTCTCTGACCAAACCATTGCATTGTCTTGGAAAATAATTGCGTTCCCCTGAGAAAATGTGTTCTCCCAGTAAACTTTTGCGTTCTTCGCCAAACCTTTGCGTTCTCTTGCTAAACCTTTGGGTTCTCTCGCAAAATCTTTGCGTTCTCTGACCAAACTGTTGCGTTGTCTTTGAAAATGATTGCGTTCTCCGGTAAACCTTTGCACTCTCTTGCTAAACCTTTGCGTTCTCTTGCTAAATCTTTGCATCCTCTCGCTTAAGTTTTTAGTTCTTTCGCCAAATATTTGTTCACTCACTAAACTCTTTGTTTTCTCTTGCTAAACCTTTGCGTTCTCTTGTTAAACCTTTGCATTTTCTCACTAAACCTTTGAATTTCACTCGGTAAACCTTTGCATTCTCTCTCTAAACCTTTGCGTTTTCTCGCTAAACCTTTGGGTTCTCTCGCTAAATCTTTGGGTTCTCTCGCTAAATCTTTGCGTTTCTCCGACCAAACCGTTGCGTTGTCTTGGAAAATTATTGCGTTCCCCTGAGAAAATGTGTTCTCCAGCTAAACCTTTGGGTTCTCTCGCTAAACCTTTAAGTTATCTCGCTAAACCATTGCGTTCTCTCTCTAAACCTTTGCGTTCTCTCTCTCTAAACCTTTGCGTTCTCTTGCTAAACCTTTGGGTTCTGTCGCTAAATCTTTGCGTTTCTCTGACCAAACCATTGCATTGTCTTGGAAAATTATTGCGTTCCCCTGAGAAAATGTGTTCTCCCAGTAAACTTTTGCGTTCTCTCGCCAAACCTTTGCGTTCTCTTGCTAAACCTTTGGGTTCTCTCGCAAAATCGTTGCGTTCTTTGACCAAACCGTTGCGTTGTCTTGGAAAATGATTGCGTTCCCTGAGAAAACGTGTTCTCCCAGTAAACCTTTGCACTCTCTTGCTAAACCTTTGCGTTCTCTTGCTAAATCTTTGCATCCTCTCGCTAAAGTTTTTAGTTCTTTCGCCAAATATTTGTTCACTCACTAAACCTTTGTCTTCTCTTGCTAAACCTTTGCGTTCTCTTGTTAAACCTTTGCATTTTCTCACTAAACCTTTGAATTTCACTCGGTAAACCTTTGCGTTCTCTCTCTTAACCTTTGCGTTCTCTCGCTAAACCTTTGGGTTCTCTCGCTAAACCTTTGGGTTCTCTCGCTAAATCGTTGCCTTCTCTGACCAAACCGTTGTGTTGTCTTGGAAAATTATTGCGTTCCCCTGAGAAAATGTGTTCTCCCGGTAAACCTTTGCGCTCTCTTGCTAAACCTTTGCGCTCTCTTGCTAAACCTTTGCGCTCTCTTGCTAAATCTTTGCATCCTCTCGCTGAAGTTTTTAGTTCTTCCGCCAAATCTTTGTTCACTCACTAAACCTTTGTCTTCTTTTGCTAAACCTTTTGAGTTATCTCGCTAAAACCTTGGGTTCTCTCGCCAAACCTTTGTGTTCTCTCACTAAATCTTTGCATCTCTTCGCAAAACTTTTGAGTTCTCTTGCTAAATGTTTGTGTTCTCTCGCTAAACTTTTGAGTTCTCTTGCTAAATCGTTGTGTTCTCTCCGTAAACCTTTGCGTTCTCTTGCTAAAGTTTTTAGTTCTTTTGCTAAATCTTTTCGTTCTCTTGTTAAACCTTTCCTTTCTTTTGCTAAACCTTTGAGTTATCTCGCTAAATCTTTGCATTCTTTCGTTAAACCATTGTGTTCTCTTGCTAAGCCTTTGCGTCTCTCGCTAAAGTTCTTAGTTCTTTTGCTAAATCTTTGCGTTCACTTGCTAAATCTTTGCTTTCTTTCGTTAAATCTTTGCGTTCTCTCGCTAAACCTTTGAGTTATCTCGCTAAATCTTTGCGTTCTTTCGTTAAACTTTTGTGTTCTCTGGCTAAATCTTTGCGTTCTTTCATTAAACCTTTGTGTTATCTCGCTAAGCCTTTGCGTCTCTCGCAAAACTTTTGAGTTCTCTTGCTAAATCTTTGCGTTCTCTCGCTAAACTTTTGTGTTCTCTCACTAAACCTTTGCGTTCTTCGCCAAACCTTTGAGTTCTTTTGGACAATGCAGTGCCCTCCATCTCACAAAGACTCACAACATACATTTTAAAAAAATTGCACACCACTTATTATTTGCTGAATTTGACTCCAAGAAGTGTAAAAATCTGACTCATTTGCAAGTGAGGCTGTGACTAAGTTTTAGCTGAAATGTTAAATGTCTAAAGTGCAAAAGTACTGTGGTTTACATGTCACGGCTGTTAAAGAACAAGTATGACTGAAGAAGTGAAGGAGAATAGGTTTAGATTTGCTTCAAAACCTAGTGGAACTGACTTTTCAGAGTCATATAAGTCAAGAAACCTGTGAATTGAAACATTCTTAAATCTGCAGCAACTTCATGTGTCATATCGTGCTTTGCATGAGAGACTCTATTCTCATTTCAATAAAGTAGAAAAAGTATTGTATTGTAGCTAATTAATAAATATTTTTTTATTGTAATTAACTAATTTTATGCTAAAATGTAAAAGTACATTTTATGATTATTTTATTTTATAATATGTATTTATTATATTATGTATATATTTTTTGTTATTTAATTTTTTACATGCATCCATCCATCATAGATTTTGAGTAAGAATGTGTTTAGATTTTCCATTTTAAATTTAATTTCAGGTACAGTTTTAGTAATTTTGTTGTGCATTTTTATGTTTTTTTTTCTCTAAATATGCCAATATAGTTTCGAGCGTAGTGAACGCTCAGACGCAAGACCCTGGTGTCATAATCACACAAACACATCCATGTACTGGTAAGCTGTCAACATCACCCCTGAAATTTCATTAACGAATGCAAACTCCTTGGCCAGCTTTGACCACACACATTCACTCCATCTCGCTCTGCATACTAAGAGGCTTACACACAGATCCAGTCTGTTCGGAATGGCGGGCACGCAGTGGCTGAAAAAACGGTGTGGCTTGTGTGTGTGTTTTTCTCGATCAGTGTGAGTGTGTGGGTGTAAGGTCCAGCCCCGGTGCAGGCTGACTCATGGCAATTAGAGAGAAGTCTAAGACCAGCCAGAGACTCTAGACATCTGCCTGTGTGTTGTGTGTGTGTGTGTGTGTGTGTGTGGCTTCACACGTGTCCTCTACTCCTCTGATTGTCTTTCTGTTCTGTACTTTTTAGGTATAATAATTTACAATTTATTTGCATGTTTATAGATTGATGTTTGACAGATGTCAAAACCCTCAAGTTCGTTGGCAATGCAGCAATATTCATGTATACACACTCTTTCACACTTTCACAGTCATAGCATTTAAAATTCTACACGCACTAGAAAAATGAATATGCTTTATCTAAGCATTAAAATTGTGGCAGCAGATTACAAGCAATATTATTAATTAAATATAACAAATTAGAATTTTATAATAATTAATTAAATTATTCCTTAAAAGTTAACCATTTAAAATGAGTAAAGTTTACACCAAAAAAAATTTAACAAAATATCTCACTAACAGACAGATGTCAAAGATTAATTAAGAACTCTTTATTTTATATTGCCAACATTAAAGACACCTGATGTTAACAAGCAGAATCACTGAAGGAGAAAACTGTCATTTTAAAACAAACACTGATCACCATAATGGTGACTTAAATGTATGTTTTTTGGTGGTTGTTGTAAGTTTTACTCATTTTGAATGGTTAACTTTTAAGGAATTAATTTGATTAATTATTACTCAATTCTAATTTGTTAAATTTAATTAATAATATTGCTTGTAATCTGTTGCCACAATTTTTTTTGATTAGATAAAGCACATTAATTTTTACAGTGCAGCCATGAAATCCATTTCCTGTGTTCTCACTTCCTGTAGTTGTCAGCCTGTGTCTGAACGTTTTGAACTTTAGAGCCAAACTGTATTTAAAACCTAAACGACATGCATCAGCAACACCACTTCCTGTCGTCACTTCCTGTGGACGCCACAGTTAGCAGATCCATCATTCCTCAAGCTCTTGTTCCTCCGAGCTTCTGCGTCTCTCATTAACTTTCAAAGCACACATGAGGAGAGGTAATTTCATGACTGTGCACTGCAATCTCCTCTCAGCCTCCAGGCATAGCATGTGCCATTAATTAAAACTGTGCTAATGTCTAGTAGCAGGGGGAAGAAACACAATACTTTTTTTTCAGACAGTCATAATTTCACCTTTCATGTGCCGAGACGCATATGCTCCATTATTACCTAGCCTTATCGCAGTTGTACCGGCAAAAAGCAAAAGCGTGTCTGCATTTTCATGGTTTATTCATGGTGCGCGTGTTCGTACAGTCGTTGAAGGATTTTCTAGGTTTTTGTGTCAAACAGACAAATCTTTTAAAACCCCCGCAGTCTTGTGCCTCAAACAACTGCTCTTTGTAGTTTCAACATTGTTTTCTGGTCAGAATTGGGATTATCATTCCTTCCTAGTCCTTTGCTATTCCATTATGAATTTCATTCATAAACCTTTGTCTGGACTCATTATTGTATGATTACATCCACCTGTGTCTCATTTTGTTCATGTCTGTGTATTTAAGCCCTGTGTTTTCTCTTACTCTTTGCAAAGTCTCGAGTGCGCTATCTTGTTTCCCTGGTCTATGGTCTGTCCTATGTCATGTGTCATATGTTTATGGTCTATGTCCTATGTCCTGTGGTCTATGTCCTATGGTCTATGGTCTGTCATATAGTCTGTCCAATGTCCTACTGATCTATGGCCTATGGTCTGTGTCCTATGGTCTGTGTCCTGATGGTCTGTGTCCTGATGGTCTGTGGTCTATGTCATATGGTCTATGTCCTATGTCCTAAGTCCAATGGTCTATGGTCTATGTCCTCTGTCCTATGGTCTATGTCCCATGGTCTATGGTCCATGGTCTTTGTCATATGGTCTATGTCCTATGGTCTACGTCCTATGGTCTATGTCCGGTGGTGTACGTCCTATGGCCTATGTCCCATGGTCTGTGGTCTATGTCCTATGGTCTGTCCTATGTCCTATGTCTTATGGTCTATGTCCTATGTCGTATGGTCTATGGTCTTTGTCCTATGTCCTCTGGTCTATGGCCTGTGGCCTATTTCCTGATGTCCAATGGTGTATGGTCTGTGGTCTATGTCCTATGTCCTATGGTCTATGTCCTCTGTCCTATGGTCTATGTCCCATGGTCTATGTCCCATGGTCTATGTCCCATGGTCTATGTCCCATGGTCTATGTCCCATGGTCTATGTCCCATGGTCTATGTCCCATGGTCTATGTCCCATGGTCTATGTCCCATGGTCTATGTCCCATGGTCTATGTCCCATGGTCTATGTCCCATGGTCTATGTCCCATGGCTCTATGTCCCATGGTCTATGTCCCATGGTCTACGTCCTGATGGTCTATGTCCTGTGGTGTACGTCCTTGGCTATGGTCTGTGTCCTATGGTCTGTCATATGGTCTATGTCCAATGGTCTATGGTCTATGTCCTCTGTCCTATGGTCTATGACCCATGGTCTATGGTCCATGGTCTATGTCCTATGGTCTATGTCCTGTGGTCTAGATCCTATGGTCTGATGTCCTGTGGTGTATGTCCTATGGTCTCTCCTGTGGTGTACGTCCTATGGTCTATGGTCTGTGTCCTATGGTCTGTGGTCTATGTCATATGGTCTATGTCCTGTGGTGTACGTCCTATGGTCTATGGTCTGTGTCCTATGGTCTGTGGTCTGTCATATGGTCTATGTCCTATGTCCAATGGTCTATAGTCTATGGCCTATGTCTTATGGTGTATGGTCTGTGGTCTATGTCCTATGGTCTATGTCCTATGTCTTATGGTCTATATCCTATGGTCTATGTCTTGTGGTCTATGTCCTATGGTCTATGTCCTATGTCTATGTACTATGGTCTATGTCCTATAGTCTTTGGTCTATGTCCTATGGTCTTTGGTCTATGGTCTGTGTCCTATGGTCTTTGGTGTATGGTCTGTGTCCTATGGTCTTTGGTCTATGGTCTGTGTCCTATGGTCTTTAGTCTATGGTCTGTGTCCTATGGTCTTTGGTGTATGGTCTATGTCCTGATGGTCTATGTCCTATAGTCTTTGGTCTATGTCCTATGGTCTTTAGTCTATGGTCTGTGTCCTATGGTCTTTGGTGTATGGTCTATGTCCTATGGTCTATGTCCTGATGTCATATGGTCTATGGTCTTTGGTGTATGTCCTATGGTCTATGGTCTATGTCCTATGGTCTTTGGTGTATGTCCTATGTCCTATTGTCTATGGTCTATGTCCTATGGTCTATGTCCTATGTCATATGGTCTATGGTCTTTGGTGTATGTCCTATGGTCTATGGTCTGATGTCCTATGGTCTTTGGTGTATGTCCTATGTCCTATTGTCTATGGTCCTATGTCCTATGGTCTATGGTCTATGTCCTATGGTCTATGGTCTCAATCTCCTGCCCATTTCCGTTTCCCTATGTCTGTCCTGTTGGTTCATTTAAATGATTTTTTTACACACACTCACACAATAATTATTTCACAATAATTATTAAATAATAAACTTCTGATGAATATTTAATTAATATTTATTATAGTGTGCACCTTCATTTAGTGTGATATTTAATTTAGATTATATATATATATATATATATATATATATATATATATATATATATATATATATAAACTTTCTAGATTGTATAGCCCTTTCAAATCCTTAAATATTTTATCTTTGAAAACTAATGTTAAGGCCATAACGCTGATAACCATGAAAACAGTGATATGAGCTGTCCATGGTGCTGAAATCAATGCCTTCGTTCTCCACTGGTGCTCTCCAAGGTGCTGAAAGGACTCAGTGGCCCAGACCAAATCATGTTTGTGTGTTAGACCAAGACGTTCCCCAGCATGTGTGTTTTTCAGTGCTTGCATTGTTGGCATGCGTGCCTTTACCGCTGTGTTGTTGTTCCTACGTATGTTCGTGTAGGTGGACACCCGTGAACGGATGTAGACGTGGCTTTCTCTGCGTGTGTGGGAAGGCAATCAACCATAATTGGCTACATTCTCCTCACCATCTGGTCCAATTAGAAGCTGTGATTTCCATCATAGTGTGGGCACAGATATCGGCCAGAGGGCCTCCAGCCCAAAATGCCAACATTATTTTTCGGCGTTCCAAGGTTACTGAATCAAAGACGTTATTTGTTTGAGATAACACAATATAAAATTGTGTATCGTTTCATATCGCAGAAAAACCAAACGTTGCAATGTTTCCAATATAGAAACCATAAAATACATCTTAAGTGGCTTTTCTATTATTTAGCATTCTGGACGTGGTTGTATTTGTCTGAGGCGTCCAGTGATCTTCTACCGGGCCAGACTGCCCTCACAGGTCACTGGTCCTCAGTGGCTCTTCATTCTGTAACCAAGTCTGAAGCCTCTAACCCAACTGAAAGTTCCTCACCATGGTGATAATGACTGCACTGCCCTTTCCCCACCTTTTGATCCGTGTCAACGGGGCTGGACTGCATCGCTGCCGGTTCAGGCACCGACTCTGACATTTAAAAGAGTAAACGTTCGAGAGGATGCCGAACACCCCATTAATGTCAGCCGTTGGCAAACATTTGCTTCATTCATCCACGTTTCAAGACATGATGAGATTTTAGTTGGAGTTATTCTGTAGATTATTATTGTATTGCTGGAGAAATGGATTTTGTCTCTAAGAATAGATTAGGTGGGCCAGCTTTATATTCAACTGATGTCTTTTAAAAAAAACTTGAAGCACAACAGTAGGTTCTTTGTTTTACCATATAAAGAGAAGCACAAGGTTAGCCTTTGAATCTAAATTTGCAATTCATGACTGTTTGACAGTTGTCTTGGAATTAAATTGGGCTGCTCTTTCAATGTGACATAGTGTATTATCCATTTAATAACATTTGGATTCTTGCCTGTCCATGGCAAAAGGCATAACAAAACCCTATTCTTGAGTAATTATTAAAAATAGAAAGCGCTAACTAAACCTTGAGGTGAAAATTGGGTTAGGTTTTTATGTTTTATTCAGCAATCAGGATATATAGGTATCAGTGAAACATGCTAACTGTGATTTTTCAAGAATTTATGTATGAATTTTCATGTTTATTATTTTACTCTTAAAGGGATAGTCACTTTGAACATAATTTTTGATATGTTTTAGCTTGCCTCAAGGGCGTCCAAGATGTAGGTGTCTTTGTTTCCACAGTATTTTCAATTTTGATATTTTTAGGTTAAACCGTTCTTGTCTGTCATTCATATAATGAGGTCTATGGGGTCCACCTCAAAGAGCATGCACAGAGAAGTCCAAATTAAACATGATTTAATGACTCGTAAATGTAAGTACACATTGATGGCCTAAGACACGAAACGAGTGGTTTGTGTGAGAAAACGAACAGTATTTATATTGTTTTTACCTCTTGTAACCACAGCCACGTCCAAGTGATCTGAAGGCACGGGCGCTTCGGTCTGCGCAAGTGCCGGAAAGTGCCGTAAGTGATCCCTCACATGGTTGCGGAAAAAAAAATTAATGTTGCCTGTTGATATATCAAAATCGTCTTCCATTGTAATTTCCTGTATATCTAAATATGTTTAGATCTTCACGGCTCTTTAAGGTGGACCCCATATACCTCCATTATATGACTGACAGACAAGAACGGTTTGACCTAAAAATGTCAAAATTGAAAATACTGTGGAAACAAATACACCTACATCTTGGATGCCCTTGAGGTAAGCTAAACCATATCAAACATTAATTTCAAAGTGAACTATCCCTTTAACAGGTCTTCAATCAGAACCGAATTATAAAACATGTATTTATTTATTTAATTTGTTTGATTTATTTTAGCCTTGACCCAGGTTTGTTCAACCTAACAACCTAACAGAACCTAACTATGAAACAATGTTTTAATATAAACATTTATTTATTTCACATTTATTTATTTATAATTGTTTTTTCAACCTCGATCACACTTAATACATCTCTGCACGCAGTGTGTTTATCCGTGGAGTTTATACACAAAAATGAGTTTTTACGTGCGTTATACGCATGGGTTGGTTATAGGTTTAGTAGTGGTGTGGGGTGCATGTGTATTACACGGAAATGATCTGCGTTATCATATACACGTAAAAACAAATTTTTGTGTATAAATTGCACGACTTAGAAAATCACAAATGCGTGCTATAGAGACGCATTTACGTGAGAACAGACTGATTACTTTTACCCTTGACCCAGGCCTGAAAAGCAGAACATAATTATAAAATGTATTATTTCTAGGGCTGTCAAACGATTAATCGCGATTAATCGCATCCAAAATAAAAGTTTGTGTTTACATAATATATGTGGGTGTACTGTGTATAATTATTTTGTATGTATATATATATATATATATATATATATATATATATATATATATATATATATATATATATATATATATATACACATGCATGCATATATACTGTATATACATGAAAATATTTATTTATTTAAATATATACAAGCATGTGTATGTATTTATATATATAAAATAATTATACTCAGTACACCCACATATATTATATAAACACAGACTTTTATTTTGGTTGCGATTAATCGTGATTAATCGCTTGACAGCCTTAATTATTTAATATATTTATTTATTTACAAATGAGCCAGGCCCTCAATCAGAACCTGATTATGAATCATATTTATTTATGAATAAATGAATCAATCAATCAATTGAGCCTTCACATACCAAAATAAAAAAATGTTGAAATCTTTTCCCATGAAATAAAATTGAACCACTGGTACAAAAAAGTGCCTGAAGTTAAAGACACAGCCTTATATAAATGAAAAGAGAATGCTCTATTAATTTAGAGTAGTGTGTTGCAGTGACAATTGATTTGCAAACCAACACTATGTTATAGCCTATGTATCTGCAGCTAATTGCATTGCCTTTCTAATTTCAAAAAGTTATGAAATTATCATGAACGGTAATTATGCTGCACAGCTTGAAACAAAAGGCAATTAGCATAACTAAAAGTGTGAGTGGGATTTGTGCTCAGTGAATCCTTATGCCAGATCTTGTCACTTTAGATTTTGAATAATCACTCCTAAGAAAATCTAAATAATGGCTACTTATTTACGTTCATTTTTTTATTTAATTTTATATTTCATTTTATTTTGCACAGTCATTTTTTAGAGCCCATTACACATAGACATTATGGGCTGTCAGATATATTGTTATTGGAAAACAGCCATCAGGTTTTGGCAGTTTGTTGTAAAAATCTCACCAAATGCCACAGAGTTTGTGGGCTTTGGAAGGAGCTTTGAGTATAGAGCTGAGGTTAGAGGACCACCATCCAAATCCAGACCCATTTCTTTCTTTTTCAGTCAGAGAATCATTAATCAAAATTAAATGACCACAAAAAGCATTTTGTTCTCCACACAGAGAGAATGAGAATCTTTAGCAGCATACTGTATGGAATGAAACGGTCTGTTTATTCTGCACAGATAAATCTTTGTCTGCTTTTCATGGCCATTATAAGAACCATAATGATAAATATGTCATATATGGACTTTTAGGCCTAGTGTTTTGCAAATGTGACTGAATTTGAAGGAAAGTTAAGGGCCAAAACTTAAAATTCTGTAGTTATTTGCTCACCCTCATGTTGTTTCAAACCTGTATGAGTTTATTTCTTTTGCTGAATGCAGAAAAATATATTATAAAGAATGTTGGTAACAGTTGATGGACCCCATTCGACTTAAATACATGGAAGTCAATGTGGACCATCAAATGTTTGGATATCCATATTTTTCAAAATATATTCTTTTGTGTTCAACAGAAGAAAGAAACTCATACAGGTTTGGAACAACTTGAGGGTGAGTAAATGATGACAGGATTTCCATTTTTTGGGGTGAACTATCCCTTTAAGACTGCTTCAGTTTCTTCCTAGTAGAGCACCAATGTGCGACTGTCCCTTTATGTTGTAGCCTAATAAAGACTGCAGTAATGCAGCGTAATAATAATGTATTTTGGGCTCCTCTTCTCCTTATGGTCATTTGAAGATATTCTGAAAGGACGATAACAAATCTGTGCTGAATATTTTTCTGCGCCGATACTCATCAGTCGACGCTCACGGAGAAAACATTTTCCCACGTGCTCGGATTTCTCGGATTCCTTTTCACGAGCTCCTTCACCCTTCCTGGTTTCCTGTGAGGATTTCCTCACAGACTTCTCCTTTAATTTAATTTTACGCTCCATTAAGAAGAAGCGAAGGTGTTAGCGGGTGATTTGCGGACTTCTCAGCAGGAAGTGCAGAAGGAGACGGAGAGGTTTATTTTAATCCCATGAATGGAAATGAGCGCTTTTACCGTCACTTTTACCTCAGACCTCGCTGACAGTTTAGGACTTGCTAGCAATTGAAATGGTTCACTTTAGATTTTGTCTATCTATCTGTCTGTCTGTCTGTCTGTCTGTATCTATCTGTCTGTCTGTCTGTCTGTCTGTCTGTCTGTCTGTCTGTCTGTCTGTCTGTCTGTCTGTCTGTCTGTCTGTCTGTATCTATCTGTCTGTCTGTATCTGTCTGTCTGTCTGTATCTGTCTGTCTGTCTGTCGTCTGTCTGTCTGTCTATATCTATATATCTGTCTGTCATTCTGTCTCTCTCTGTCTGTCTGTCTATCATTCTGTATCGGTCCGTCTGTCTGTCTGTCTATCTGTCTGTCTGTCTGTCCGTCCGTCCGTCCGTCCGTCTGTCTGTCTGTCTGTCTGTCTGTCTATCATTCTGTATCTATCTATATATCTGTCTGTCATTCTGTCTGTCTGTCTGTCTGTCTGTATGTCATTCTATCTATCTATCTATCTATCTATCTATCTATCTATCTATCTATCTATCTATCTATCTATCTATCTATCTATCTATCTATCTATCTATCTATCTATCTATCTATCTATCTATCTATCTATCTATCTATCTATCTATCTATCTATCTATCTATCTATCTATCTATCTATCTATTCAAAGAAAATCTACACATTAGTTAACAAACGTAATTGAGCTCGTTCTCCATGTTGTGGTCCTGCTGCGTGTTTTGTTTAGAGCCGATCTCGCCGGGTGCATTTCCACAGTCAACAACCTGTTTAATAGGCTTGTGCTTTATTTGCACGTTCCCCTGCTGATTATAAACTGACGGGCATCAGATGTACACAAGATTATTTTGTTTACTTCACCCATTCAAAACAGCAGGTCGACAAATAGCTTTGACTACCTTGCACTTGTTCGGGACCGTAGCCAAAATGGCGGGTGACTGCGGCCCCCAAGTCTCTCTGCTCCTACAGGAACAAGAGAGAGTCTGGCACCCTCATCCCATCCTATTTTCCGTTCGCCATTGAATATGCAATTTCATACAAGCTGGTTAAATAAACGGAGCCTCTAAAAACATGTTTCGTCTGTGTTTGGGACGTGCGTCGATCCATGGTTATTTACAGTGGTTCCCGTTGTGCATCTACATCAGCTCCAGAGCAAATTGCTCCCTTGTGTGTTTTCCTGTTTGAGCAGTGGGGGTTACAGACTCACATCGTCCCTGTTGACAGTGTTTGGTCATATTCCACGGGTTTGTTGTTGATGCGGTTCATATGCTAGTTCAATAATGTGACATCCAGCTGGATAACTCACCCATTTGCAGAAATCAATGGAATATGCAATTGTGATTTTCCAAATGGTCACGCAGGAAGGCTGACTGTTGCATCAGCCAGTTAGTTCATAGTGGATCGGAAAAACTTGTGCTAAACATGAAAAACATGGACCTTTTTGTGGTTTATTTTAGTCGCACAAACTCGAAAATGTTGATCAAGTTAAGCCTTAGGGACTTATTAATGCATGTTTATGACAGGTTGTGTTGTCTTAGTATGTCAAGTTGTCATGACAAAGACACTGACAGGTTATGATGTATTGGTTTATGTCAAGGTGTCATAACAAAGACATCTCACACAATGTATATTTGCATTAAAAATGTCATAACGGAGCGAATGACACTTAATGACAGTTGTCATAAACATGCATAAAACTTCCTTCATATTCATAACAAATGTCATGTCATGGTTATGAAACTGTCATGTTAGTCTTATGCACACCCCTTCAAATGTTACCCGAAAGATCTGACTTTCTTTATTCCATGGAACAAAAAGGCCAGTAACATATCAAGTTATCACTTCTTGATGGGCCACTTTTGAAAATGTGCATGCACAAATACAATTTTCATTTAATTTAATTATTTATTTTAATTTAGTTTAGTATTTTATTTTATTTTATTTTTGCTTGACAATCCCTGCTGGGCAATCATAAAAAAATTGTTCAACTGAAAAGAGAAAGTCGTGCAGGTTTGGAGTGATGCGAGCGTGAGAAAAATGATAAAAACTAGGCTGTCAAACGATTAATTCGATTAATCGCATTCCAAAATAAAAGTTTGTGTTTACATAAAATATGTGGGTGCACTATGTATAATTATTTTGTATAAATATATAAATACACACACATGCATGTATATTTAAGAAAAAAATATTATTTATATATAAAATATTTATATTTATATATAATATAAATGATAAATAAATCTATATACAGTATATACATTAATATTTCTTAAATATGTACAGGCATGTGTGTTTATTTATATATATACAAAATAATTATACCCACATATATTATGTAAACACAAACTTTTATTTTGGATGCGATTAATCAGCGATTAATCGTTTGACGGCTAATAAAAAAAGCTAATAAAAAGCTAATAAAAATTTTCATATTTTGGTTAACTATTCCTTTAAAAAAATGAAAATTGCTACTCTGAATGATTTTCCTCCTCCCCTAGAGAAGTAGCTATAAAAGAGAGCAAAACAGTCATGTGATAGAGGAGAAATAGAAAAGAAAGGAAAAGTGCCCCTAATAACAGATACACTCAAAATCAGTGGTTCAAAAATATGGGGGAAAGTGACTCTTCTTGTCTGATCTATAATTGCTTCAATCGCTGATATCTGGATTTCGAGTGTTTTGTATTGATCTTTAACATACAATGTTTTGTATCAGGATAATTGGACTTGAATATTTTTAACTGAATGCCTAAGTTTGAGAACATGTGAGAAAGGTGCAAAAACAAGAGATAAAATAGAAGTGAAACCTGACATGAGGTAATCCAGTGCTAATAATTACTGACGTGGAGGTGAAGGAAGGTGCAGATCTGAGATGAGATCGCTCTCTGTGTTAAGAGTTAAGTGTGCATGTTTTAAAGCACTGATAAAACAACCCTTCTCAGCTGATAGGAGAGACAAATGTGCATAAAGATGGGAGAGAGAATAGGTAGGAAGCAGACAAAAAGACAACAAAAACACAATCTTTCCTACTTACAAGAACGTTATTGTTGAGTAAGATGCTAGAAGGTTAGCCATCAACTACTGTATAATTAAAGTAATTACTAAAACCCAAATCAGTTAAATACCCAATAGTTGGTTCTGTGGTCTGAAAATGATGCGTTATGGTGGTCCTTCTTGTGATTCTGATGGTCTTGTAGGTTCAGGACCACAGAAAACCATCATTCAAGAAACTACAAGAAATCATTCATCATTTTCAGCCCTAAGACCTAAACTATAGAAACCATTAGATTGGAGGTGGTTCTTATGTAATCTCAAGATTGAAGGTTTTTCTACTCTCGACTTGCTAATCATTTCTAGGTGGAAGTTTATTCTATGCCTGAATTTAATGGTCTTATTGTATTTAGGGGCTGTTTACATGACAACTAAAAACTAAACTTTTTATGCATTTTGGCCGTTCATTGATACGACGACTGTGTTTTGGGGTCCTGGAAATGCGAAATTTTTGGTTTCAAAGTGCACGTTTTTGAAAATGATACAGTTATCATCTCCCGTCTAAACTACAAAAACGTGAATTTTTGAAAACTGTGAGACCATGCGCATGAGTATTGCATGTTCAGTCTTTAGAAGCGTAGTGTTTCTTTACAAAGTGACACCGCCAACTAGTTTTCCGAAAGCATCGTCAGCCAACTATGGTCTCAAGTTCCGTCATGATCAGCGTAGTCTGAGTCGGTGTTTCCCGAAACAATCGTTCCCACGAACATTCGCAAAGAGCATCCCAAAGTTGTGTGGTCTGAACGACAGCTCTCGACTTGTGGTTAGAGGCATAGTTTCTATATTGCATCACATTTGGACGTAATAAATCCTTATCTTAAGCAAAATATGCAAGCTGATATTCAGTACAACCGGTGCCTTTTATTTACAATACATACAAATGTAATTCTCGTCTTTTAGTTTTTGAAGAGTGCGCATGTTCGAACGTGCTCTACTATGTAAGAACGAGCCAAATATTGAGTCTGGTAATTATGGAAGCTTGTTTCCGCCACTGAATAAAAAATAAATAAATAAATAATTGCGACTTATCTCACAATTGCGAGATGTCAGAATTGTGAGAAGTAAAGGCGCAATTGTGAGATATAAAGTCCGAATTGCGTAATATAAAGTTGCAATTCTGAGAAAAAGACAGAATTGCGACTTTTATCTCACAATTCTGACTTTTTTTTCTCACAATTGCGAGTTTACATCTCGCAATTCTGATTTTATAACACATAATTGCAAGTTTATATGTCGAAATCTTTTCGAGTTATCAGGCCAGTTCTTTGGGGGAAAAAAGACTAACTTTTTCCCCTCAGAATAGTTTCTATTCTGACTTTCAATTCTGACTTTATATCATTCATTTCTGACTTTAACACACAAATGCGACTTTATATCTCGCAATTCCCACTTTATATCTCTGCAATTCTGACTTTATAACACGCAATTGACTTTATATTATGCAATTCTGACTTTATATCTCGCAATTCTGAGTTTAACACGTAATTCGGACTTTATATTCCGTAATTCTGACTTTATATCTCGCAATTTCTGACTTTATAACGCAATTCTGACTTACTGTAATATCTCGCAATTGTGACTTTATATCTCGCTTAATTCTGACTTTATATCACACAATTCTGAGAAATAAAGTCAGAATTGTGAGATAAAAAGTCGCAATTACCCTTTTTTATTTTTCATTCTGTGGCGCGGAAACAAGCTTCCATAGGTCATAAAGCAAAATAACTGAGAACAATTAGAAATAGTCCTCAGATGACAGTTTTATTAAAAGTAGTTATTACTCCACCACGTGCAAACCAACGTTGTTGAACGAGACGTCGCCGACATGGGTTTTCGGAACAGTCGTGACTAGCTAGTTGATTTATCCAATCGATGCATCGTACTATGCTAGTGAAGCAGTGAACTAAATAGTTGTACGGGAAACGCACCCCTGGCATGCAGAACATTATGTCTCTGAGTCGTTTTCGCGGATCAGAGTGAACGGGATGGTTTTAGCTTGGTGTCCTCTATACGTGAATAATTCAAAAGAAAAAACGTCGTTTTTGGTACATCGTAAACGTCCCCTTAATGGGTGTCCAATCCTACTCCTTCGAGGGCCAATTTTTTTAGTTATTGCTTGTGATGTTCCTAATTTGTAAATCACTTATACTCACGCTAAATTAATGTCCGAGATTGAAGATTTGCTTGCCCCTGATTCTGATGGTCTTGGGGTGAGAGATGGCTCCTCTAATCCTGATTGTTATGGTCTAATATTTTCTTATATTAACCTATTATTATACTAATAGGTTCTTCTAGGCATGATTCTAATGGTCTTATAGTGTCTACATCGATTAGGTTCTTCTGATTGTAAAATTGTTGTTTATAGAGTGATGGTTCATTGTGGTCATGAGTGCAAGACCCACAAAATCAAGATGATCTTGAACTTTCTATTTATTGATTTTGATGTTCCTCATTCGTAGTCATTTTGTATAATTAACAGTTTTGCACTGTAGCATTTTCCCAGTCTTTTACCGTTAAAAATCACGATGATTTTTTACAGTGTAATGGTCTTATGGCTTCTAGATGTTTTGTGAGTCCACCTACATGGTTTTCCAGCCTACTGTTTCCGTTATTGTAATGCTATGCATATAAATAAAATAAAAACCAGTGGGACTGAGCACATACAGATTGTAAGAGCCTGGGGAGATTGTGGGGTGGGAAGGGGAGGGATAAATTAAATCAAGGCAGTGGTAATGCTCTTAAGTGCAGAGATAGTGGCATCTAACTTCTGTCCACTTAGACCGCACACAGAGGGGACCCTGCTGGGCGTATCAGTTTAGGACTTGATAATGTATAAAGGGATTAAACTGGGATTAAGCTATACATCTCCAATGCAAGAAGTTGCTTGGGAGGGAAGAAAAAGACCCAAGAAGATACCTGTTAAATATGATACGCCTACAAGCACTATGTGGAGAGACTGGGGATTTTAGAAGTGTTTCAGCTTTTGGACACACCGTTGCCTACGAGGACGGCACTTGGATTTGTGTATTTCACAGAAGTGTTTATCCACAGTAACTTTATAATGCATTTTTTATCAGTTTGTGTGTTCCCTGGGAATCCAAGCTATTATTTTGACGCGCTATGTATTATTCCAGTGTGACTCTCTCTATAGGATGTGTACTGTAAATCACTTTTTATCAGAACAGAAACAGTATAAAGGGGAGTTGACAGCACAATTTCTGTCACATTTCATTGCTGTTTTAAAATATGTTATCAAAACTTTTATCACATTCTCATCCTAGGGCATAATATAGGGATGCTTTTGACTATGCGTATACATCCAACGTTCATAGCACCCTTTAGCGTCAATATAACCAACCCGATCTCAGCGGGAATTCGTACGAATTTTATGAGTTGGTTGATTTGTAACAATTCGTACGACCTCACTCGTAAGAATTAGTACGAATTAGACCCCGCCCCTAAACCTACCCATCACATGGGTTTAGAGGTTGTGAGGTTGTACGAATTAGTATCAATTAGCCACTTTTTTAATCACTCGTACGAATTCGTACAAATTGGTCTTGAGATAGCGTTGATATAACACGCTTCGGTTATGGGTAGGTTTAGTTCTGGGGTAGGGTTAGGGTTAGACCACTAGGAGGTGCTTTCTGGCCCATATATATCTGCGTCTCATACTGTATTGATGCGAAAGGGTGCCATGTGCGTTGGACTGTAGACGAAAGCGTCAAAAGTGATAGTATATGACACCTTGGGATGAGACCGGGCTCAAACTTTTCCTTAAAGCTACACCGTTTTGTTTTTGTTTTTTACCCCCATCTATTGGTGAAAAGGTATATGACCAAGTGAATAATATTTTCTGTTCCTCTCAATTCCCATTACATTTTAACTCCTACGGTGGCCGATGTAGTCCAAGATTAACATGGCTTCCAGTTCTGACCTCTGTCCATGAAGTGTTAACTCAAACGTAAACGCGAAAGGCGAAGCTTGAATTAACGGGTATGTCCCTCTTTGGCTAATGTACTTTCAAGATGGAGAGGGCAACATGGCGACCCCGACATTAGAACCCCTTACCCGTATGTATTTTCAATGGCATATTATACACTCACGAGAATACTTTATTACTTGAATGAAGTAAATATACATTAATGAGCACATATATTTTAGAAAGAAGTGTTTTTAGCTAAGAATAAACTAAAATAGTTACACAGTGTAGCTTTAAAATAAGGGGATTTTGTTTTTACTCGTTCAAGTTGCCTAATGTCTATTCGCCCACACAGAAAATAGCTTCCTGGAGGTGTTTCCAAGATGGCTACTTAGTCTCGGCCTTGCATTAAAGGAACTTTGGATGTTAGATTTCTAATGAATTACTACATTAAAATACTTCTTTATGTATAATGGTATAAGATGGGCTGTAAAAAAGTCATGAGGTCTAGCTAAACAGTGAGGAATGCACAAACTAGCTGGTGCAGAGATATCAGCCAACACACTAATATTCATGCACACAGACAGAGCAGTTCTGCCTTACAGAGTAAGACACTGGCTGTCACAACACAATAAAGCGAGTAGGGGAAGGCCACAACACAAGCCACGAGAGAGCGAGAAAGAGGGCAGCAGAGGTCATGTCTGGGGAAAAAAAAAAGCTGTACAAAAGCATTGCTCATGAAGGAATTGATTTCACATTCTTGTATGACTGCCAAGTAGAAAACAAAGAATACAGCTTTTTCTCAAGTCCCTGTTGGGACAGGACAGCACAGATACTACTGCATAAATGCACACACACACATACTGAAGCCTCAAACTTGTATTATGTATGTGATTTATTTTAGGGAAATGAGTCATGTGCTGCTTTCTAAAGCAAGCATTACTATAACTATTGCTCATAGCGTATTAAACTTTGACATGTAACTCATCCCACACCATTTGTACTTCAAATATGAATGATACCTCGAATTGGGAGGCTTGATGAGCACAGGTGTTTTGTAACTTTTTAAGTGATTAAAATGTGAATTTATACTCTAGAATTACATGTAGACTTGGGGTTGGCTTTTTGAACACCCTAGGTCAGTGATTCCCATGGGGGGATCCATGCCCTAGGGCAGGGATGGGCAACTTTTGTCCTGGAGGGAAACTGAGTTTAGCTCCAATCCTAACCAAAAAGTCACCTGACTGTAGCCTTAGGCCCTGTTTACACGAGAACGCTCACGGGTGAAAACGTAAAAATATTTTTATCGGATGTGCCTTTCGTTTACTCGGCGACGGCGTTTTTGAGGCTTAAAAACGCAAAAAAGTGAAACCACCCTCCAGAGTGGAAATCTTAAAACGCTCCACCGCTGCGTTCTCGTGTAAACGGTAAAAACGCAAAAGTCTGCTTGACTGTGAAGTTTGTACGCAGGCGCGTGGACTTGGTTGTGTTGTAGTATGCACTCCTAGACGCCTGAAGTGCATACTACATTGAATTTCACACACTTTTGCTTGCCACCGTCGCACGCGGATTTCCCACACAAAACGCTCGTCTAAACGCAGAATGAAAAGTGATGTACGTAACGCCACTTTTGCGTTTTCTCTTCAGAATCGTTTCCGTGTAAACATAGCCTTAGTAATCCTGAAGATATTGATTAGATTGTTCAGGTGTGTTTGATTGGGTTTGGAGCTACACTTTTCAAGACACTGGGCCTTCTTCCATAGGGCAAGGGTCTCAAACTCAGTTCTTGGATGGCCACTGCCCTGCAGAGTTTAGTTTCAATCATATTACACGATTGATCCAGCTAATCAAGGGCTGTGTCTGAAACCTACCCCTATACCTTTAAATATCCATAATGCACTGTGATCTCGCATGAATTTGTTGGTCCAATGTGGCTACAGTGTAATACGTTCAGGTATACGTTTATATATATCTATAGGTTTAAACAGTTTCCATGACAGAGTTTAAAAAAATTATTTTTCATCTTACCACTGAAGGAAGTACATGAACTTTCACACTACATGGTAGCTTTCTAAAGTTGATACTTGATAACAGTTTATCCCAGAGCAAAGGCTTCCAGTAACTTTACTTTGAACTATTTGTGATAAACTAAATTATGCAATCCTTTCAAACTCTTCTTTGCGAGAACTTCTAATGGGCATGATCAATCCGAATTCTTCTTCTTTAATTATTTTTGTTCCATTTTAAAACCCAACCATACTTAAAAAAACAACAAAAAACCTGTCTCTTCTCTATCTCAATTTTCAGCTCATAATGCTCCAATTATCTCTAAGAGCCCATTTGCGCAGCACATGGTTCCCACAAGAGTTTTCCTCTAATAAATATCTATGAATGTGCACCTGTCAGAATTAAACCAAATGCTATTGATAAATAGATTTTAAAATATAATTTAAAACAAATCATTGCCTGAATTGCTGGCGTGTCGTTCTATTCGCTGAATTAATCAAGTATTTCAGCTGCAATAGATACAATGAGCATGTCACAAAGCAGGAGACTATGATTAGCACATTGTTGTATGTCTACAGAAGTAATGGTCTGCATTATTAAAAATGTTCCTACTGTAAATGTTGTTATAGAGTGAAACATAGGTTGTTTGACTGTCAAAAGAAATACAGTAACAGTTTGTGAGTTTAAGCCTCCTGTGATCCCTTAGTTCCCATTAGTCTCATTAGATCGTATTCTTGTCATTTTAGCTACATTTTATTGATGATTTGATCTTATTGATGTTGCTTCTGAGTATTTGTGAAGTAAATTCACCTATAAGATGCTGAATTCTGCATTATTGATGATGATATTAAATGATATTAAAAGTGAGGTTTTGATGTAAATGGGGCATCCGTCACATATTTTAGGTGTGCTAATTAGCGACTTATAAAAGCTGTCAAAGTGATAATTGTTGTTGATAACTGTGAAATAAACCGAATAATGTGATGGGAATTGAGAATATGATCGTGGCTTCAGGCCAAATGGTTTGAAGATTAAGTTGCAATGGAATTATTGACAAATCTGGAGTCTTTTTCCCAGTCCAGATGGTACTCAGTGGACTGTTTACTTCAAAGCCAGGTGTATCTTGCTGGGTCAACTTCCTTCCTTTTCATAACTGTTTATTAACTGTTGTTTTTGTAATATTATGTCTTCTTGATCTTATCACATTATGAAAATGGTACTCATGTAATATGCATGACATAATTATTTGGGTCTCTTACATATGCAAAATTGCTAATTAAATATGCAACGATTACAGAGAACAACAAGGAGACTTTATAGACCTAGTTGATGAAGAAAGTGTTCGAGAAGAAGAAAGGAAATGGAAAGGGGAAAAGAAAAGAGAGAAATGCAGGGAAAACATGGATGAAGCAAAATTAAAGGAAGGAAGAGGGGGAAGGAGAAGCCAAGGTAGAAAGGGTGATAAGGAAGAATTAATATGGGGAAGGGGAAGGGAATGGAAGTGAAGGGAAGGGGAAAGGGAAGGGAAGTGAAGGGGAAGGGAATGGAAGTGAAGGGAAGGGGAAGGGAAGGGAAGTGAAGGGAAGTAAGGGGAAGGGAAGGAACAAGGTAAAAAGTCTGTAGGGCGAGGAAGAAATGGTAAATTAACAATAATTTATTTAGTTTTTGAGGAAAACAGGCATGGAAAAGAAAGACAGACAAAAACTATGGACTAGAAGACAAGGAAAACAAAAGGACAAAAGAAGTAACTAAACCATAGATGTCAGGGAAAAAAAGAAAATGTGAAAGGAAAGGCAAAAAACACAGGAAGGAAATACAGTTAAGGTAGAGAGGAAATTAAAGACCAAGGAAGGGGGAATAGGGAAGAATTAATATGGGAAGGGAAGGAAGGGAGGGAAGGTGGAAGGGGATGGGGAAGGTGGAAGAGAAGGGAAGGTGGAAGGGGAAGATAAGGGAAGGTGGAAGGGAATGGGAAGGGAAGGGAAGGGGAAGATAAGGGAAAGGTGGAAGTGGAAGGTAGAAGGGAAAGGGAAAGGGGAAGGGAAGGTGGAAGTGGAAGGGAATGGAAGGGGAAGATAAGGGGAAGGTGGAAGTGGACGGGAAGGGAAAGGAAAGGGAAGGGGAATGGGAAGGGAATGGGAAGGGGACGGGAAGGGACGGGAAGGGAAGGTGGAAGGGGAAGGGAAGGTGGAAGGGGAAGGGAAAGGAACAAGGTGCAAAGTCTGTATGGCGAGGAAGAAATGGTAAATTAACAATAATTTATTTAGTTTTTGAGGAAAACAGGGATGGAAAAGAAAGAAAGACAAAAACTATGGACTGGAAGACAAGGAAAACAAAAGGACAAAGGAAGAAACTAAACTATAGATGTCAGGGGGAAAAGGAAATGTGAAAGGAAAGGAAAGGCAAAAAAAAAACAGGAAGGAAATACAGTTAAGGTAGAGAGGAAATTAAAGACCAAGGAAGGGGGGAATAGGGAAGAATTAATAAGGAAAGAAGCAGGAAAGGAAAGGAATAATAAACTGGCAACAAGGAAGGAGGAAGAAAGGAAGAAGAAAGGAAAAATGTAGGAAAGTTTAGGGAAGGAAGGAAAAAAGCAAAAGAAAGAATGACAAAGAAGTCAAGAGTCAGACTTTAATGAGAGCCAGAACTAGATATGTATTTATATGGCTTCTCATCAAGTCTGGCCCCTGTTAGTGAACAAGCCAATTAAATATTTATCTGTTTACTGTGGTCAAAACAGATGAGCTCAAATGCTTAAACAGATTAGCTGCCAGTCCGACCAAATGAGTCAGATATGCAGAGCTGCGTGAGCCAACATGAACACACTGACGTACACACAAAAGCAAATTATCTTTATATAAGACCTCTATAACCCTGTATCAGATAAGGTACTTTTAGGAGCTGCTGGCTTGAACAGTTCAGATCCATTTCCTGTTGTGGCCTTTCCTACAGGACCGTTTATTTCCTCCAGTAACTCTGGCATTCGATGGATTGACACACGATGTACACAGCACACCCACACCATATAGAAAGCGTCTTTGTTGCTCTAAATCTTGTCCATGTTGGAATGCTTAGCAGAGTTTGGGTTTAGGTGTGTGTGTGTGAACTTCTATAAGTGCGCGCCAGATAAATTCCTGAAAGATTAATAAGGCCCATCACAGAGATAAACGGTCAGAGAATCAACCTCTAGCAGAGAGAGTGCTGAGAAGATACTTGTGATGTGTGTGTGACTATTTGGTGCTTGCTTTTTCTATTTAGTCTCCATGGTGACATGCCCTGTTCTGGTTGGTTGTTATCCAGTGACATTAGTGGTGAATCTTTGTATTTTGTTCTTAGCTGCTTTTGCTTGTGCAAGATTCGCAAAACGGGGCACAATTGAGCATAAGCATTTGAAGTCCACTTACCAAAGATATCTCTTGAAATTGCATGTAGAACAAAAACATCTGTAATATGATGTTTAGTTTCAACTTTCGGATGATTATCCACTCATGTTAGGTTTAAACCATATTCCTGAGGCTTGGGCAACTTGGAGTATTTGTACATTGGGACTTTGTCAAAGAACATAGAGCTGGTCTACATAATTGCCAAGATAGATCATTTGACCCCAAATAATGAGAGTCCTCTGTGTTGGGACTCGTGGAATTTGATTAACTGGACACATAAGGCCTTAATGGAAAGTTGTCTGAAGGAAGTCATAAACTATGAACTTTGCCCAAGAGTACTAATATATTCATATGTAATGAAGTAGCACACTGTTTAACATCAATGGCAAACTTCATTGTCAGCCTTCAAATTTAGCCTTATTGTTTAATAAATGAACCAGAACAATGCTACGCTCAGAATCAAATACTAGTTTACTACTTACTGGAGAGTATACGCTATATTCTGCATAATATTTGCATAATGTTCAAAGTATCCAATCTATATACTGCAGAAATAGTAATATTAGCATGCTATTTTGAACATCGCCAACATTATCTTTTCCTGAGGGACTGGAGGGTCAAGACCTCTCTACATTTTGCAGCCTCTCTTAGAAACGCCAATTATCTCTCTTTGCTCCGATTCTGCCCTTTTCCTTTCCCCTCCTGTCATCTTCATGAAGATAACTGTAATAAGCCTAGCAATTAGCGTGTTGGGAATATATAATATTGTTTATGAATATAACCCTGCTGACTGGCAGAGCACATCAACAGAGAGATTAGTCTGTCAGCGATAGGACTTTGCTTATGTAAATATTCTCCATTGGACTGTTGAGACAAGAACAGCATGATTTCCCAAGTTATCGATCCTATGAGTTTGTTAATTATCGACTTATAACCTTTTAGGCTAGACATCATTTAAATGGGTCATGAACTGGCTTTTTAAATTTTATTATATTGTTGTCTGAGGTCAATTTATGACGTTCGCTTGGTTTTTGCATTCAAAAACATCAAAATGAATAAGTAATAGGCTATTTTGTACCCAAGTTGTGAGCCTACCTGAAAAACGGTCGGTTTTTATGGGCGTGTCGCACTGAAGACTTGGAAATAAACGCCCACTGCTGTGAGTGGATAACAGTTTTGCATATTATAATGAGTTTAACTACCCGTTTAACTCTGCACATGGGGGAAAACGTCCAATGTTGTCAAATGGCAACCGGATTCGCCCATACATGTCCGACCAAGAGTCCGTGTGTTGTAAAATTCCTGTCAGATCCAATCGGTGGGCGGGGCTAAACTAGCCGTGTTGAAGCAGGCATTGATCTTCTTCTGCGGGGGTGGTGTTTTAACCCCATTGATGTCATAGTTTCCCAATTTTTAAAACGAGTCGTTTGTTGAGGCTGGTGTCAATAAAAGCTTTTATTGGACTAACAAGGACGTTTTCAGTTCTGAAACTTACAGGATATTCTTATAATATGATGACCTCTTAGATGTCAAAAGCTCAAGGAAAATTTGATTTCTTAGTTCATCAACCCTTTAATGCTCTCACATTTTTGTTATAGGACCGTTTTAGTTTTTCTTGAGGGCACTCAATTGAAAAGAAGCTTCTCTTGTTATTTGTGTGTTGTATGTTGCTCACAAATGGGATTTTGTTATTCTGTTTCCCACCTCTGACTTACTAACATCTATGCTGAAATAGTGTAGAAAATGTCTGTTTTCCCAGAGAGTTGTCTTACAGTAGCAAACAGACACTCCACGCAAGCTAAATTATCCAAATTAACGACTGTGTTAACAGAACAGGGCATTTTGTATTCATTACGCAAAGCCTTCTAACTCTGCCATAATCAACCTGAAGACCTTGATGGGACATGCAGAACTGAGGTATACTGTTGGTGGTCGGAAGTTCAAAAAACTTCTTTAAACAACTACAGCCTATCTGATTCCTTTAACAAAACAAATCATTAATAATGCATTAGTCTTGGAGATTTTAGAGGCCCTAGATATGTCCCTGCTAAAATAAATTTCAGCAAATGTTGTTTTGGATGTTGATGTTCGACCTTTGACAGCATTAGCTAGACCAGCACTAACCCTCAATGGAAAGTCATGCCAGTCTACACTGATTTTTTTCAGCTGGGATGTAACTTACCCAAAATGATCAGAGGGCCTTTTTTTCTGTGCGTTGTACCTCAGGGTGATTTTATGTTTGCAGACTGCCAGAGACAGCCTCAGTTCCTCAAGAAGTGACTTGTGCCAGGAAATCTTTTGTGTGGAGTACAACATCGAAAGGCTTGATGATTTTTGACAGGATACAAAGGATTGTTTCAGACTCCTTTCTCCGGTCTGTCTCCTTATTTGTAAATGCACATGAAGAGTCTCACAGCAGATCTACTAGTGGGTGTTCTAATGTAGAAGGAAACACACAGTCATCCATCTGTTGGGTGGGCTCAGATAGACACAAAGACAATTCTCTTGCTCTCATATGCTTTGCATTTCACATAGATAGCTGTCCACTGAGGAAGCCGAACTATATGGACTGGAAGAACCACCAAAGAGAACGGCAACCAAGGCAAGGATCATGCTTACCATTGATCATACAGGGTTGGTGTTTGTTATATCTCTAACCCAAAGAATATGGGCCTCTGTTTGTGGAGAAGTGGACTGGTTGACGATGAGTGGGTGAAAATGTGAAAATGTATTCCCTTAGATCAGGGGTCAACGTCATGCATGGTTTAGCTTCAACAGAGCTGTCTAGAAGCTGAACTCTGAAGGACGGTAGCCATCCCGAGAGCAGGAATGGATACCCCTAGCCTAAAGCAAGGGACATACCAATGTTGGACCATTTTTGAGCATCGGCTGACTTAGTTTTTCGATTTTGTTCCGCACAGTTTGCTCTGGTCGGACACCATCCTGTTTTTTTTTTTTTTTTTTTTTGGCCAATTCAACATTTAGAATTGGCGTCAGGCCATCACTGAGAGAGAGAACTGTGATTGGCTGTTCAGTTTAGCCTACCAGTCTGTGCACAAGAATAAGGTCTGGTGTGTCCCGAGCCATATTTAGGGACCAGAGATATCATCGAGGCTTGAAGGTGTTTTTAGTTGGAACTTACTTTTACTGGAAGCCTTAAATCCTACGTTCCTACAGATTCAGTAGATCCATGTCCACTATCTGGCCCCTAGCAAAGTTGAACATGTACACTTAGTACAATTGAAGAAGAGAGTCCTTTTTCCCCCTCCCAACGTCAGGCTATTCACTCTCTTCTTTGGAACAAAAAATTGTGAATCATATTGTAACTGCACTAGAAATACTCAAGTAGTCTTTTTATGGAGTATTTATAGGTTTTGGCTTATGTAATTTCTAAACCTTTGGAATTTCATGTACCATTCTTCAGATATCCAGATTGTTTCCGGCCTTACGTTTTTAAGTAGTTGCAAGTGACGAAAGGCCACATGTTGAATGGCATTTCTGTTTAATGGAATATAAACTTTATTCATCACCACACAAGCAAGGCCAGAAGAATTTCTTTCAGAAACTTGCAGTATGTGATTTTGCCAGTAAATGCCACAGTGTAGCAGGGACAGTGCTTTTGAAGAAACCTGGGGTTTGTGGAAACTCAAGGATAACTTTGTATCGCTTCTTAAAAAAGGTCTGAATCTGACATTTCATTTGCCAACCCAGATCCTACTGCATACTTTTAACCATTTTGCTTTTACCCAAAATCTTTAATCACCAGAACCCTTTGAGCACACCCAAACTCTTACTTTCTTAAGTTCCTCTTAAAAAACATGAATAATATGCAAGAAATCCTGTGGCCATGTTAATGTGCATGCAATTTGCATTGGATCTTATCTGAAACATTCAAAGCAGATTTTTTGGGCTTCGTGTAAGAGTAATTTGCTGTTTTGAATTTAATCCAAACGCTTGACCCAGTTACTCTACCAGTTTCTCATTTGCCTGAAATTGAGGCAAATGTATAGGTGTGTTTCATGAACAAGGAAAAGGCCAAGGTAAAAGATTCTTTACAAATGGGCAGAGTGCAGGACAAACGGTAGTACAGATGCATTATGGGACTAAGTACACCACCCAAATGTCATAAATTAAAGGGATACTACTTCAGGATTCAGAATTAAGCTTTGTATTAGAAGACAACCTGTAGTATTTTCGATTACCGTGCTTTCCACCCTCATATCCCCTTAGACGAGAGATTAATGTATTTTTTGTCTGTAAAAAAATTCGTAATTTTGCGTCATTTGAGGATTTTTTGGCCAGAGGCTAAAGACTACAGCCAGTATAGCAGGGGCTGTTCCGCATGTCTCAACCCCGCCCATAGAGGGTGGGATTCTCATTTCACAGAATGTACACATAGTGTCAGCCATCTTTTTTTAGAAGCTAAGCTAGCAGGCTCTTGTTCTGTGGAGAAAACTGAGGGGTTACAATCCTCTTTTTCCGGACATGTCCGGCCGTCGAGATCGCTTTCTGCAGTCGCCATTCATTGTTTACATGCACACCTTTTATTTCAATCTAACTCAATTCATTCCGATTGGTGAACATGAATGCTAAACAAGTGATCGGTTGATGTGCGTTTTAACATTGCTAAGAAAATCCCTGCTCCACTGAGAGATACGAGAATGGTGTGTCCCACAGGTGTTGTTCATCGGTAATCATCGCCACTGGCTTCGCGCCGTCTCCCGCGGCCCTCAGGTCTCGTCTCAGTAAACATAATAAATGGCTACTGTAGAACACAAAAGCCGAATCCCGGACATTTCTGGTGATCTCAAAATCCCGGGCAGACTCGTCTCTAGACTTGTGAGTTTAACTACTGCGCTCTATTACCGGTAGGCGTGGCCTCCTAGGCCTCCTGTAGCAAGTGCATTCTGGGAGTTGTTGTCTTTCATCCACATATGCCAAAAATACTTTTTCTGGCTGTTCTCATTCTAGAAAGCTCAAAATTTTAAAAATATTTTTTATATTCCTTCTACATAAATGACCCATTTTAAATACACATTCATCTTTCCAGAGGTGAAGTATCTATTTAATAAAGAGACTACTCTTTCTTTTTCCTCTTTCTCTATCATTCTTATTTCCTCTCACTCTTTTATTAGCTGCAGCTCTTTCAGTTGGGAGGCATATTGCTTTTGTAGTGCTTGTGGCTGATGCTAATAAACCTGAGCCAAATACAGGGAAATGACATTCTGTGGGATCTGTTAATAAACAGATAGAGAATGAATTCATAATCCTCACTCATAGGATGTGGTTTTTCAAATATGCTGGAAATGAGGGACATGGAATGGTTGAAAGCAGGTTTCATTGGTTGTAACCCTTAATCTTTAAAATTTAAAGTTTCAATATTAAAATACTTGTTTTCATATCAGGTTAATATGAAACGATAACTGTAAAGGTTTATTCTCTAGTGTAAACACTGTGAATCTAAGATGCTTTTAATAAAAGCAACTTATGACGTTCGCTTGGTTTTTGCATTCAAAAACATCAAAATGAATAGGTAATAGGCTGTTTTGTACCCTAGCTTTGAGCCTAGCTCAAAAACGCTTGGTTTTTATGGGCGTGTCGCACTGAAGACTTGGAAGTAAACGCCCACTGCTGTGAGTGGATAACATATAGTGGATAGACCACTATCTTCAAATACGATTGACAATTAGCATACAGTTTGGATTGGCGGTATGGTTCTGTTCTGCTGAGAGTCAGCTGATGTGAGCCTGACTAACGTGACTTGCCAGAACTGACGCTACGCTTGATGATTATATTTAAAAATGAACAATATTTAACTTTTTGTTCCACAAAATAAGAGTCATTCAGGATTGGAATAATGATGAAATAAATTATGACAATAATCATTTTTGGGTTAACTATAAAAGTAAGATAATAGAGTAATCTTTTATCTGACATATTCTGATGGCGAATTAAACCTGAATCACTGGAAAGATTGTGTTGTCAGAATCATTTGTGTCATTTTAAATGTTCCGTACAAGCTAAGATCAGCATTAGCATGTAAAATGCTAACATAAGCCGAGTGTTTGAATATTCTTTATTGGGCTTTTCCATTTAATGAATGTCAGATTACAGATCAGCGAGAGTCCTTCTATTTAGATAATGATTGATTACTTTCTTAGCGATCATTGTGTTTGGGAGGGTTTCGCAGATGCCAGAATTACCCCTCACGATTTGTTTTCATAGATAGCTAATTCTAGTAAATAACTAGATTAAGATCTTAAATTCATTGATGTGTGACTGATCCTGTGGTGGAGGAACCCTATTAAATCAAGGTTATCAGAAATGAGAGCAACATCACCTCAAACAAACAGCCATGCAAATGAGTCTGCAAATGTATAATGTGACAAAATAGAAAACAATGGAGTGCTCTTTGCTTTATGCAAATAAGCAATCCGACAGCATTGTGGGTAATGAGTGATAGAGATAATGATCTGAATAGGGTGATTTCTCAGGCTGCGGAAGTGCAAATGAACTTGGAGTTTTTCAAACTTGTGATAAAACCCGTTAATCATTTGAGAAGCAAAGCACTAGTGGAAGGAGAGAAAGAGGTCATGTTGATGAAAGTAAAGAGTGGTGGAGGGAAGAAATGTGAGTGTCTGAATGCAGCTTTTGCCGTCCAGTTTAGAATTCAAGGTATAGCAAAACCTCCTAGCGGGATTTCTCCATAAAAGATTAATGAACACATTAAATAAAGCTGTTTTCCAAAACCTAGTGCAACGCATATCTAGAAAGCACCAGAAACGAAGGCTGTTCTAAAAGCTAGGCAGCAAAATGATGCTACCTTTCTCTCTAAGGCTGTGTGTCCACCAAAGCGTTTTTAGCCAGCTGAAAAAGCTAGACGCTCTGCTGAAAACACCTATGGGCGCTTGAGAGCGTTTTTTCAGCGCAGCGTTTTTTTTCGTTGAGACGTTTCGTTGCAATGAAACAGAATATCAGCAGCACAGTTAACTTTGATTTCGCAAGTAATTTGTCCATCCATAATTGTGGATAATGTGACAGTTGGTCAGTGTGGTATTAGTCCCGCCCCTCCTCCACTGTGATTGGATGGCTGGGTAAAAAGTGACAGTGATGAGTGCTGTGTTTTATCCAAAGTTGAACATTTTTCAACTCTTGACTGCCAGTAAAAAACTCCAGGCGCTTCAGTGTGAAAAAATAAATTAAAAAAGCTCAGCGCCTCGTTACGCTCATGGTGTTTAAAATACGTGGCGCTCCCATTGAAAACAGGCGTGTGGAAAAGCGCTTTGGTGGACACATTGCCTAAAGCAGAATTGGTCCTTTACAGAACCCCATAATGCATTTAGACAAGATGGTAGAATAGTGTCATTATAAACTTTAAACGTCAATAAAATGTCATAATAAACTATATTAGCTAGTGTTTGTGTGTTTATTTTGTTGTTCATGTATGAGTATGAGGTTCCATTTTTATAGTATGCTGCTTTTCAAGGAATCTCACAAGGTTTTAGAATAAGACTTAACTTAATATTTCAATAGAGGGAAAGCGCGTGACGTCACCAACATTATTGGATGTTTCTTAATAAACACTGAAAAAAAAACTATAAAGTTTTAGGGCTGGACGATATGATATATAGGCTATATATAACACTGATATAAGTGATCACCCGGATTTAAACCTACCTATATTGTATTTATATAAAGCGTTCACAGGCAAATTTGCTTTATGTTTAGGTCTATATTGCTTTTATTTCCCTGGCGTCGAAATCAGGCAAACATAAATGTCAGGCAACACGATTCCTGGCTGCATGTCAATATCCATGGATCACTGGATCTTTAGTAAGTTTTAAGGAATGCTATATTGAGTCCAACATTTAATTTAAATTGATAAAATTGTACGATTTAGTCGCATTTTCGCAGTTTCCCCTATTAATCTTTAAGCCACAGAGCTTTTGCCACTCAGTCAGGCTGAGGGGGGTTGTTCCAGCGGGAAAGTGACGTCAATGCATTCCCTCTATAATATAGAAGAGTTAGTCTTTAGTAATTATAATTAGTTTATATTGAGAACATATGGGAGTCCCCTTAAGCATATAGAGTACATATTGTGGTTTTGTGTGTCCGTCCTTATACTGTGGATGTATTTTGCTTTGTCCATGTGTGGTCCCTAAACATAAATGTCCAAAGCAGCTGTCTCAGCACTTTGTCAGCTGTTAATTGACAAAGTCTTGGCATGCAATCATAGCAGAGTAGCAACTCGCCGCTCACTTTGAGTTTGTACCGATTCTCTGTCCGTGCCTTTCCAGACGCCATAAAACCGCAACGTCATCAGTTCCTACAAAGCTCTTATAATCCCCACTCTGCCCCTGTGAACCCAACATGCAATGTTTGTCATGGGTCATCAGTCTGTCTTCCTCTGACATGTAGGTAGAACTTGTACTTGTGACATGTAGGTAGAACCCACCCATTTTCTACTCCTTTTCAACATGTAGTTCCCAAGTTGGAACTACACAAAGAAAGTGAGCAGAGTTTGTCAAGTTGGACTAATTTTTCCTTTATTTTCACAAGAGTTTAGATAGAATCACTGCATGTTGAGGTACTTCACTGAGCAGATGTCTGCAAGCGCCAACAAATTATCAGTCCTCATTTCCTCTCAAGTAGCTTGCTGTATGTTCCACCTTAATGCATCGCCAGCGGCTGAGAAACTGTTTGTGGAATATGCCTGTTTGCTTTTTTCCCAAAGAAGCTTTCAACAAATCTTCATCCGTTCTATGCAGGTTCTAAGCACCAGTCTGTTTTACCTGAATGACTATATGCTTCTCCTTTTTTTCCTGGGCTCAGTAAACACTCCTTCACACTTCCACGTTCAAGGTTTGAACCAGACATTTTCTCGCGATTTCATATTATGACTGACATATGGCGCCACAAAAGTGAGAACGATTTTTGCTTTTGCCAAATGTGGGAGGCATAAGATGCTGTAACAGGTTGTGGGTGTGGAAATCCTGTCAAAGCGGAAAATACACTAAACCGTCTGATTCCAGATACCGTAGAGGTTCATTACCTGAAAAGCTGCTTCTGAATTCTACAAAATATAACGCACATTAGCATTGCTATGATAATGGATGTCGTTTCTCTTGGTCTTTCAATGGTGAATTAATCTCTTTATGGAGATTTTTTGGTAGGTGTTTGTTTCAGTAGAGCAACTAACAGCACGGTCAACATGTCAACCTTTTATTATTGATTTTTTTTTCGCCACTTTATGGTGAACCGACAATATGCGATCGTAAGTACTGTATGCTAAAAATGTTTGACAAGGTGTACTTGTCAATAAAACACCTAAGGCAAATACCATGTTATTCTCCATCTAGATCATCCCAACAGGCAAGGAAGTGATATGACCCGCACTTACACATGCTAGCCCATATCTAACCCACGTCTGAGGGGGCACGCATGAATGGACATGATGCTTTTGACAATGCATGTCTCTTGAGTGAAAAATAGATAAGTAAGTCTAGTGGAACAGAGTGAGAAAATAATAGATAGACACCTTGACACGAGGAGATGCTGAAAGGCTACATGATATCCGCCATGTAAACATCTCAAAGTCATCGCAGATGAAGGTCATATGACTGCTATTTTGTTATTTGATGAATGTAACTCGAAAGCATCTGCAAAGACCTTTGCACGTCAACTTTATGCATCTCTTCAATCAAATCTTGCGTCAAAAGAAGTGAAAAGTAAAAAATTTGAGCTTTTAATTCGGGATAAACAAACCTTTAAATCATACCGATCTTCTTGTAATTCATCTGCAAGGTGAAACACAGCAGGACATGACCTGCCTCAAAGACACAATGTGCATTTTTTTGCCACTGAAGTGACGGTATAACACTCATGTCCTTTGATGGAACATCAATGGAGGTGATTTATTTCTCTAAAGATTGAGTGTTCAATCACAGTGTGTTTGTTTAGAGTGATGCTGTCTACTTTCCTGTGGCTACAGGCTGTTGTGAACAACTCATTGTGAGTCATCACCGGCTACACCGCCTGCTCTTATTACTGCGATACTGTAATTAGGCATATATACAATCTCAGTGGCATTGAGAAAATGCACTTACTTTGCTAATGTCAAGATTTCGATGGGTAGTGGGCGTTTTTGATGCACTAGCCGTCGGTAAAGGTAATGCTTGGTCTTCTGAAAGTTTGCGACAAGGGGGTCAGACATGGAGGCAGGTGAGTAGGAGACATAAAAGAAGTGGCAAAGCCTTGTTTGCCTTCAAGTATGAATGCAGACACAATCTGAAAATATAACAATTATGAACTTTTATGAACAAGTATTTTCTAAGTAAGAAGCTTAGCCGTAGCAGGACTACCTCATTCGTTCAGTCCACTTCCGATGACTTTTGCGTGATCTTAAAGCAGACAACTTCCGGCAAAGCCAGACAACTTCCGGCAAATTTAGATTTGCTCTGATAGTCAGTCTGGCAAAGAGCTCATTCAAACCCATTTCCAGTCCATCGAAATCACTGGCACCAATCAGAAACGTTGGGGCAGGCTTTACACGATGACGACAGCGCTGGGATTTTGAAGCAGATTTTATAGCCTACATTACAAAGATGGATGCCATGGCCGAACATCACTGCCTTCGAATCAGCTATCGCATCTGTTTTAAGCGATTCTGAACGTTTTCTTTTTGTTGAAAACCAAGCAAAGAACATCACTCGGAGTTGTTTCTTCGCCGTCCGCGCTCTGCATACGTCATCTCCTTCATCGCTCTGATATGTTTTAGGTGTACCCACGCGTCCGTTGGTGACGCCCCTCTGGAAATGATTTGTCTGATGACGCTTTGCCAGACCATGACTCGGTTACAATTGAGAGTGGTCTGGTTTTAACTGGGCTAAGTGTGCAATATCTTGACTTGCAGTAATAGTTGACCTTTTAAATAAATTTCTGTCAATAAATTTCAAGGTGCAATCTGAGCAAACTATTTTGTATTTTAATGCCCCTAGTACTGTAAGGCTTAGCTAAGCAGCTCAAGATGGTCACTAGAAAGTAATAAATAATGACAATACTTTGCTGCACTGCCGTTACTTGAGTAAGTAACCAAGCGGGCAAGTCCAGTCCCTCTCTTGAATCTGACACCGAAGTGACTTAAACTGCAATTATATCGACTTGATGCTAAAAACAGGCTCCAAAAGAGAGTCAATCCCATTAATCCCATGTTAAAATGCCCGTGTTTACAACCAGGGACAAAAGTGGTTTTGGTCTTTATAGCTAACTTTGCCCGTCATGACAACTGTGACGTCACGGACTCTACGTCCATTGTTCCATACAGTCTATGGTAACAACTCAGTAGGTGAATGTGAGTTTTGTTAGCGACCATCTGTTTAGTGATTTCTGACGTGTAGTCTTACTTTGTAGTAAAATAATATCGTCTGAACTTGGACTTCTTAATGGGGGGTAAAAGCTTTAAAAGGCTCATATAATGACATTTTTGTACACGTTAATATGAATGTTTAGGGTCTAAATGAAAACTTTGTAATGTACTTTTAATAAAAATTATCATTAGTATCTTAAGAAAACAACACTATTTTTACTTGGTCAACATCAGTTCTGTTTTCAGCACGCCGTTTCAGGGCATATGCCTTTAAATAATAAACCCCGCCCCTCTGTACTACGGGTGTTTAGATACACCGTACGCGGTTGAGGGATATTTTGGAGAAATAATGGCAGCCGGAGTCTCTGAGGACACATCGTGTTCAATCGTATCAGTTTCCGGAACAAGATGACGGCTGCAAAGAAGTTTGCCAATTAAAGACGGCGTGAAATGGAAGTTTAGATTGTCATTTTTATTCCTTGTCGTGACGTATATCCGAGTGAAACGGCTTCTGAAAGTATAAGAAAATGTAGGCCAGGGCTTGATATCATCCTTCTGGGAATTAATCATTGGAGGTTGGGCGTTTGAAAAAAATAGAGGCAGATTTGAATGTGATTCTCTGGAGGCAGGTGCACCGATAGCCGCACCCTCATCGATATGGCCCTACCCTTTCGCCATTCCACGTGACCGAAATAGAAGAGAGGTCGTATTGCTAGGGAAGGGCAGGGTAATGTTTTTGATTAAAGAATATAAGGGTAAACAAATTTTTAAAAATGACATACACAGATAAATCGTTTATAATTAACACTACAATATTGCATATAAAAAGAAGATTTGTCAAATTTGATTTTCATGCCGACTTTAAGGCTTCGAACAGGACGTTTCTGAATGGTTGTTTAATGTAATGTCACTTTGATCTATCTTTGTATGCACTGACAGGGTAGAGCAGTGAATATGCAATGCTGTGTGTTTACTGAGGTATACGTTCATTGACAGATTGACGTTACAACTAATGGTCATGAAAAACTGGTTAATAAAACTTGCATGGTGATGACGAGACGAGAATATGATGGCAAACATCATACAAATTATCATTATGTTTGTTAACATAACATTAGACGTCATCTTTTTGTCTGGTATTATAAACGTCACTAAGTTAGCTAAACACTAAGTTAGCATTAGCTAGTTCATGCTTACTGCTGCTAGCTAATAATGACTGTACCCAACATTAGTTGTTCGCGGTCAAAACACTGTGGTGTAAACAGTTTGATGTCGGGATATTCACCGCCCAGAGCCTGGTTAAACTAAAGCCAACCAACGCCGTGACGTCACATGTTAGAATACTGCACAATGGTGGCGCCCTGGCGGTGAAAGATATAACGTTTTTTTATATGTTTAGATTGGTCATGTTTCTTATATAATTGTTGATTATCGTGGAAATCCATCTTGTAAATCATGTAAACATGATTGACTGCTTCATTTCCCCTTTAAAACAAACACTGCATGGATTTTTATCAGTTATTTGATGGTTGTGTACATGCACTGTACAGTGCAATCAACTTGTAAAAGTACAAGTACCATTATATGACCCCTTTAAAGGGATAAGTTTAATCAAACGTAAATTCCACAAGTTATGCTAGTAAGTTACAAACAAACCCCTTACACACTGCTTTTATGATGAATATTAGTTACGTAAGATCTCTGTGGCCTTGGATGCTCATAGCGTCCGCATGAGAGAGAGAAAAAATACATCTAATTATCTTGTTGAAACCTCAATAATCTTTCTTTCATCAAACTAAGTGGGATAATGCGTCCTAAGTGAGATAGAAATATTGAAATTTATCACATTGCTGGGAGGTATTTGCACAATAATTGGACTTGTTGAAACAGGTATTTAACTGCACAGCAGTTTGTCTGGAAACGACTGATACTGCATAGGTGAAAAGAGAAAGATGGAGAGGTTGTTGTGACATAAACAGTCATAGCGAAAGGAAAGAGCTAGTCCTGGGAGGATTTTAACTTGATGTTTGGGTCTTTTCTCAAGGGTTTCTGAGATAGACAGAGGAGGAACCAGACTGGGAAATTAAGAATAAAGAGACGCCAAGTGCGACAAGCGGGGGTGCAGAAAGAGAGTGAGGAGGTTGGCAAAATGACAGAAGGTAAATAACAAGTATGGGTGATTGCCACTGACAGCACCGAAGAGGTAAATATGAAGCTGTGTGCTAGTCACGCACAAAACTGAGCACAGTTTGAGATATTAACATCTTATCTGGAGCTACTACAGAAGACATATTTGAGATTACAGAGCTCTTATTTTCAGGCGAAACACATGAAAAGAATTAGACTCCATTCTGCATTTAATCGCCTAGGAGGAACAGTTGAGACTATTTTTTGCTTTGCTATCTACACTCACCGGCCACTTTATTAGGTACCCCATGCTAGTAACGGGTTGGACCCCTTTTGCCTTCAGAACTGCCTCAATTCTTCGTGGCATAGATTCAACAAGGTGCTGGAAGCATTCCTCAGGGAGTTTGGTCCATATTGACATGATGGCATCACACAGTTGCCGCAGATTTGTCGGCTGCACATCCATGATGCGAATCTCCCGTTCCACCACATCCCAAAGATGCTCTATTGGATTGAGATCTGGTGACTGTGGAGGCCATTTGAGTACAGCGAACTCATTGTCATGTTCAAGAAACCAGTCTGAGATGATTCCAGCTTTATGACATGGCGCATTATCCTGCTGAAAGTAGCCATCAGAAGTTGGGTACATTGTGGTCATAAAGGGATGGACATGGTCAGCAACAATACTCAGGTAGGCTGTGGCATTGCAACAATGCTCAATTGGTACCAAGGGGCCCAAAGAGTGCCAAGAAAATATTCCCCACACCATGACACCACCACCACCAGCCTGAACCGTTGATACAAGGCAGGATGGATCCATGCTTTCATGTTGTAGATGCCAAATTCTGACCCTACCATCCGAATGTCGCAGCAGAAATCGAGACTCATCAGACCAGGCAACGTTTTTCCAATCTTCTATTGTCCAATTTCGATGAGCTTGTGCAAATTGTAGCCTCAGTTTCCTGTTCTTAGCTGAAAGGAGTGGCACCCGGTGTGGTCTTCTGCTGCTGTAGCCCATCTGCCTCAAAGTTCAACGTACTGTGCGTTCAGAGATGCTCTTCTGCCCACCTTGGTTGTAACGGGTGGTTATTTGAGTCACTGTTGCCCTTCTATCAGCTCGAACCAGTCTGGCCATTCTCCTCTGACCTCTGGCATCAACAAGGCATTTCCGCCCACAGAACTGCCACTCACTGGATGTTTTTTCTTTTCGGACCATTCTCTGTAAACCCTAGAGATGGTTGTGCGTGAAAATCCCAGTAGATTAGCAGTTTCTGAAATACTCAGACCAGCCCTTCTGGCACCAACAATCATGCCACGTTCAAAGTCACTCAAATCACCTTTCTTCCCCATACTGATGCTCTGTTTGAACTGCAGGAGATTGTCTTGACCATGTCTACATGCCTAAATGCACTGAGTTGCCGCCATGTGATTGGCTGCTTAGAAATTAAGTGTTAACGAGCAGTTGGACAGGTGTACCTAATAAAGTGGCCGGTGAGTGTATGTCTATAGTGTTGAGTTAGATATACATGTGTTTATCCAAGTAGTAAGTCTTGCTTTTTGAAACATTATCTTTTCATGCATTTCCGACTGTCCGTGCTTTTCTTTTTCCCTTGTTTGTCGTTCAGATAATCACTTCCTGTCTGTCGTAGACTTATGTTTCCTCCTAAATCCCATCCAGTCGCTCCCTCTTCCATGTGGTCACGGCTTTCTGCTTCGCATTGATTGCCAGCCACACTGGATCGAAACATCATTTTCATCTTTGCTCTAGCTCGCTCACATCCACTTCCGTCCTGCCCTGCTTGTTTTCATCTGCTTTTGAATAATCACAACTGACCCCTGCCATATATCACTGTTCTCAAACATACACACCATGTCTGTCTGTCTATCTGTCGTGCGATCAATAGATCAATATCTGATAAATCCATTCGATAAAATAAGATGTCAAAGAGGAAATTACTTGTGGCCACTTCTGAAATAATACTTTTTTTGCAGAATAAAACAGAGACGCATTTTGTCCACACACTGATACTTATACAGTACTTCTTATTTTACATCTTTCTATCTCTCTTATTCTGACTTTCTGAATTCCTTTCATATCTGTCTGCTTTATTCATATGACATCATACGTCAGATCCAATTTCTGTTTCCTGTCTTTATCTCACTTTTTCATCTAATAATAGTTTCCTCTTCATCTCTTTCTCTCCCTCTGTCTTTAGAAAGAGTCTGGATGGGTCGATGAAAGAGGATATGTTGTGAAGCGCATATGTGTAAAGTCATTTTTTATGTGGTTCAGTGGTTTTTTAACTATGATCTCTTTTATCACTGATTACTAATTATCCTTTAAACGATTTACACTCTCTATTTTGTTTATCTGAATTCTAACATGTCCGTGTCTAACAGTGTATGTTTCTAGCACACCTCAAATTGTGTCTGGAAATGTTCTCTGGAAATAGCATTTCATTTATTTTATTTATTTTGGAATAAAATGGTAAACTACTTTGTCTCAATAAGTAGTCGAATTTAATTGGTAGCATAGTATATATCCTAAATAAAATTATATATATATATATATATATATATATATATATATATATATATATATATATATATATATATATATATATATATATATATATATATGCAATGTTTATTTATTTGACTATTTTTCATAATTTAAAAAATGATCATATATATATACAAAAATAAAAATCAGAAGTCCATTAGTAGAAACTAGGGTGTAACGAATTTTAGAACCAAACCAAAAACCGCGATTCTGAACTCACTATTAGAACGCTAGATACTGTCATTGCATACCGAACACGCCCCGCCCCTCCCTGCTACCCCGGCCCCACCCAGCCCGGCTCAATAGAGTGCCGAAGTTACGACGTCACTCTGTAGACCAAAACGCGGAAGTGAGTTAGCATTTTAGCATTACGGTTCCCTCGCTCTAAAGCCTATGGGATTTTTGAATGGGTTTTTGCTAAATCGCCTGAAATAAGGTCTGTGGTGAACAGAGCCTCTAAATATTTTCACGTTTTGATCTATGACATAGAACACACAGTTATAACCTGATTGTGTTTTTTTTTTTAACTTTATTGTGTCTGTTTGTGTTTTTTAAAATCTTTATACAGGCTTAAAAATGTATAAATTTTGGATTAACTTGTAAAGATTATCTTGCTAGACAAAACGTGTAAGGGTCACAACCCTTTGTTAAACACAGATCTTGTTTTTAGCGATTTTCCAAAAGTCTATGGGGAAAATGCATTGCTTTTCGATCGAGGGAACCCATGCGCCGCTAGCTTCCGAGTTGTCCTACAAAGTGACGTCATCACTTCGGCACTCTATTCGACCTCATGTCTTAGTACACAACGAATTCAGTTTTGTAGTCTAACCACCATTAACACCAAATAACAAGCTCCGTGTTTTGTTACTTTTGATAATAAGCGAGGTGAGTAATCTTTCAAATTATGTCTATTTGATCTACGAAATTCAAACAATAAATGGCGTTTTGGCGCTCTTTGATGTGGCGTGACAGATCGCTGTCCTAGGCTCGTCATCTCAAGCGCCGAGTAAACGCGATCATCTCTTCCTCAGTTACAGAAAAGACACCTGAAGGTATGTTGAAAGATACAGTATACTTACTGAAAGGCGTCATAACTCGTGTAATCGCTCAATCAGTGTTTCAGCAGCGGAAAGACGTCAATAAAACAGCATAGCTTTAGCTTGTCACTAGCATTATATTTACCTCAACAGCTGTCATTCAGTGTCCATAACTTCCTATTAATGAACTTTTGCACTAAATAAATGCACTATGTTAGCCTGCATATTATATTTTTTACTTAACCTGTTAATGATATCTTGATTATTTAATGTATGTTTAAAATATCTTTCATGAAAATGACAACTGTGTAAATTATTAGAGTAAAAACACAAGTTAATGTAAAAACTCCCTTATGTTCAGTTTACATGTTTTCATACAATGTGTTGTGTGTTGATTATATCTAAAAATAAATAGCATCTGAATTTAGGTTAAAAGTCTAGGCTACAACTTTTAATGTTATAGTAATGTGCGGCTCCCTATATAGTTTAAAGCATTAGCAGATTATTTTTTAATCCTTGTGAAATGTTTAATTGTAATTGAATTTATAGACAAAGACCTTTTTTTTCATTAAACCACTTTAAAAAAAAAAAATTTTAGCTTTCTAAACCGAACTTGAATCGAACAGAACTGATACGTCAAAACCGTGGGAAAACCAAACCATCAGTTTTGTGTATCGTTACACCATTAGTAGAAACCAGATTGTGATGTAAAATTTCCTGTAGTTGCAGAAACACCCAGTTAGAAAACTTTGATTAAAACTTAAATTCTCTCACCTCAATGACGTGTTTATTGGTATTGGCGTGTGTTGGTATTAAAGATTTAAAATAAAATGGTCCAGTCTAGTTCTTTCAGTGGGAGTCTGGTTTCACCACTGAGAATTAAATCTGGCTCTTTCCCTTTTTTTCATTTGTATATCTTACTGCTACTGATCAAGTATTCATTTAGATCAAAGCATCTCTCATTCTCATCTGCCGTCTAAATTTCAAATCTTTTCATCTTGGCTGCCAGACTTGATTGTATGTGCTTTTGTACTCTGGAAAAATCACGGCTTATGTGTTGAAGAAACAGTTTTGACGGCATTCTGCAGTTGACAAATCTTTAGGCCATAGAATGAAGCATTTCTGTGTGTGCATGATAACAAAATGGGATCACTTGGAATGTTGCATGCAATTTGTTTGTTGAATGTCATCAAATTTTTCTTTTCATGTGTTTTCCCTCCATTTTTTTCCCCAGGGGACTTTCACAGAAGATTTGGGTGTTTTGAACGCAGGGTCTTCCCCTGATTGGCCGTGAGGTTCTAAGTGGGTAAAGCTGCTACTGTGGCATTACTGACCTTTGGATGTGAAAAGAGGCAGCAGGGTCGAACTGAAAGAAAGAAGCCTTTGGATCCATCCAACATATCCTAAACACTGAGGGGAGTTCAAATTGCACCTTGAATTCTGATTTACAAGAGTGAAAAGGTAAGAACTTTTAAATGCTACAAACTTCTTAAAACTTTAAAGTGAATAGATGGTATTGCTCCTAAACACTAGAACTAATGGTAATACAGTATGTGCAAAAGTGTGCTTTATCTTGTGCTTTTCGTTTTTCTGTGTGTAGCATCCGCAAATCGTTTTACATGTCTAGTAGTTGTAGAAAGTCCCTGATTATTAAAGGGATAGTTCACCCAAAAATAAAAATTATGTCAGTATTTACTCACCCTCATGTTGTTCCAACGCCCTAACACCTTCGTTCATCTTCGGAACACAAATTAAGATATTTTTGATGAAATCTAAGAGCTGGATCACTCCTCCATACTAGTCCATAGGCTTCTTGAGGGATTGAAACTTGCCGACCTCAAAAAATTATTAAAGACATCGTTAAAATAATCCAAGTGACTACAGTGGCTCAATCCTAAGTTTATCAAACGACGAGAACACTTTTTGTGTGCAAAAACAAACATAAATTCTGACTTTATTTCAACTATTCACTTCCTTCTCTTTGCTCCTCTAGTCAGTTAAACTAGTGTAATTGCGTATGATCTGTTGTTGTACGTCACACCAGTGTTGCCAACTTAGCGCCTTTGTCGCTATTTCTAGCGCCTTTTCAAACCTCTTTAGCGATATTTTTTCAAAAAAGCGACTAGCGACAATTTTTGCGAACTTTTGGACAAACCACAATAACCTGCAAATGTTGCCAGGACTGTCCTGCATAGGCCTATAAAAAAATTTAAACATTCACTATATTATAGTTACTCGTTCTATTGTCTGACAACAACAACAAAAAAATAGGAAATAAAAGCAGCTTTATTTGACATTCAGCTATATTATTTTAATAGAGCATTAATTTAGAGAGAATACGCACTAGGCTGACAGAACGCAAGTACGACGCGATGACGTCATTAATATGCTAATTAACGAATGACATCATTTAGCGACTTTTAGGGAAGGCCTTAGCTACTTTCCTTAGAAAATAGTTGGCAACAGTGCGTCACACGCATTACACACGACTAGCGTCGGCCAATAGTGAGCCTACGTGTGATGTAGCTCTACGCAATTACACTCAGTTTAACTGACTAGAGGCGCAAAGAGAAGCAAGTGAATAGTCAAAATAAAGTCGTTATTTTTGTTCGTTTTTGCGCACAAAGTATTCTGGTCGCTTGATAAACTTAGGATTGAGCTACTGTAGTCACTTGGACTATTTTAACAATGTCTTTAATAACTTTTCGAGGCCGGCAAGTTTCAATCCCTCAAGAAGCCTGTGGACTAGCATGGAGAACTAGCATTTTTGGGTGAACTACCCCTGTAATAATCTTTTGCAAAGAGGCTTGCATTTGAATGATGTGGCAATTAATGATATTGGAAACTGTTATAACCAGTTTGTGTATAACGCAGTGTTTCTTTGAAAAAAGGAGTTTAGCAGATTAATTCTAGTTTTGCACTTCCTCTTTATGTAGAATTCTGGTAAAAATATTTGCTAGCACTGACTGCACTTAATTAAATATTTAAATATACGACATGAAACCTGTATGCTTTACAATTTTGAGTACATTTAAATAAAACAGTTGAGTTAAAACAATGTAGGAGATTGGTTTACTCAACAGAAACTCAAAATAGAATGTTATCTAAAATACATACATTATCTAAGTTGATTTGACAAAAAAAAACTATTTTTACAGTGTAGGAATAGTAAAGAATTTTACAGTACTTTTTTCCCCAACTGGTTCTTGATTTCAAACCCTACTGATGAATGCACACAGCTGTGCCAGCATAAAATATTTTTAGCCAGGATGTAATCGTCCCTGCCAAAGGTGCAATTTGCTTGGCTATGGGTATGTCTGTATTGCCTCATCTCTCTCTTTGTCATTATCTTTCTATTTGTCAGACAGTCAGGTGATAGCATTTTGTCTGATGCTCAAAACAAACAGATGCTCTTACTCAGAAATCGCCAGACAGTCCCTGCTGTTCTCCTACTGTGATTTCTATTCTGACTCTGAGGTCCAACTGAAAAAGTCTGCCAGCCAAATGGGGGGCTGTTTCTAAACTTGAGAGTGTGTATGCGTGTTGGTGTTGAGTGTGTTTGGTACAATTTGGCGTGTAGTGTTACAATAAACCCATTCTTCTTTAATAAAGAAAAATGTGTTCAATTTTTTCCAGCAATATAACGTCCAATAAAAACCGTTCTGCTTCTTGTTCCAATGACATCCTGCAGAATGGCAATAAAAAATTCAGTTAAACCAAGAGCAAAAAACCTAATATACCTCATATATCCACATTGTATGTAATGCTAGGATTAACTTATGCTCTCATGATGGCATTAATGGCTTGTAAGGCGGAGGTAAACATTTCACATGAGTGAGAACTCTAAATTAGTTCATTTTCTGCTATGTGTTTTAGTGCTTTTCCACATTTTTCTTGATTCACAGTGGTTCCAGAAGGCAGGATTTATTTGCTTGTCTTTAACTCCAGTTGTTTCGAGGCGGTTTCTTTTGTTTGTAGCTAATCCTGGGGGTTTAGAACCATAAGGCCAGTCATTGTAGGGTAGCCATCAGTCAGTCCAAAATCCAATAACTTCATTTGCACATGCAGAAAATACATTCACTCAGTCCCCAAGGCCAAGGGAGAATTGCTGAAAAGAAAAGCATGCTGATCAGATTTTTATACTATTTATAGACTATTATGATTCAAAGTGAGTTATGGTAAACTTACTACAAGGACAGTAGAATAACAAATGGGCAGAAAACGGAAGGGTTGTTGGTTGTTTGTGTCTTTGCAAGGGTCATTTCATTTTCATCCCATTGTTTCTTGCTCAAATTTTGCCGAAGACACAATGGTGATAGATTGTTGATATACCCTTCCACGCAGCCCGAATTGTCTTTACCTGTCAGTTCACATTGCAGTGTATTCTATCCAAGAAACTCAGCAAAAGGCCGTCCTTAATTTGATTTGTTTTCAAATTATTTTAAGCCAATAATCTATGGCAAAATCCTGCGTTTAGTTCTTCCTGAGAATCACTAGTTTCATCAACCCGGTACCTTGTGAACATGACTTTGTTAGGCTGACTGAATCAATAAAGTCACAGAAATTGAATCAAATTAGATCTTGACATATTGAGAGAAGTCCATTCCAGTTTTGTCTGTAGTATGCATAGTCTGTCAGTGTCCCACATAAAGCTGAGACTAATGGTGCTTGTCCACTACACAGTACCAGCTTGATTTGACTCGCCTCGCCTTGGTTTGGTTTTCCACTGTGTAAAAGTTGTACCTGTATATGCTTTGGGGTTCTTTTTTTAGTATCACCTGCGGCGAGGTTCTGAGCGAGCTAAGGCGAGCTGAGCTGGTACTAATATGCAGTGTTGTAGTCGAGACCAGCTCTCTCGAGTCCGAAGTTCGAGACCTAGACCAAAGAGAGTCGAGTCCGAGTCGAGACCGAGACCAAAGACAGTCGAGATCCAAGTCGCGAACCGATACCAGAGAGGTTAGATAACCTAAGGTTGGGTCTCAAACCAGACTTGAAGATATCTTCAAGAATATGTAAAATATTTGGTGGTAACAATAAAATTGGCACCATACTCAAACAGTAAACCAAATATACCATGGAATCATGTACACTGTAATGGTAAAAAGGCCACATAGTGGTGTAGGGAATTTTATTATGATTATTACTTACAATTATTACAATCAGTAAGTGCTCTTTTACATAACATTACTGCACACGAATTCTGTGTGGCTCTAATATGCAAACTGAATTAGGGATGATAAGGCAGACATTTTCAATACATAGTTGAGCTAGAGGCTCCACATCACATCGGACCTGGGTCCTGCTGCATTTGCGTGCTGCGAACGTTATAGTCTCAAGTCATGCGAAGTTGCGCACAAGAAAGTCAGCAATCATTGGACGTTTCAATCAAACAATTTAAAGAAATATTAACATACAGTAATAATCATGATATATTTTGAATGGGACTCAGGAATAAGTCAGAGTACCGACGAGTACGAGTCAATTCCAAGTCAAAATGCACACGAGTCCATGACAAGACCGAGTCCATTAAAATATGGTCTCAAAACCTAGTCCGAGTCTAGTGCACAACACTGCTAAAATGTGATGTGAAAACAATGCCGACTGCTGATTGGTCTAAGAGAATCGTCACCATTCACTCCGTCATTATTGCACACGCCAGATGGAGTATCCAGAATAACCCCACCATTTTTAAATAGTTTGGCCAGAGATAGTTTCTTTAAACTTATCACTATTACATTTATGGCAACTCGGAAGAATACGCCGTTGTCAAACGAGGAGGTGCACACTTTCCTTTGTTTGGTTGCCAAAGAGAGGATCCAGCGAGAGCTTGATGGGGCAACTAAGAACGAAAGGCGTCGCTATGCCGACCGGGTACTATTTGTGGCGGTACGGAGCGAAAAGCGAGCCGAGTCAAGCCGAGTTGAGTCGAACTGGTACTGGTAATGGCAAAAGCGCCATAACTGCTAGGCTGTCCCATGCCACAGCAACCACTATCTCTAGGGGAGCATCTTATAAGACCAAGAAAGGTTAGCGGCTGGGTAAAGATTTGGGGTTGTACACTCAACTGTGATGACCTGCTGACAGAGGCCCATAGAGATTTTATCCATTAGCTCTTTTGGAAGGTACTGTAACTTGTCTTCTCATCGCTGTGTATCATCTCCATCTCTTATCATACACCAGTGCTCCTGTCAAATCTACTTGTCAGCACCCTAGATTGCCTTGGCAACATGTTTCCACTTGTGCAATGAGGTGCTATTGAATGTGTGTTGCTACGTAAGAGATGCTGCTTGGAAACTCGAGGATTTGTGTGTGGCTCTGATGGGAACAGCCGATACATGCTACTTTCATTTTTCGGCAGCTACACTAGATAAGGGGCTTTCAGACAAACTGTTTGGGACTTTGTGTGTGTGCCGGGTTATCCAAGATAAATTTGGGCTTGTATGGTGTTGTGTTCAGCAGCCAATTCATTTCCCTTTCTCTACTTCTCTGCCCGGCCCTGACTTCTAAGGCTCGATGGGACATTTGTTACCTGGACTTCTTACTGAGTCTGAAGAATTGCCCAGTTCTTCGAAGCAAAACTCATTTGAGATTCCTTGTTAATGAGAGCAGTGGGTCACTGTTCTGTTTGTTCATTTGATTGTTATGCAAGAAAAAGAGCCAAGCCTGATGAGACTGGAAACCCTGCCAGTCCCGGTGGAAAGTTTCCACTGACTGCTCAATCATTGGCTAAGACACCTGTCTGGGGACCAATGAGAGGGAGTTACCGGGCAGAGCTCCACCCAGGGCCCTCAGGACTCCACGCTAAGTCTCTACCATCTTTCTCGCCATAGTCGATGGTTAGCCAGCACTAGTTGCCAGGTATTTCCCCCTCCAAATTCAGGAGCAGCTCAGTCAGGCTTGTAGGCAACCACATTGTGCGCCAATCTCTCTCTTAAATAAACGTCCATTTTACACTGCCCCCCTCAACCTTGCCTCTCCAGCCAAATGCCCACACTTCCCCACAGTGTGTTGCTGTAGTGGGGTCTTCACCTTGTTGTACAACATCATAGTTGCTATTGCAGCCCATTGTTGGTGTGTGAGGGAAAGGGTTGGTGCCAGATCTGTGTAAATTGGCATCCTCTTTTGGCTTCCAGGGATGGGGAAATCTTCTCTGGCTTCTCCACCCCAGTGGCTCATCTGCATTAGCGTCATGCTAATCTTATTAGCTTCTTGTTATTGAATCCTGCAGGATTTTTGCCTGCTGCTACGTGATGCTGCATATTACACAGTCCCCCCTCCACTGAGCCGAGGGATAGAGAGAGGTGAGAAGAGATGAGGAAACAGGGAATGAGATGGGAAGCAGAAATGATAGAAAATTTCACTCCACATAAGTTCAGATTCAATGTGATGTATCCTTACCTGTCATATGCTTGAGCAACCCGCTCACTGTGTGAATGTTTGTGTGTGTTTCCTGGCTCAGTGTTGCATGTGTTCTATTTTTTCCCGCTTCAATTGAAGGCTTTTGCTAAATCATGGGGAAACCCATCACTCTCTTTCGGCCTCACTTTCACTCTCGTCTAAACTGAGAAGGACACTCCTAACCTTTTTCAGCCTCAACATTAAAAACAGCACTTTTTGCTCAAATCTTTTTTTAATAGAAGCACAATGGCGTAGATATGAGTAAGGCATGCTTTTTGAAACCGAAGTAAATATTTTTGAATTACACAAAATTACCTTGCATTTTAACATTGTTTGTTAAAAAACATATCAAATTACCTGCGATTTCATCTTTACTGGGAACCATTTTTTTTACTTTCACAGACAGGAAAGACATCACTGTGTTTTTAGCACTGGAAAATTTGATTGCTGCTATGAGAACTGGAAACATCCAGGTTAAGAAACCCTGGGCTAGACTGTTGCTTTAAATGGTCTCAAACCTGGAGAGTTTCGTTTCTTTGCTTTTGTCTCTTTCTGTGCATCTGCTAATTGCTGAAAATTAAGGTAGGCTAACTTAAAGTCTCCCTGTGGTGAAAATTAAGCTTTTAATGTTGTTTATATGTCTATGTGGTGTTTTTATATGCTTTAAGACAAACCATGTGCAAATTCACAAGTAAACACCATAGTATTTCTCTTTAAAACTGCAAAGAACCAAAGACAGTCTCGAACGCGGTTTGAAATCGCTGGTGTTTCTGACATCACAAACTACCTTACCAATCACATCATTAGAAGAAGTAAAGGCGGGGCTAATTTGCATATTCACAACCGCTATACTAAATGAGGCAAGGGTGTACTGTATAGTTACATTCAAGCTATTTTAAGGCATGAATATTTTTTTCAATGCTTAACTATGTTATTTTGGTTATCAAAGATGAGTTTTAAGGATAAAATGATTGACTACAGGGGAATTTTGAAAATTTCAGAGCTGCACAAACTGAATTTCCAGGCTGGTTTATGATGTGTAATACTGATTTGCCAAAGTATACCGTCGGATACTTGCGAGACTTCCAAAATAGCATGATCTTGTAAACGAAAATGGACGATGTGTAAAAATCAATTCATTTCCTTCGTGGCAGCTGTAGAATACATCAGACATCTGTGGCTTACACGTGACTGTTGTCCTGCTGTTCTCAGTAATTCTTCTTGGTTGGAGGGAATCAACTCAAAGTGATTAATGACCAGATGAGTCTGAGATGAAGATGCCACTCGACCTCTTGAATTCTGCTTGACTTTGTAAACAGTCGCTGTAAATTACAGCTGTTCTTTTGATGTCCACAACCAGAGACCAAATTACCCATTACTCTGATCGCTGCAGTGTCACTTTTTATCCAAGGGGAATTGCAGAATTGAAGAGGGATGTGGGGTCGGTTGCTCCTCTATTATATTCCCAGCAAACACGAAATGTTCCCCTTACGTTCCCCTAACGTTCCCTGTAGGTTATTTTTAGGTTTAATTTAATAATCTAAGGCGAACTTTCTGGGAACGTTCCCTGGAGGTTATTTTTCGGGTCTCCTAAAAGGAACGTTCCCATGTTCCCACATTCTTCAGAAGCCATGGAATATATATATATATATATATATATATAGGAAAAAAAAACAGCCAGGACATTCTACAAAACATATCCTTTCATGTTCCACTAGTTTGAATAAAGGATAATTCTAGTTTTTGAATTTATCTATAGTACTTTATGTTTCAGAGTACGTTTACACAACAACGAAGTACTAAAAACGGAAACGTTTTTCATTTGGGTTTTTCTCATACAGATCTGATCTGTGGATCTGCGGAAATGACCAAAATACTTACTATTTAAGCCAGGCCAGTAGTTGGCAATGTCACTTTGTAAGAAACACGATGTGCCTACAGACTGAAAACGTAATACGCTTCGAATGACGTCACCGTTTTCACAAATTTGCGTTTTAGTTAGCATGGCGATGATAATGGTATCATTTTCAAAAACTTGTACTTGCATAATCCAATTATGCGGCCAAAATACATAAAAAGATTCCTGTTTTTAGTTGAAACTGAATTTAAACTAAATTTAAAATTACTTTTTATTTCTGTTTTATTTACAAATCGAAAAATTGATATTTCGTTAAAGGGGCACTTGGCAACTCTAGTCATTTCTTTGCTGATTTTCACTTTTGTTGTCGCATGTTGACACATTTTCTCATCAGCGCCCCCTACAGCTGTGTGGCGTATATTTCACAAGCCTGTCATGAAGAAACTCACTTGCAGCGCCCTCTTCCCGCTTTCCACCGCTGCTCATGTGCATGTGTTGAGTATCAGAGCTCGCCAACTTTATCATGTGGAGCTATGTCTACCGAGTGGGTTGTACGTCATACACATTATCATAGAATTATGTCGAATTACAATAAAGCAGTTCGTGTTTCTGGCTCGTTTTTGCTCAATCTCGCTTCTCACGAGACTTCTATTTCCAACTTATCGTGATGTTAGTCCTCATGTTGCAAGGTTGGTTTTCTGCCTGGGGACGCTGGAGGAGCGAGGAAAGCCACCATTCTCACCAGAACAGGTTATTAAACCATCCAAATAATTGCTAAATGGTTTTATTAAGTTGAAATAATTGCCAAGTTCCCCTTTAAGGATAAAAGTGCAGGTTTGTAATGACATAGTGATTAGATATTGGTAAACAGCCCGTTCTTATCCCAAGACGTCTTCTAACTGACGCTTTTGACTATACGTCAACATCCAACGTTTTAGAGTACCCTTTTAACGTCAGTTAGATATCACTATCTAACCTACCCCAGACCTAAACCTACCCGCATCATCTAACTGACCAACACTATCTCACGACCAATTCGTACGAATTCGTATGAGTGATTAAAAAGTGGCTAATTTTTACTAATTCATACGACCTCACTCGTACAGAATTCGTACGATTTGTCTAAACCCACGTGATGGTTAGGTTTAGAGGCGGGGTCAGGGGTAGGTCATTTGAACAAACTCATACGAACGAACTCATACAGAGTTGGCCAATTCGTAAAATATGTACGATTTTGTAAAAATCGTACTAATTTGTACGAGTGAGGTCGTACGAATTTTACGAGGTGGCTAATTCGGACCTCACTCGTATGAATTAGTATGATTTTTGCTAAATCGTACATATTTCCCGACAGAATTCCCGTGAGATACGGGTTGAACTGACGCTAAAGGAAGCGTGAACTTAGACGCCCTAGGATAGCATCATCTAACTGACGTTAAAGGCTGCCCTAAACGGTCGGATGTTGATGTATAGTCAAAAGCGTCAGTTAGATGACGTCTTGGGATGAGAATGTGTTATGGTAACATAACCCTTTACCCTCATTTACCCAAGTAGGCCTTGACATTCTCCACAATAACAAGCCGATCATTGGATTTTGGAGTTTAAATGTTGTTCTGTGAATACTAACAGAAATTGTTCTCGGAACATGTAAATCACGTTGTGATGGGGATTTGTGTCATCATGGACTCTGCATGACTCTGTATTAGTATCACTCTATAATTGGCTTTCTCTCGCTTCTGATAGTCACGACTGGCGCACTCACAAGTGTGCCTGGCACCCCCCCCCCCACAAAGTCCTGGTCATATTTTTCTCAGTATGTGTTTGTTTCTGTTTTTGTCTGTGACTAAGAAAGGCAGTGAAAATAAACTGAAAAGTGGCGATACTCACAAAAACAGACGCAATAAAGAGGACAGAACAGGAGGAGATAATGATCACAATGGTGCCACATCAAAACCGTAATGAGACAGACTGGCTGCATGCAATAATGCAGCTGTGGAGCAGGCACTTTTTTCTGCTGCGGGGGGTAATGGGGGCTATATTTTCAGGCCGGTTTGCTCTGTCAGTGGGTGGGACTGGTTTTCATCGGCTGCCTGGTCTGACTGCTAGAGTTACAAAAAAGGAACAAAAAGAGAAAAGGCACGTGAATGAAATATTACAGGAGTGAATGGGAGCGAACTGATAGGGGAGTAAAGGAATGAGTCAGGCGGATGAAAAGTAGTTGAATGGAGGAGGAAATGTGAGGAGGAAATGAATGAAAAAGAGCAAGAGGGCAGGTGATTAAAATGAAAGGATGGAGGTGAGGAGAAAGGAACATGGACTGGGGCCATAAAAGCAGGTGAGTTTGAAGGAAATAGCCAGAGGGAGAGAAATAGAGAGAGAAAGAGAGAGAGCAAATAGACAGGAAGGTGAGAGGTGTGTGTGGGTTTTTCAAACTTTATGGGACACCAGTTCCTTATTGGTTTTGCTTTTTTTATTATTAATTACAAATATCATTGTAATAATGTGAATCAATGACAATAAATTGTATTCGTTATTGTTAATCATAATATTTAAATCGCAAAACAACTTTGCATAAATGTGGTTGTTGTTTGCTATTCTAATTTTTATATACTATACTAATATACTGTTATTATTATGCAATCTAAATAGTCAATCCAACAACAATAAAAAATATTTTTGTTAAAAAACAACTAAATGATACTAATAACTGCTATTATTGTTCTTAAAACAACTACTATTAACAACTATTATTATAATTATTATTATTATTCAAAGGTTTTGTGATATAAATCATCAATAATAAACAAACATTGACAATAATGATGAGGATGATAATAGTAATTGTAGCCTAATTGTTCTTAAAAACAACTACTACTTACAACTATTATTATTATTATTATTATTATTGACCAGTTACATCACATTGCAGGTTATAAAAATACAAGTAAAATAAAAAAAGATTAGATTTTGCATGAATTTAAATATATAATTAAAACACAATCAAATTTAAAAAAAATAATTATATTTAATTAATTGTATTTAATTATGTAAAAAAAAAATACACTATTAAAAAAAAAATATATATTTTTTTTTTTTGTTGTTGTTGTTGTTTTTTGAGGGGATGTGTATATAATTTCTACCTATTATACAATATATGTATAAAAAATGTTCTTTATTTGCATGGGTCCTTGAAGAATCTTTAACATCCATAAAACTTTCCAATGCACAAAAGGTTCTTCAGATTATTCAAATAAAAAATCATACAAAAAAATTTGGTTCTGTTCACAGAAAAGGTTTTTTAGGGAACCAAACATGTTTCTTTATTTTGAGGAGAATTGTATAGAAACGTGAGCTGGATCTGAGAGAAAGATAATCGCAGATCTTCTGGTGATCACAATGTTTAATTTAACAATGACAGTCATTATATGTTCACCAACATATAAAAACAAACATGATAACTTTTGCAACCAGATTGTAGCTTTCATTCAGTCTATATTGTTAGCAAAACGCCTAAGCCCTTGGCTATTAATATAAATGTTTTTCTCTCACTTACGCTTTGAAAGTTTGTTAGAAGCTCTAGTTCTTACGAGATCCAATGATCAAAAGATTTAGTCTGAAATGTGTGAATCTTCTCACATAATGATTATATTTAGAACATAATTATTGTGACTTTTCTACAAGATCAGAGAGAGTGTACAAGAGCGAGCGAGCATGTGACGGAACAGATATTGCATGCATTTGATAACTAACAGTTGGTGTTTGGTGGCCGCCCACTCTGGATTATATGTACAGTATGTTTCTTCCATCTTTCATCAGTTGGTCATTTCAGGGCGCTGATATTGCACACTGATTTCTCATCATTAGTTCCCCACGGCCGTAACCCCCTCTCTCCCCCTAACTTCTCATCTACTGTGAAAAAAAAAAATCTCCTCAAGCCTGTGGTGAAGATGTGACATCAAATCCTGAGTATCTACAGTAACTGAATTTTAAAAGCATTTTGAGAATTGGAAAGAAAAAGTTTAATTTGATTTATGCAGTTATTCCAAATAAATGATTTTTGTGCAAGGTTGTTTTTCCCCCTGCATTTCAAAGTTCAATAGCTCTTTATGTTTTATTCATGAGAAATTTGACTTTTAACTAAAGTACAGATGATTAGGAGCAAAAGCCAGGTCTTATACAATGTTTTAATTTGTCCTATCTGGGAAGGCTGTTAGATATGCTATTTACATCTGGAAGACATATTTTTAAGAGTGTTTGCTCATCTGCAAGACGTCTATAGGACGTTTCCTGTCAGATGTCAAATAGACGTTTATAAGATGTCAGTTTAACATGCATTCTAAATCATTACATCTTAAAGACATCTTCTAAACGTCTATTTGACATCTGACAGGAAACATCCTATAGACGTTCTTGCAGATGAGAAATACTCTTAAAATACGTCTTCCAGATGTAAAAAGCACATCAAACAGCCTTGAGCTATCTGGGAAGACTATTTGATGTGCTATTTACATCTGGAAGACGTATTTTTAAGAGTGTTTGCTCATCTGCAAGACGTCTATAGGACGTTTCCTGTCAGATGTCAAATAGATGTTTATAAGATGTCAGTTTAACATGCATTCTGAATCATTACATCTTAAAGACATTTTCTAAACGTCTATTTGACATCTGACAGGAAACGTCCTGTAGATGTCTTGCAGATGAGCAAACACTCTTAAAAATACATCTTCCAGATGTAAATAGCACATCAAACAGCCTTGTACTATCTGGGAAGACTATTTGATGTGCTATTTACATCTGGAAGACGTATTTTTAAGAGTGTTTGCTCATCTGCAAGACGTCTATAGGACGTTTCCTGTCAGATGTCAAATAGATGTTTAGAAGAAGTCAGTTTAACATGCATTCAAAATCATTACATCTTAAAGACATCTTCTAAACGTCTATTTGACATCTGACAGGAAACGTCCTGTAGACGTCTTGCAGATGAGCAAACACTCTTATACAGCACTTTCAGCATGCATGTACAACATACTCTGACTCATAAAATACATTATAAAATTATTATGAAAATGAATAAAGCAAAATAACACGGCACTATGATATGGCACTGCTTTTTTTGTAATTTGTGCTGTGTGTTGACCATTTTGTGCATTGTGAAATACACACATCACCTCTCTGGCCAAGCCGTCAATAATGCTGAGCATGTTTGCTTCTTAACCAGAGGGAGCGATCGTTACGCTGAATAATTAGCATGCGTATCCACCTCTCTTCTCACTCCACGGGGAAGGGAAAAAAAGGTAAGAGGTAGGGAGAGAGAGGCATTAATTGATATACGTTCCGCTCTCTTACGACTTACCTTTATAGGTTATCACCGAACAAGCGTCTAATTTAACATTCACAACGAGGGAGGAGTGACCCAAGCAACCAATTAAAAGCTTTTCCGAATGAATAGAGACCTCAGATAGGAGGATATGGCATATGGACCTGGTCTTGAAGCATCTTGTCTTGAGTGAAAAGCTCCCCTGAGGAGGCATTTTATGAAAAAGGGTACAGCGTAATAGGCTGTGTGTGTATCTTACCATTTTAAGTGTGTGTGTGAGTACTTCTGTTGTAAAGTGTGATGGTAGATGATCTTTTGCTCCCAGAAGGAAAAATCTCGTGTTGTCACCCTCACTCAGTAATGGGCACCAGTGGGATGAGGCAGACATGAACAAACTGGCAAAAAAAGAAAGATATAGAGACTACATAAAGGATATTTTTGTCACTCCGTTGATGCTCAAAATGTCTAAGATGAAGCGATGCTCAGCTGAAAGAGAGAGAGAAACAGGGGAGGTGGAGAATAAAGATAGTTTGACTAAATATCCTGGGCCCCGCTCCTCTAAAAGCTATCCCAGTTTGTTCTTCTTGCACCCCTTCTTGATTAATGTGCGATGGATGGGCTGGGAGCCAGAGGAATGGGGTGTTTCGTGCAATGAGGTTCTAAATGCTTTGATTTCTCTTTTGGGAACCAGACTTAAACATTTAGACAGTGCTCCAGTGCTGATGGAACTACTTTGAAACTAGCTTTTAGAGCTATATGTTACTCACTAAGCCACAGTCAAATTGGCTTTTAAATTACATTAGCTACACTACGCTATGCTACTGCACCTCATTTGGTAGCTTGCTAAAAACTGATGGAAATGGTCAATAGTACCTACACCAAACGGGTAGGCATTGGTGTTATACTGCTAAAACAAACCTTTGCTATAGCCATTTATTGCCAGTTTTAGGTGACATTTTGGGAGAGTTTCCTTGATTAGTACCTCAGGTTGTTTGGCTGTTAGCGCTTTGTTGTGATTGAAAACTGTAATGTAGCATTTTGTCATGCTTTGCGTCAATAGTTGCTAACACCAACCAGTCTCAATGTTAAGTTTATGCTTCTTGTCTGTGTCTTACCATTTATCTGCATTTTCAGAAGACATAGTGTGTGTTTGATTATTTTCCTCAGGTTGTTGGCTAATGCTGTTAGCGCAATGGGCTATATGTTGTGATTCAAAACTGTCATGGGCTATAGCATTTTGTCACGATTTGGTCAATAGTTGCTAGAACACCACAGCATCAGATGCCAACATGCTTCTTGTCTGTCTCTAGCCATTGATTGGATTTTTAGAAGACACTCTCTTAAAGAAAGTGCGTTTGATACTCCTCAGGTTGTCGGACTAATGCTGTTAGCGCAAAACATTCTGAAATAGAAATCTGCTTTGCACAATAGTAGTCACAGCAAAGCTTTTGGCATTGATGTTTCTTGTCTGTTTCTTCTAAAACATACCCTATAATCATTTATTGTATATTTAGAAGACTTGAAAAGAGAGTGTGTTTGATTATTACCTCAGGTTGTTTGGCTAATGCAGTTAGCACAATACTTTGTGACAGTAAAAAGTGATATAGAATTTTGTCAAACGTTGCTAATATCAATGGCTACAGTTTGTTTCTTGTCTGTTTCTTGCTAAAACAAATGCAAATTGCATTTGCAATTTAAGGAGAAATGTGTTTGATTATTACTTTCAAATGTTTGGCTAATGCTGTTAGCGCCAACTGCAATACAATGTGACAGCTATGATGCATCATTTTGTCTTACTTTTCTCAATAACCAACAACAAACTGTATAAACTCTTGGCATTTATATGTATCTTCCTTTTCAGCTAAAACGAAACCATGGGTATAAATGACCATTTATTGCATTTACTGAAAGCATTTTAGGGGTGTATTTTTATTGCCTCAGCTGTTTGGCTAATGCTGGTTGCACAATACATTGTTATAAAACTGCAATTGCACTTTGTCATGCTAAACTGCTAGTTGTTGGAAAAAGAAGCTTGTTACCGCTAAATCTAATTTGCTTTGAAAAACTTACTGTAATGTTACTGAAAATTGTATTTTACTGTGAGTTTTTAGCCTCTTTTCTATATCAACACTAATCCTGTAAGCTATGCTTTTCATTAAGCTTCATTTAGATTGCTTACAAATACCTATTTTGCAGTGTTGGCATAGATGTCAAATACGGATAGGACCAAATCCAAACACTGTAGCCTTTCTGCGATTTTATTGCCTTGTGTTATTTGGCTATGTTGAAAATCAGCTAGAGAGAATAACCTCCAGTATGAGTGGGATGATATGATTCAGTATCATAAATGAGAAAAGTGTTGTTATTTTTCATTAAGGACCACTGAGTAATAACGAATGTATTTCAGGACTGTGGTTCACAATTTTTGGCCTAATTCGTTCTTTGTTCATGTTCCTTCCGAGCATTGAATCGAACGATTAGCTCAGGGTGGCTCTCTCATGGGTGATGAGCATTTAACCCGGCGAGGTTACTGCTAGTTGCTGGTATTGCTGTTTTTAAAAACTTGCCTCTAGCTCTTTTGAAGAATATTTATTCATGTAATTAACCGTATTGACATAATACAAGAAAATGAGTGTGTAGACTTGGTATTAGGAGGCAGCTTACGTTTTACTTTGCCTTTCATTTCTTTTTAATGATGCTGCAGCTAATCATGTTTCAATCTATTAGTGGGAAAAACAATTCAGTTTGTGGCTGCAAGCACATATTCTGATAGCAAGTTTTAATGACACTTGCTAATATGTGACCCTGGACCACAAAACCTGGACCACGGAGTAAATTTTCTGTAATTGAAATGTATATACCATCTGAAATATGAAAACTCTGAATAAATAAGCTTTCCATTGATGTATGGTTTGTTAGGATAGGACAATATTTGGCAGAGATACAACTATTATAAAAAAAATAGAAACATTGAGAAAATCGCCTTTAAATGTGTACATTTATGTTTGCTATTGTGCTAGATTCTCTCACATAAATAAATAGTTTATATATGTACAGTAGGAAATTTACAAAATATTTTCATGGAACATGATCTTTACTAAATATCCTATTGATTTTTGTCATAAATGAAAAATCGATCATTTGTCCCATACAGTGTATTGTTGGCTATTGCCACAAATATACTGTGCGACAGGTTTTGTGATCCAAGGCAACATATGTTTAAGCTAGTTGTCTTAATGTAAGATATCAGGTAGGCCTATATATATATATATATATATGGCCTACTAATATTAACATAAGGCAATCTGATATCTAACATTAAGATATATATGAAGAGTTCAGATGCAAAAGCCTCTAAATGCTATTTGAAATTTTCTTCTGAAAATGACAATTTTTATCAAGCTTGTATATTTAAGTTCTGTAATTCCACTTAAATGAAAATTAGATCGGTAATCTTCATTGTCATTTTAGTGAGAAATCACTGGACTTGAGTATATACAAGTTTGATAAAGATGGTCATTTTGAAAGAAAATTTCAAATGGCCTCAATTTAGAAGCTTTTGCATCTGAACTCTTCATATACACACACACACACACACATGTATATATATATCTGATTGATTACTACAACATTATGGAGTCATGGATTCGTCCTAGTCACTTGCTTTAAGGGTTATTTTACATATGCAGGTTAGTGTCTTGGGTTAAAGGAATTTCACAGGAAGTGGGACGGTAGGATAAGGTGATGTTCTGAAACACCTCCTTCATCTGTACTGAACATAGTCTGTGTGTGTGGTGGTGTCGTGTGTATGTGTGACATTTGGCTGAGGCCAATTACTTGTCTTGTGGCTAAACCTGGACCATGTCTGATTACCTCCTATCTCATACACACACACATCAGCAGCAGCAGTGAGACACCTAAGCACACAGCCACACACACACACCTTCTCCCTCTCTCTGTGGTCATTTTATCTTTCTAACACTGTTCTAAATCCTGTGGAATGTAATGAGGAGCTTTAGGTATTTTTTTAAGGAGATTGAGAAAGAATCTTTGTTATGTGGGGTTTAATTAGATATAGTTTGGGGACAAACTATTATGTTCCTAATTGGAAGAATTAATTCTAAACATCCATCCATCCATCTTCTTCCACTTATCCGGGGCCGGGTAGCGGGGGCAGTAGTCTAAGCAGAGATGCCCATACTTCCCTCTCCCTAGACACTTCCTCCAGCTCTTCCGAGGGCACCGAGATGTAGACTGGGAGGGCGTGAGTAACCAAGCTTCTCACCCTATCTCTAAGGGATTCGCCCAGCCACCCTGTGGAGAAAGCGGCATTTCGGCCACCTGTATCCGGGATCTTGTCCTTTTGGTCATGACCCAAAGCTCCTGACCATAGGTGAGAGTAGGAACGTACATTGACCGGTAATCGCAGAGCTTCGCCTTCCGGCTCAGCTCCTTCTTTCACGACAACAGACCGGTACGTCTACCACATTACTTCAGAAACTGCACTGATCCGTCTGTCTATCTCCAAGATCTCTATAAAATCTGAGCAACAAAAACTTTCCCAGCTTCCAGTGGAGTTTAATTGCAGTCCAGTAGGTGAGGTTGCACCAAGCTCACAGCAGGTTCGTTCTGCAGTCGTCAGCAGTGCTCCACTGTCAGGCCTCCATACAATTACCATCCATTGTAGTGGTCTCTAAAAGTACACATTTGGATATCCAACCACTGCTTAATAGACACAAGAAGAGAAATAAGATTAGAAAGTAATGAGATGGTTATTTTTAGAGCTTTAAATATCAAAGTGGATAACATAGCTCAAATAACTTGGTTTTTACAAAAACAAAGACTATGTTGTACCTAACTGAAGTGCAACAGAGCTCATATATTTAACATATAAGACAGGTTAGTAGCTTTTATAAATGTTTATATGATTCATGATTAACCCACCTCTCGCCATCTGTAAATATATCGCCACTTCATTTGTGCCTTTTGGGAGCTGCAATTTATTCTGTTTTTCTTTCTCCTTTCACTCTGTACTTGGCAAGGGATTCCCAATTACACCCTAACAAGGCCCGATCCTGAAACGATCATGAATCAGATATAAAAGCATTCTGATGAAACCCCACTATAAACAAAAAGACCAGGGAGACCAGAAAACAAGGATTATGCAGTTTGCAGACACACACACTGTGCCTAAACTTGACTGCTTGGTTTTAATAGACTCCGCCATGGGTCACTGTTGTAATGACTGCTTTGTAGAACGAAACAAGAATGTAAGGCTCAAGCTTTCCATTACAGCCATTCATCTCATTAAGTCTCATCAGCGGTGTCTAATTTCAGCGAAATACACGAACTTGGATCGCCATGTTGCTTGGTAACTAAAACAGTCATAGAGACAGATTGCCTCTATAAAAATAATCATTTGCTTTGACCTGCGATAAAGAGATATGGATAGAAGGAATGCAAAAGAGAAACTAATACTGGACGGACACTAATGATCGTAAATTATGTGCTAGTTATAGTGACAGTTTTGATGTACTGTATGCATGTTTCTTCTTTAGACAAAGTAAATTTTGCTAATACAATTTGACTACCGCTCATTAGAGTATTACTTAGACTGTTAGGTTAGCGTTAGGGTAAGGTTTAGTAGAATAAGTAGACGTTTGCAAAGTTACTTTGTTAGAAGAATGACTGTTGGGGGACCAAAAAAGGGTTAAGGCCCCGAATTTGCTCACTGGGAAGTTATTTTCCGTTCTATGCTTTGGGGTGAAAAGACGTTTTTAAAAATGTGACAATAGGTATGCTGTTAGCAAACACACAAACACAAAAATTACAGCTGTGGAGAAAACAGCAGTCAAGAAAGCATCAAATCATAGCGATGTGGATATTTGCACCAGCTCTCACGGGCAGCAACATAGTGTCATAGTGTTGCTGTCTGGGCTACAATTCGGCAGTGTTGTAGCTCCAGACCAGCTTACTCGAATCCGAGTCGAGACCAGAGACCATAGAGGGTCGTGTCCGAGTCGAGACCAGAGACCAAAGAGTCGAGTCCGAGTCGAGACCAGAGAGGGTCGAGTCAGAGTGGAGACCAGAAAGGGTTGAGTCCGAGTCGAGACCTCGAGAGGGTCTCGAGTCTGATCGAGACCATAGATGGTCTCAGTCCGAGTCCGAGATCGAGGCTGATAGAGGGCTCAGTCCAGTCTCAGACCAGAGAGGGTCGAGTCCTGAGTCGAGACGCAGAGAGGGTCCGAGTCTCGAGCCGAGACCAGAGAGGGTCGAGTCGAGCCTGAGACAGAGGGTCAGTCCGAGCCGAGACCAGAGAGGGTCGAGTCCGAAGCCGCAGACCAGAGAGGGTTCGAGTCCTGAAGCTTGAGACCAGAGAGGGCTCGAGTCCGAGCTAATACCAGAGAGGGTTGAGTCCAGCCTGAGACCATAGAGGGCTCCAGTCCAAGCCTAGATTATAGAGGGGTCGGTCGAGCCTAGACCAGAGAGGGTTCGAGTCCGAAGCCGCAGACCAGAGAGGGTTGAGTTTGAAGCTCAGACTCGATAGAGGGTCCAGTCCGAGCTACAGCCATAGAGGGCTCCAGTCTCAAGCTCTACACCATAGAGGGGTTCGAGTCCGAGCCGATACCATAGAGGGCTCCGAGTCCGAGCCGACACCACAGAGGGTCCAGTTCGAGCTCAGACTCGATAGAGGGGTTCGAGTTCTGAGCTCTAGACCATAGAGGGCTCGAGTCCCAGCTCAGACCATAGAGGGTCTCAGTCCGAGCTCGAGTACCAGAGAGGGCTCCGAGTCCGAGCTCTAGACCATAGAGGGTTCGAGTCCAAGTCTGAGACCATAGAGGGGTCGAGTCTCGAGCTCTAGACCAGAGAGGGCTCCAGTCCGAGCTCGATACCAGATAGGGTTCAGCTCCAGCTCAGACCAGAGAGGGTTCGAGTTCTTCAGCTCGAGACCATAGAGGGTTCAGTCCGAGCCGAGACCAGAGAGGGTCGAGTCCGAGCTCTAGATGACAGAGAGGCTCGAGTCCGAGCCTGATACGATAGAGGGTCCAGTTTGAGCTCGAGACCAGAGAGGGTCGAGTTCTAGCTCAAGACTATAGAGGGCTTCAAGTCCGAGTCGACACCATAGAGGGTTCAGTTCTAGCTCGAGCACCATAGAGGGCTCCAGTCCGAGTCAGACCATAGAGGGTCGAGTCCAGCCAGATCAGAGGGTTCGAGTCCAGCTCTTACGACCAGCAGAGGGCTTCAGTCTAGCTCAGACCATAGAGGGCTCAAGTTCTGAAGCTCGAGACCACAGAGGGTTCAGTCCTAGCCTCAGACTCATAGAGGGCTCGAGTCTGAAGCTCTAGACTGCAGAGGGTTCGAATCCGAGCTTGAACACTATAGAGGGCTCGAGTCCGAGCTCAGATAACAGAGAGGGCTCGAGTCCGAGCCGACACCACAGAGGGTTCGAGTCTCTAGCTCTAGACCACAGAGGGTCCGAGTCCGAGCTCGAGACCAGAGAGGGCTCCAGAGTCGAGCTCGAGACCATAGAGGGTCGAGCTCCGTCAGCTTCAAGACCAAAGAGGGTTCGAGTCTCGAGCTCTGAGACTCATAGAGGGTTCGAGTCCTAGCTCTAGACCAGAGAGGGTCAAGTCCAAGCCGAGACCAGAGAGGGTCTCGAGTCCTAGCTGAGACCAGAGAGGGTTCGAAGTTCGAGCTCTAGACTGACACAGAGAGGGTCGAAGTCCGGGCCGAGACCAGAGAGGGCTCGAGTCCGTGCTGAGACCAGAGAGGGTCGAGTTCGTGCCGAGACCATAGAGGGTCTCCAAGTCCCGAGTTGAGACCGAGACCAAAGAGAGTCGATTCCGAGTCGAATCCAGAGAGGGTCCGAGTCCGGTTCCAATCCAGAGAGGGCCGAGTCCGGTCGAGACTAGAGAGGGCCGAGTCCGAGTCGAGACCATAGAGGGCCGAGTCGAGTCGAGACCATAGAGGGCCTCGAGTCCGAGTCTCGACACCAGAGAGGGTCGAGTCCGAGTTCGAGACCAAAGATAGTCTGTGTCCGAGTCGACACCAGAGAGGGTCGAGTCCGAGTCGAGACCATAGAGGGCTCGAGTCCGAGTCGAGACCAAAGAGGGTCCAGTCCGAGTTCGACACCAGAGAGGGTCGAGTCCGAGTCGAGACCAGAGAGGGTCGAGTTCTAAGTCGAGGCCTAAGACGCAAGAGAGTTCGAGTCCGAGTCGAGACCAGAGAGGGTCGAGTTCCGTCGTCGAGACCATAGAGGGTCGAGTCTGAATCAAGATCGAGACTGAAAGAGAGCTCGAGTCCAAGCTCCAACACCAGAGAGGGTTGAGTCCGAAGTCAAGACCAGAGAGGGTCTCAGTCCGAGTCGAGGCCGAGACCAAGAGAGTCGAGTCCGAGCTCTAGACGAGAGAGGGACTTCGAGTCCGAGTCTAGACCACAAAGGGTCGAGCTTTGAGTCCGAGTCAAGACTAGAGAGGGTCTCGAGTCCGAGTCTAGACCACAAAGGGCTCGAGTCCAGTCCGAAGTCAAGACCAGAGAGGGTTCAAGTCCAAGTCTGAGACCAGAGAGGGTCAAGTCCCAAAGCTCGAGACCAAAGAGGGCTCCGAGTCCAGTCTCAGACCAGAGAGGTTCAAGTCCGAGTCAAGACCAGAGAGGGCTCTGAGTTCGAAGCTCTAGACCAGAGTGGTTGGAAAAAGCTTATATACCTAATATGGACTGAAAAATGTGATTATATACCTGACAGACTGAACAAAATGAGCTCTAATTTATTGGCTAAGACTAGGGGAAAGGATTGAGAACGATTACAGTATTTAAATATCTGTTTATGATGCATGTTTGCATTAGGTTGAACTTTGTCGCATTGCCAACTGTCACTGCAACTTGCCAACTCTCCCTATGAATGATTGACTTCCAGTTGCTTTGTCACTGAAAATGGCTACCAATGTGAACGATCCTTCAGATTTCAAACTTAATAAGTCCACCTACATAATTACGTATATATTTAGGTGGTGAAAATTGAATCCTGTCTGAGTGCTCATAAAAACAGCATCCTGCAGTCTGTGCCCCATGAACCAAATCCGAACTGCCGTACAGCCGTCTGTTTTGCATCCAGTCAAGCATTTTCACGGCCTCTGGTTTAAAATGATTAAGCACTGCATAAAATGGAACAAATTTCGCTGTCTGGCTGACAAGCCCTGCTCGATGCATCATAAACCTGCATTGTTGCATTCATTAACTTCAGCTTGTTAAGTTGTGTGAAAGAGACATCTGAAGCAATGCTGATGCTTAACAAGGTCATACTGTACATATTTTATTATTCCCTTTGGCCAAGCACATTCCTATTTTAGCTTTCAAAGCCATTTTTCACTCTTATTTTGGCAGTTGATTTTACAATTTCTATGTTACAACCTCTTTTGCAAAGCTATGTTACGTTTGGATAAATTCACAAACAACCAGAACCCAAATGCTGATCAAACTGTTCAGGCCAGATTGAAATGATCTGGAACCTTTCTAAAAATAGATAGGAAGAAAATGCCAGAGATGTACGTGCGACACACACCAGCAAAAGCATGAATAAGGTTTTGAGAACGTTTGAAAAGCTTTTAAATGCTTTTGTTTTGTGTTTTATTGTCCTTTTTTTGTTTGTTTTGTTTTGTTTTTGTTTTGTCTAACCTTAACCTAACCCAAACCCTAACCCCTTCAGCCGTAATAACATCTATCCAAATCTGTTTTGGTTTCAGAAGTTTGTGATTACCTGTAGTCGTCAAGATGATGTAAACAGAATGTTTATCTAACTGACATGAGAAAGTAAAAAGTTCAACACTATTAATGTTTTTCTAGTTAAAGCTACAATATGTAGCTTTTTTGGCCACAAGAGGGCGCAGTTTCCAACAATAACAAAGGCATATGTTTATGACGCAGTGACCGAGCTGAATGATGGGACTTGCTGTCAAGCTCATGTTTTTTAACATTATAGTGCGATTGCTAGATCAACACATTTCATCATGTCAAGCTAACATTATAACATTGATTTGTTTTATGTTCGTTTGCTCACCTGTCTAATAAAGCTGTAAAGTCATGATTCGTGAAGTTCTGTCAAGTCCAAATTAGTCATGGAAGCTAGCTCTCTGTCGAGTGGAAGTCAGTCTAGGACGCTAGCTCTCGGCATCTCAAAAACATCACGCTGGTATTGATCCTCATTTTTGTTTCCCTTGTTTCTCCCAAAGTCTGCTTGCCATGGTCTATGTTTGAACGAAACTAGATCTGGGTGCCGCTAAACGTTACTCACTACGTAGTTGTAGTTGTCCACGTCTGTCGTCATGGTTACGTCATGGCTATGGCAGTACGAGTGGAAACCGAGGATAGCGCTGATATTGCATCATTGACAGGTGACTTTTTTTTTTCCGGGACGTCCATTTATATAAAATTGAAATTTCTTTGAAACAAAATAACTTTGGAGACCTTTGGGATATTTTAGGTACACAACTGCAGGAAATATATCACTTAATGCAAATAATTTTTGGATATTTTATTACAAAATTCTTACATATTGGCCCTTTAAAAATGAAAAGCCAAGAAATGCTCTTTTTGAACTGAAAGTTGCAGTATGTTCATAGCACCTGAAGTTCTGTTTGTCTCAGAAAACCAAGGATATTTTGTTTTGGTCAGGATATGACCTCTTTAAATCAGTCATAACTGCCCTGAGCGAAGGAAGAATAACTCCTGAGCAATCATGTTTTACATCTTTGAATCTGTTGAATATGTGGCCCTGTGCTTGTTTAGACCTTTATGCGCCTCGTTCTCTGTTCCTGTCTGTCGGTGAAAGTGCGGCTCTTGGGAGGGTTAGGTTGCTGGAGCTGTGCCAGTCACGACTGGAAGGAGGAGAGAGGGACCGATAGATAAGAGGAGGAAGGAAAGAGCAAGGCTCCCTGACATTGCACTCCCTCTTGCTGATGCATAGAAAATGGTGGGTTGGCGCACACACCGCCACACACAATGTGAGATAAAGCATGCATGGATTCATTATAAGAACAACAAGACCACACACCATTGTGTTGTGTTTCAGCGACCAACTATTCCAGTTTTATTGACAGAAACTGTTGACTTCTATAAAATTTCCTGCTTTAATTTTGAAATGAAGAATTGTGGAATTCTCAAAAAATATTTCACTCAAATAGAACAGTGAACAGAGAACTCAGTCTGGAAACTTTTGTTCCTACCATATTAGTTTCCAAAGCAAAAATAGAGGAGGTTGATCATTGGAATTTGATAAGAGGGCGCAACACTATTTATAGGCAAGATTTTCATGCTAGAAGACTTTTTCAGCAGGAATGCAAATTATAATAGCACTTAACCATGAACACAAAAGCCACACCACACACATATATGGCTTTTAATTTGTTTCATTAGCAAACATGTCAATATAATTTTAAAGTTACTTCCATCCATCAATTTTCTGCAAAAATAATGACCAGACATGCTTGTTTGCTTTGCGGTCCCTTTAAATACCGTTTAAAAAAAGATCACGCATTCGATCTCACGTCAGAGCATCAGAGCGTTCAGTAATTGAACAACTTATGACAAACTTAGGCTCAATCCCAATTCACCCCTTGGCCCTACCCCTTGCTTTTCAAGTGTACCCCTTGGCCCTTAAAACAGAGTTACAAGGGCCAAGGAGTTGAAATATTCCCCTACGAAATGGAACAATGCTTTATGAACCCAATATCGTTATCAGTCGCTGACGATTTTTACAGGATTTCTCCATGACAACAACTGACAATCAGCGCAGCTGCTCTGAACTTTGAATAAACGATGATTATAACATTAATCGAAATGTATGTCTTTTCTGATCGGAAAAGTAATTTATTATACCATTTCTTAATTTAAATGACTAAAGTGTTATTATAAGAGTAAATAAAGTCCGTGGTGGAATCATCTGGCGCTAAATTTAAATGTTTAACCGTTTGCAAAGCCATCTCGTCTGTGAACTTTCTCTTGGCTCGCCGTTCGGAGTGTGCCTCTGAAAAATCTCGTTTCGAGGGCTATGTAGCCCTACCCCTTCACCCTACCCCTCGATCTCAACAAGAATCGGGACACCCTACCCCTAGACGTGAACGCGCAAAACAGAGAGGTAGGGCCAAGTGGTAGGGGCAAGGGGTGAATTGGGATTGAAGCTTAATGTTGGTGTAAAATTAGCAGTAGATGGTAACAGACACCAAAACACTTGCCAAGTGCAAAATTTGTGATTCAATTTATAATTAATAAAAAAAGAAATTCCGCGAGGCTTGTGTATTTTTCCAGTTGTTTTCAATAGGAAAATGCCAGCACCATGATGAGGCCCTGAGCGTCTATTTCATACTGAATGCTCGGCATTTGAAGAATATTAAACTTTGGGTAAAACGCAGCACTCAACACTGTCACTTTTTATCCAGTTGTCCAATCACAATGGAGGAGGGGCGGGGCAAATACAACACTGACCAACCAACAAGCATATTCTCCTTGTACTACAATAACAAAGCAGCAGGACATCTCTTTATCCAAAACTAGTGCCAGAGCAAGTGTGTTATATTGTGTGGACATTTTTATATTCAGAAACATGCTATTGGCGAAATCAGATACTAATAACAGTTCCGCAGTATTTTCTGTATCAGCACATTGGCGTCTCAACTGATAAAAAAATAATGCTGTGCCGCCAAAGCAAGGCTTTTTCCGCTGGCCCTGGAAGTCTAATAAGTATAAGACGAGGCTGAAAATAATGTGTTTACTGAATGTTTTCTCCCAGAATCTTGCAAAATTCCTGTTGAGGGAGCAGTCCTACATTAGCAGAGAAAATGTTCCCTTGTCGAAGCCTGAAAGTCGATGAAGTTCTGTGTGTTAACGATCCATTGCTGTGTCATTCCTGCTTCCTTTGTTCCTGCCTCACTTTAATTTCTTTCAACCTTCCCCTTTTTCAGTCTGCAGCTTCTCGGCAGTGTACTTCTCCCTCTCTTGCCTTCTCTCTGAGACCCGAGAAATTTGGGAGCTTTTGATCAGATTTGTTAGAGGCCTTTCCTGTCGTTCTCTCACTTTTCCCGCCCCTCTCTTTCCCTCTTGATACCACATACACTTCTTGCTCCTCACATTATTTCTATTTTCTCATCTCTCTTTCTTTTCCATTTGCCCATGCCCCCTTTTGGTTTTGCTTTCTTAATTTTATTTCCTGCAACCCATTTCACCAAATACACTGATGGAATTATTACATGCATTGTTTCAAGTATGTCTTTTCTTCCCTGAGGAGTGGATGAACCACAGGAGAATGAATTTGCTTTGTGCTCTTTTTTTCATGACAGACGATTTTTCATTTTTGAAATTATCTTTTATAATGGACAGTCAGTAACTACAGATAATAAAGATTGCAATCATTAACCAATTGGAATCTCATCGATGATGAATCCAATTTATTTCTAGAAATTATCAGAAAGAATGAAGTCATGCCAACACTGAGCGAATTTACTGTAAATTAAAAACATTTATTTTTTTGACATTATGCATCCATCCATCCACCCATCCGTCCCGTCCATCTATCCGACAGTTTGACAGTTTGCTATATATATATATATATATATATATACATACACAGATCTCACCGGCGACTTTATTAGGTACACCTGTCCAACTGCTCGACCAACACTTAATTTCTAAGCAGCCAATCACATGGCAGCAACTGGAGTGCACTTAGGCATGTAGACATGGTCAAGACAATCTCCTGCAGTTCAAACCGAGCATCAGCACGGGGAAGAAAGGTGATTTGAAGTGACTTTGAACATGGCATGATTGTTGGTGCCAGAAGGGCTGTGCTCTGAGTATCTTCAGAAACTGCTGATGACTCACTGGGGACTCTTCATCGCACAACCATCTCTTAGGGTCTGATGCGGTCCGAAAAAAGAAAAAACATCCAGTGAGCGGCAGTTTTGTGGATCGGAAACGCCTTGTTGATGCCAGAGGTCAGAGGAGAATGGCCAGACTGGTTCCGAGCTGATAGAAGGGCAACAATGCACTCAAAGCACCACCCGTTACAACCAAGGTGGGCAGAAGAGCATCTCTTGAAGTCCACAGTACGTTCAAACTTTCGCAGGCAGATGGGCTAGCAGCAGCAGAAGAACCACACACGGGTGCCACTCTTTTCAGCTTAAGAACAGGAAACTGAGGCTACAATTTGCACAAGCCTCATTGAAATTGGACAATAGAAGATTTGGAAAAACATTGCCTGGTCTGATGAGTCTCGACTTCTGCTGCGACATTCCGGATGGTAGGGTCGAAGAATTGGGCGTCTACAACATGAAAGCACTGGATCGATCCTGCCTTGCATCAATGGTTCAGGCTGGTGGTGGTGGTGTCATGGTGCTGGGGAATATTTTCTTGGCACTCTTTGGGCTCCTTGGTACCAACTGAGCACTCGTTGCAAACGCCACAGCCTACCTGAGTATTGTTGCTGACCATGTCCATCCCTTCATGACCACGATGTACCCAACTTCTTATGGCTACCTTCAGCAGGATAATGCGCCTGATGTCATAAAGCTGGAACCACTCCTCAGACTGGTTTCTTCGCAACATGACAATGAGTTCGCGTGTACTCACAACACTGGCCTCCACAGTCGACCAGATCTCAATCCAATAGAGCATCCTTTGGGATGTGGCTGGAACGGGGAGATTCGCATTCATGGGGATGTGCAGCCGAGCAACTGCTACGGCAACTGTGTGATGCCATCATGTCAATATGGACCAAACTCCCTGAGGAATGCTTCTTCCAGCACCTTGTTGACCCGATGCCATGAAGAATTGAGGCAGTTTCTGAAGGCAAAAAGGGGGTCCAACCCTTGTTACTAGCATGGGGTAGCCTAATGAAGTGGCCGGTCGTGTGTGTGTGTATATATATATACATATATATATATATATATATATATATATATATATATATATATATATATATATATATATATATATATATATATATATAGCTAGTATATTTCCCATTGCTTGTCATTCAAAGTGTATTGCTAAAAGATTTAACTGGTCAGTTGCAAGCCCATCCCCTCTTCATTCCATTCACTTTAATTGGTTACTTACTGTATGATGTCATAGGTAGGGTGTTGAGCCCATTAAAACATTTGCAATTCTTTTTGCTTATCTCTTTTCATCCTCCTTTCCCTCATACTCACACGTTCACACCTTATGTTTGTCATTCCAACCCCTAGTATCCCTTGTGCTCTTGGCGTCTTCCAGCCCTTGCTCACTTGGCTTCTGTCATCCTCTCTTCTCTCTGTCCCTCGCTCTCGCTCGCTGCCCCTTTGAAGTGTAAATCTCTTCAGCAGGACTCCTGGCTAATGAAGCCGCTGTCTTGCTGTAATTAGAAGCATCTTGTGCTCCCTTGATGCGACTGTTGTGTGGAGAGAGAAGAGAATACATCACAGAAACAAAAAGACAGATACACGGATAGTCAAAATCGGCTACAGTCTGAAATATGGTCTGGGAATACTAATGAGTCACATAAACGAAACCGTCAATAGTCAATAATTGCCATTTTTCACTAGAAAAGGTTGGGCTGAAATACTCAATATGGAGATGGATGGAAGGTGGCTATTATCTTAAATGAGACTTTCATCAGAAGCGTTGAAATGCATGAACGCCTTTGCTTCTATAATGGTTAAAATCACACCTACGGACGTAGAAAGAGAGGGAATGAATAACATTGATATACGGTCTGTGCTTTGATGTTGTATGAACCTGGCCCATTTTTCTGTTAATAAGAAATTGAATTCTCCAAACTTATCAGAGTTGTCATAGTTTAGTGCAATAATGTGGGATTTCAGAACTGTAAAAATGTACCAGTTTAGTCAGAATAAATTTTCAATGAATTTTCATTCATTTTATGGTCCAACCTAAAGTTAAAATTGTCATCATTTACTCACCCCGTCCATCCATCCATCCGATCCATCCATCCATCCATCCATCCATTCATTCTCATTCATCCATCTGGCCATCCATCTGTCCATCCGCTGTCCATCCATCCATCTGTCCACTCCATCCGTAAGTTCATTCGTCCATTCATCCGTCCGTCCGTCCATCCATCTGTCCATCCATCCATCCATCCATCCATCCATCCATCCATCCATCCATCCATCCATCCACCTTTCAATCCATCCGTCCGTCCATCCATCCGTCCGTCCATCCATCTGTCTGTCCATCCATCCATCCATCTATCCATTTTTACTTTGATTTCATTTTTTTTGGTATTTAAAAAAAATTATTACACTTTAAGCATTCATTTTATGGTTCAGCCTAAAATGAAAATTTGACATCATTCACTTACCCTATTCGCCCTGTCCGTCCGTTGTCCATCCATCTGTCTGTCCATCCATCCATCTGTCCATCCGTCCTCCATCCATCTCATCCATCTCATCACTCCATTCTGTCCATTCTGCCCATCCATCTGTCTTATCCGTCCATCTATCCTGTCCATTCTCATCCATCCGTAATATCATTCTGTCCGTCCATCCATCCATCCATTCATCCATCCGTCCATCTGTCCATTCATCCATCTGTCCAATTCGTCCATCCATCTTCCATCCATCTTTCCATCCAGCCTGTCCATCCATCTGTCCATCCATCCATTTTCATATTTTGACTTATTTTTTGTTTTGGTATTTTTTTTTTATTTTTATTCCAGTTAGTTGCCAATTAACGCAACATTTCTCATTTTCACTTAAGCTTTAATAGCTTTAAGTTTTAATTAATGATAGCACTTTCATATTTTGGTTGCAGGAATGAAATGTTTGATGCAGCAAATCATTTTTTATTATTACATTTCTACCAAAAAGTGTAAAATATTCAGTTATCTCTGAATATGCTTTGCAATAATGATTTTTTTGGCAATTCTATTTTTTATCTTTGGGTGAACTTCCTTTAAAAGGCATCACCTACTGGAACTGCCTTTGGTTTTACAGTAAATGTATCGCAGTAATTACACAGAAAATGCTGTTTATCTAGACACATTCACACACTAAAATGTATGTGTTTGTAATAAATGTGCACGTAACAAATAGAAAAATCTAGCCGACACAACACAAGCTTTCCAAGGTTCTCTCCAAGGAGAAGAAACTTTGTGAAAAAATATATTAGTGTGAGAAAAGCTTCTTCTCCCACAGAGTAAAGGACAGGCAGTGAAAATGAATCAATGTAGTTAGAATTCAGAATGTTGTTTCCCATTAAGACATAATCCCACTGCTGTCTGATCCCAGATCGGGTGTTGTCTTTGCAGTCGAATGCTTGGATAGAGATCACACGAAGTCAAGGAGAGACGTTCCCAAAGCTTGTCCTTGCGAAGGAACACAAACCCAAAGTAATGTTACTGGGTTTCAGTCAAAAAAACTCTTTTGACATTGAAAAAATGACACATATCAGCTTTAAAGAAGGAAATAGATCAAATAAAAATGTATGCATACAGTAGCAGCAAATTAACTTCAAGTAAATCAAACAAGACTTTTAAATTGTATTTGATAAGCACAAGTAATGCAAACATACACTGTCATCATTGAATGATAATAACCGCTGCAGACGCTCTACTGTTGGCTGTAGGTTACTCTGTTATGGCATATGACTGATGTCTAATGTCTTATGAATAAGGCACAGGCCCACAGATGACAGGGGAGTCATAACGTGTTTTCTTTCATGATCAACATGAGGACTCTGGGATTGCGGCATGGCAAATTACATTTTCACTTTCATTTTATGGCAATAGTGTAAAAATAAAATGGGGAAAAAACATAGAATAAAGGATTGTGATTTGATGAAAAGCAATGTGTTTCAGCATTCTTTAGCATTGTTGTATTTGATGACATTTCAAATCAAAATATTTCGATACAAAATTAGAAGAACTGAATCAGTCTAATTTGAATTAATAATAATTATTGAAATGTTTTGACTCAAAAGAATGATTCATTTATAAATTGCTATTTCTCTCAGCATCATTTTTGGTCCGCTCTTGCACACAGAACCATCATATAGGACTTACAGAATATTTAAAATGAAGTGCTCAAGTCATACTTTATGAAACTTTTATTATGGTTTGGTGTCCTTTTTAGAAATGTCTCGGTCCCCATTCATTGCCATTACATGGAAACGTAAAAAAGGGTTTGGACTTCTGAGTTAATAGTGACATCATTTTTTATTATTTGGATGAATTGTTTCTTTAATTGAACACATTCGCTGTCTGGAGTCATTGAGTGTTTGTGGGTAAACACATCAATTCAGTGTCATTTTAGAAAGAGCAGGAGGCTGTGAAATGCTCCGTTGGTGTCGTCTGTCTGTTAATGAGTTGGTCTTAGTGATAGTGCCAACTCACTATTCAAAATTTGCTGTCTTCCCCCATCTGTGTTACGAAACAAATGCGCCGTGAAATGTGTTAAAGGAAATGTGAAGTACATTTTTACTATCCTGTATCCCTCTCAGGATTTCTCTTAGCCACAATGCTAACTCAACTGTGGAAAGTATGTGGATACAAGTATGTGAGGAGATACTAAGAGGATTCTGAGATTTAATTTGCTGAAAATTTACCTCAGAAAATAGAAAAATCTGGCTCAAAAGTCTGAGTTTTCCAGCTGAGAACGAACTAGCTAGCTTAGCTTCAATTAGTTAGCCGTGTTTGATGCTGTTTTACTTAGACATTGTATATTGAAGTAAAATGGGTTGCAAAATAAGTTTAGTGGTAATTTTAAACTTAAGGTGAGCGAATTGTTAAGTTTTCTTCTGAAGGATATGAAGCATACACTAAACTTGCCAGAGGGTTAGGGTGCTTAGCTAGTTCATTAAGCTGTGGAAGGCTTCGGCATCTTACACTGAAATAGGCCCAGGCTCTGGCTTTCATGTAAACCGTTCTTCAGAACCCTTGCTTAAGGCCTCTCAAACATTTTCTCCTCTGGGAGAGATGGGAGAAATGAGTTTTGGCGGGTAGGCGCTTTGGCAGAGCTCGAACATAGGTATAATCAGGATTATCATCAGTGCCCTATATAGTCATTTCAGATGGTGGAAATG
>JAQIUQ010005445.1:462500-530000 GCA_030378365.1 Hybognathus amarus
GTTAAGAATGTCTATCAAATACTCCTGTACGTAGCTCATAGCCAATCGTTTCAATTAGAAAAACACAAGTATTAAGTACAGCTTAACATAGATGTTAAAGTTGTTATTTGCATTGGAAATTGTTTGCGCTTGTACTTCACAAGTTAAAAAAATAAAAATGTAATGACTAAAGTGTCAACAACTTTAATTAATCATGTACGTGTGCACAGCTGAAAGTAATGCTACTAAAGGGGTAGCTGTATATTGATATTGAAAAGCAACACAACTTAGTGGCACTGTGACAACCACAGTAGGTAGTCTACAGGCATAATGACAATATGTTATTAATAAATATCACTTAACATTACCATTTATAAGTTAAATGGACTTCGTAGACGACGATGCCTAGCAGGTTGGTACTATACAACTCCGTGGCTAACATGTCTTGCCACTTTGCGCTCATCCAGGCCTTGGGACTGCCGAACAGAAGTTGGTATCAACAATTCTTTATCGCATTTTCTTTCTCGGGACACAGCTGAGCTGCAGATATTCCAAGGTTGACCGCCTCCTGTACTGGTCCTCCATTACGGCGATTAATGGCGACAACAATAACGAATAGGGTCTCGCGCAAAGTTTGTCGCCAAAAGCGGCTCTTTTTAAATAAACTTGCATTCTAAACTACTTAAAACAATATCTAAGGCCGCATCAAAAGGTAGCTTCGCGTCTCTGTTGCCACGTGTCATCATCGTCTTGCTGCTCCCTCCCCGTTCTGTGATTGGTTCCCTAAATGAGGTGAAAAATCTGGCCATGGTATCCAGATTGCCTTTCAGCGTGAATTGAAATCGCGCTGCGGTAAGGCAGTATGGGAAACCCCAGACTAGGAAATCGGTAGAAATTTGTGAGAAAGGTCGGTCTGGGAGATTTTCAGGATGGCCTTTGAAATTCAGGAGTCTCCTGGAAAAAATTAGGAGGGTTGGCATGTGTGTAAGGTGCTTCGGTATCGTAAGGGTAGAAGTGCAAAAGGGTTTGGTCCAGTTAGGGTGTCTCCCAGTCACCCCAAGTTAAGGGCCGGTAAAGGGCACATCAGCCCAACATCATGGCACGCTTTCCCAAATCTAGGGCGTAGTTGTATTTAAGGCACAGGGATAGCACTGATACAAGCAAAGGTGGGTCACTTCATCACAGCCTCCCAGCATGCTAAGGTTCAACTTCTAACTTTCGGTCATCTGCTGATTGCAAGGGATTATTTGTGTTCCCTTTTGGAATAACCTACTCCTTTACAACTCAGTTCCTTCAAAACAAACTTCCCCAGGTATCCCCCATTTCCTTGACATCAGTGACATCAATGACATCCTTCATGTAACTTTCTCTCTCTTTATTTCACTTGCCTCTACTACCTTCCTGATGCGAGCATCACTCTGGGGTTCCCCAAGAGCGGTGATTAAGCCTGAAGGATGTTATCACCCCAGTTCATGAAAACCTCATGCTGTGTGCTTCGTTTTATAGACGGCACAGTGAGTGATTTAGAGAGAGGACTCTAGGATGGGCAAGTGACTGGTACCGTGGTAGGATGCTTGAAAAGGTACGTCAGGCAGAGGTGAATGGTGCTCAACGGGGTCTGACTCACAGCCCCGCCTCATCCGTCCTCTCCAATGACACAGAGTGATTGAGCCATGCCGACATGGCCCAGAGCTCGATGTTAAACCTGAGTCACTCACCAGGATTTGGAGGTCATGATTCAAAGGTGAGAAAGAAAGAGAGGAGTAGAAAGTAAATGAAAAAATAGACTACAACCTGCTGTGAAAAAGAGAAATGAAGCTTTTGGTGACTCACAGGTTGAGGACAAGACTGCAGCATAATGACTTAGAATAAAAAAGGAAACACGTACAAGGACTCAAGATGTCGTCAGCCCAGCGTGCTTCCATTATTGTCAGATTGCCTGTAAATGAAAAACACAACTCTTTTTCAAGCCTTTCATTTTCCAGTACAGTAGACCATACACATGTTCTTTAGACTAGCAGACTGAAACCACTTAGGTCAGTGGAGTCCCGTTGGGCCCTACAGTAAATAAGAACAGTGAAAGTACTAGTTCAAGCTGTAGACGTCACAACTGAAGCATTGCAGAAAAGTGTAGGGGTGAAGCCACGTTCACACTGACAGCAATTACACCGCTGAAGCTTGTCGAGTGTCTGCACTTATAGGCTTTCCTACTTGTCTGTTGCCACCTTCTGTTGGTGGTTTTTGCTCAAGGCGAACCCTGCTTTTTTTTAAGGGATACTCCACTTTTTTGGAAATAGGCTCATTTTACAACTCCCCCAGAGTTAAACAGTTGAGTTTTACCATTTTTGAATCCATTCAGCCAATTATCTGATATTTAGAAGAATATCACTAACCAGACAGTTTCTGGTCTCATTGACTTCCATAGTAGGGATACTCCACTTTTTTTGGAAATAGGCTCATTTTACAACTCCCCCAGAGTTAAACAGTTGAGTTTTACCGTTTTTGAATCCATTCAGCCAATTATCTGATATTTAGAAGAATATTCAGTAACCAAACAGTTTCTGGTCTCATTGACTTCCATAGTATATTTTTTTCCTACTATGGAAGTCAATGAGACCAGAAACTGTCTGGTTACTGATATTCTTCTAAATATCAGAAAATCGGCTGAATGCATTCGAAAACGGTAAAACACAACGCATTCTCATCCTTTATCGTCATATAGAACACTATATGACACAACAGCGCTATACTACGCACATGGCATCAGTTATCGTTAATATAACACGTCGCTTTGATGGTTAGGTTTAGGTGTGGGGTAGGGTAGGGTAGTCTCATATTACGTTAAAGGATTTATTGGATTTATTACGCCTTGGGTTTACGTCTTATATTAACGATAAAGGGTGCCATATGCATAGTATAGCGCCATTTTTGCATATAGCGTTCTATATGACGATAAAGGATGAGAACGGGCTCGTAAAACCCAACTGTTGAACTCTGGGGGAGTGGTAAAATGAGGCTATTTCCAGAAAAAAGTGGAGTATCCCTTTAAGGTACTAGAAATTGGCAACTCTTATCAACGATATGGATCAGAACAGTCTCGCTAGTGTTAGCCATTTTCTACTTGTCCATTAGCCTACTAACTTTGCTAAATCTCTGTGGCTGAATTTTCTTAGTGTAAAAACAAAACCAAATATTTAACCTCCCAATAACTTATTGCCTTCATCTGTAGGTTTTATACATGTATTACACCAACATTTGTGGATTTAACCAAACTCCCACTAAACATTATTTGTGTTTAAGACTGATTGAAGCATTGTGAAATACTTTCCTTCTTAGGTACACAGGTTTCTGTGCATGATTACTTGTTTGTTTGTTTTTAATTCACCATTTTGTTCAACTATGAAAGGCCTGGCAGCTGCTGCTTTATACAGAGGCATGGGAATATCACATTAGTCTGTCATTACAGTGTCCTACATCAAGGACTTCTTCTTCTTGCTTTCTTGGAAACTGCTTTAGACATTAAACAGTGATACGTCCTATTTGGGGTAAATTTAGCCTTAGTGAGAGCTAGAATGGCAGGTTCCCAGAGAACTTTCGACAAAATACCTGTGATGGTAGGGCACTTCACGTTTTTGGCATGGTCTCTAAATTTCCCTGAGGTTGCCAATCCTTTTATTACTCTCATCCAACTCCCAGTGACCAGCCTTTTTTGTTATTTATAGGGCCATCAAGAGATCCTATAAGAAAGAAAGATTTCAAATAATTATTTTTTTTGCTATGAGGTTTTTGCTGACTTGTGGTTTTCTTTTCTTTACTCCCTCCTTTTCTTTCTCCTCTCTATTCTAGTACGTTACTTGCCATACATGACAAATTCTGGATGTTACAAGAGAATGAAAAGCTTTGGGTACAGCGGAAAACTACGAGGAGCATATTGTTAATTAATTTTATTAATTCACTTTTATTAAGAACACCTCCACATCTCAGCATTCATTTTTATTGATTTACCATTTGATGACGGCAGTTTTAATTAAAAGAATTCTGAAATGCCAATATGCTTTAAGGATCCAAGAAAAAGCTCACCAAGCACATTTCATGTGCATTACATCAGAGATGAAAATGTTGGACAATAAAGTAACAATAATATACACTGTAAAAACAAATATTTTAATGATTTGTAATCACATTTTTTTCTTTTGTCAAACCAACTTAAATTTATGTGGTTCAGATAACATAATATTTTGAGTTTCTGGTGATTGAATCAATCTCCTTCATTGTATTAACTCAATTTTTCCATTTCAATGAACTTAATTTTATGACAACCAGGTTACTTCATTTCTTAAGTTAAACCAACATTTTTTTTAGAGTGTAGGAGAAGTTACATTAAACATACACTGTAAAAAATATTTTTGGTTTAACTTAAAAAGTAAGTAACCTGGTTGCCTTAATTTTAAGTTGATTAAACTGGAAAAAGTGAGTTAATACAATGAAGGAGATTAATTTAATCATCAAAAACTCAAAATAATAAGTTATCTCAACTAAATAAATTATTTAAGTTGATTTGACAAAAGATAAAATGTTGTGATAACAAATCTTGAAAATATTTTTTTGAAAACAGTGAAGGCCCTGGTTAGTTTCTCATGAAAATCATGTGTCTGCCAAGTAAGAGACAGTTTCCCACATGTACTGTTTGTGCATAGTGATGTCCCTTTTGGCTATATGCTGTATATTGCTAAAATTATGTGAATGTCTTACACGTGGTTCCAGATTTGAGTATTAAGGCCCATTATGTGGTCTTCAATGAAAAAAACGATCTACCAGAGGCCTAATAGGATGATCCTGCTCGTTTAAGCAGATAATACTGCGCTCTATAAAATCTAAGACTTGGATATAATGAGAGAAATAATAAGCATGAAATATTATCAGTCATTTTCATTCTTGATGAACTAAAATCCACAGATTTCTAAGGATTAGATTACATTATTGCGTTTTAGCTGCATGACGCAAGCAGGATGCTTTAAAGATTGCATTAAGATGGCTGACCAAGATATTGTTTAAGCAGCTACTATGGAGAAGCTGAGAGGACAGAACAGAAGGACCAGGGAAGTAGAGTCAAGGATCAAAGGGCAACAAAAAAAGTACGCTTCCTTTTACAGTATAGTACTTACAGTGTACTTACCTAGAAAGTACTGGCTAATATAAGGTAAGTACATGGAACAGGGTAGGTTTAGGGGTAGGTTCAGGGTTAGTACTAGTTATTACCCAGTAATTGCAGTTATTAAAATAAGTACATAGTATTTACATGGGTAACTGGACTGTAGAAGGAAGCGTTACCCAAAAAAAATTCAGCCCAAATTGACTGAAATGTGAAAGAATCTTAAGGACTGGTTTGAATCTGTTGGATTATCACCAATGACCTTAATGCATGTTAAGTAATTATTTTAAGCAATTCTTTGTTTTAACTTCGGATTTGTCGTTGAGACTACCCCATGTCACGAGATACAAGTTAGCAATCTTTCTCTTTCCTCTTGATTTCGTCTTTGCCTTTAGTCCTTCAGTGTTCTGGTTTGAGAGCATCAGGGTAACTCTCAATCCGTTTCCTACACCATCCCAGCACAATAGATGAAATGGAGGCCCAAGCTACCACTGAACACATTTTTTTGAAGTTTATCTCGTTCCCGACATCTGATACTGCAAGCTGAATCTCCAGGTAACCCCAGCAGAGTAGACAAGAAGTGGCAAAAAAAACTACAGCTAACTGAAAAAAGTGAATGATTCTGTAGCACAGATACAAGGCTAAAAGAAAGCAGGGTATAAAAATAACTTATAGAAAACGAAAAAGTGGATGCCCGACTGTCACATGACGTGCGATGGTACACCCTGGAGTGGCACTTTGAAATGTCAACACCTGCCGATTAAAACTACAGAAGGGGAACAGAAAGCAAGAACAAGTATCGAGAAGGTATGGAAAAAGACAGATTTTGAATAATGCATTCTGGAGTATGAGGGGTGGAAAAAAACAAACTCAGTTTGAAATGTCAAGTGCCAAAATGTGAGCAAGAAGGCCCATTGCTCCTTCACCTAGGGTGTTGCACTGCCACTTTTCTGGGATGCTGAAGGAAAATGGCTGCCCTTCTTGGGCACGAATGCTTTGAGCAAGGTATAAATCATGCTGGCACAATGAAAGCAGGACTCAGCACTGCACTAGAACTTAGCAAGAAATCTGGCCTGTTTTCTTTTTAATGGTTCACTGCTTTTTTTGTTTGTTTCACATGCTAACTTTTTACACGCTAACTGGAATGTTAGTCTGATCCAGTTGTCAACATGAAATCAAAGTGCCTTTCCAGTTTACGTTCTTAGTACAATCCTCATGTAAGCGATTCATTGGTTCACGTTATTTTGAAGAAATCTGAGTATCTCCTCAGTTACTGGGATTTTCACGCACAACCATGTTAAGGGTTTACAAAGAATGTGTGAAAAGGGAAAAACATCCAGTAGTTGGCAGTCCTGTGGGCGAGAGTGCCTTGTGGGTGCTAGAGGTCAGAGGAGAATGGGCTGACTGATTCAAGCTGATGGAAGAGCAACTTTGACTGAAATAACCACTCGTTACAACCGAGGTATGCAGCAAAGCATTTGTGAAGCCACAACACGCACAACCTTGAGGCTGATAGGCTACAACAGCAGAAGACCCCACTGGGTCCCACTCATCTCCACTACAGATAGTAAAAAGAGGCTATAATTTACAAGAGCTCACCAAAATTGGACAGTTGAAGACTGGAAAAATGTTGCCTGGTCTGATGAGTCTCGATTTCTGTTGACATTCAGATGGTAGAGTCAGAATTTGGCGTAAACAGAATGAGAACATGGATCCATCATGCCTTCTTACCACTGTGCAGGCTGGTGGTGGTGGTGTAATGGTTTGGGGGATGTTTTCTTGGCACACTTTAGGCCCCTTAGTGCCAATTGGGCATTGTTTAAATGCCACGGCCTACCTGAGCATTAGGTCAGTGTATATTACCATTTTTTTCATATGTTTTACTCTGTAATATTGCATTACGTAAATAAAATGGCTTTTAAATGCTATTTTATGCATTTTCTGTGTTCCAAGGACTATTTCACTTTAACTTGCTTTCCAGCTTCTGTTTTACATAAGTGGTTTTGCTTAGCACCTTGCTAACAAAACTTGTAATATATGCAAAATGCTAATCATTTTGTTTTATAGACCCTATATACCTTGGGTTTTGACAGCCTCCTAAGATTGTCTTGACATACTCAAGATCCAAAATCCATCTGTGATTCCATATAGATATTTGTCTTCTCTAAGAGTTCATCATAGTCAAGTAGACCTCTCTAAATCCATTTAGTCCATCCACGATAAGTCTCCCTGCCTCCGATTTCACCTTCACACGTCTACCGTCCATGAAAGAGCAATCTAGTTTAAAGGGGGAGATAAAGTTCACCCATGTTTTATGTGAATACCTTTGCAAGATAAAGCTCAGTGTGGGAAGATACAAATCTCTCTTGAAGAGATTGACACTAAGAAGCATTGAAGCCTTAAAGCATCTCCTCGAGTTTTCTGTCGCACTTGTTGCGTTCCCTCAGAGATGGTACAAAAAGAGCCCTCAACTGAAGATGCCACAACAGGCGCTTTTACCTCGGAAGTGTCAACAAAAATACCTCTCCTCCCTAAACCAAGTGATTGAGTGTAGTTAAAGAAAGGAAAGAGTGGAAAAATGAGAGCAGGGAGTAAGGAAAGTGGGTGAATTAAGATTAGCATGACATAAGTTCAGAGGTAAAAAGGAAAGAGAGTGTAAAAGAGATATATAAGTGGTTGTTTTAGTTGTTCTTTTTGTAAGCAATAAGGCACGAGAGGCTGTGCTGTATCATGAATAAGTAGGCGCTCAAGGGCGTTGTTAGGCATGAAGTCGTTCAACCGTTACTTATTCACAATACAGCACTTGCCTTGCGTATCTTATTGCTTTTATAAAACGGTTACCACACAATAAAAATATTGAATTAAAAACTTTCATGAAGTAAAATCACTAAAAGCCTTTTTTCCGCTAGGAAATAAATAGTCCCTGACCGTGAACAGCAACAACATTCCAATGCGTAATATGCACGAAAGTTTAAATAAAAACAACACAGGAACTGCATTGTTGCGCAGTGACAAATAGAACTGTTGGGTGAAGCGGTCATAGCTGTGTTTTATCATGAATACAGCACAGCTATTGACCAATCAGAATCAAGGATTGGAATGAACCGTTTTACCTGCTAGTTTAAAGTAGTTTAAAGTAGCTAGTTGTTAGCATAAAACCTTTCAATAAATAGCAGCCGGCCCTTCCTACGCCGAGTGCTGCCAAGATTCAATACTTTAGCAGACAGATTAAAAAGTTATACCAAAATTTTTATTTTTTATCAATTAGGTGCCTCAATTGTCACGAATCAGCCTACAAATCTCCCCCAAATTGTTCTGGATGATATTTACTTAAGTCAAAACTACTTTTTAAAAACCCTTTTGTATTACTGACGACACATCTCTACCTCAGTGATTTGTTGGCCTTATAGCCTAAGCCTTCATTATGCCAGGGTACATGTAGAAAGACACAGAGAGAGAACAAGTCCTATCCACATATTTGATTAGAGAAAGACACTTGGATATGCAGTGAAAGAGAGAGGTACGTGCACATGCATAATTTATGTTTCTTCAACTACAGGCACTTTTATGTCCATTTTGAAGTCAAAACTTTTTGCCATACCTTTATATTTTTGCTTATACTTTCTAATATCCTTTTTATTTATAGATGTTAGCTTGTTGAATTTTGCAAACGTGTTGAATATTTTTTGATTTCAATACTTACAATGCATAAAAATATATATATATATATATATTTACCTTTAAATCCTCACTTATCTGGCTTATACTCTAATGTCTGAACATTTGAATTTTGAGCACTTCTTGCGTTGTTTTTGCCTCTTCACGGTGGTTTAGTCCTCAGTTGTAAGTCGCTTTGGATAAAAGCGTCTGCTAAATGACTAAATGTAAAAAATGTAAATGTAATTTCATGTGTCTAGGTTACGTACTATGAAAATGAAATGTGGTTCAAATGGCATTTGTTGATTCAGAAGGAAATTAGCTCTTGTTATAAAATAATTATAAGCATTATAAAATAATGAGAATGGTGCTTTCAACATGCAAACCATGCATTAATATTGGCCATAATTAAGTTTGAAAGAAGAACAAGATTAGGAACATTGGATGTGGATTTTACTCACTATTTTACTAACTTAAATGTGAAGAAAGTCGGTGTGTGCCACAAACATCACCAAACACAATTTCAAAAATATTGACAAACACACTGCCATTAGTCAGACAAACAAATAGCCCCTCCTCCAAACGCACACCATTGGCTGAGACACTTTCTGTTCAGATTCGCGGTTGGGCATTATTAGTAGACTACTGTAGATAAACAAAACTAGCGAGAATGTCTTTACATTATAAGACCACAGGAGCAAAAGCGTAGCCTGGCTCCGCCCTCTGACGTACTTCCGCTCAATATTCATTTTCCTTCAAGACTACGTCTAGGTTTGTGGTGTATTCTTTTTTCTTCCGGTTAAATTTTTACCGGTCCAATCAGCCAAAAGAGGGAGTGGCTAAGAGCGACAACGTTGATGTCGTGCGCTAGTTTAAGTCGCCACACGTCGTAGACCAAATGTTCAGCGATTGGTTTTGGCAGATCCAGATTGGCTCTGGACAGATACAATAGTTTAAAGAACTGAGAAATCAAATTTTCCTTGAGCTTTTGACATCTAAGAGGTCATCATATTATAAGAATATCCTGTAAGTTTCAGAACTGAAAACGTCCTTGTTAGTCACCAGGCTCAGCAAACAACTCGTTTTCAAAGTGGGGAACTATGACGACAAAGAGGATAAAACCCCACCCCGCAGAAGATCAACGCCTACTTCAACATGGCCGGGTCCTACCCCACCCACTGATTTGCGCATTACACGCGTATATAAATAACAGGCCTACCTCGTAATGACAAACCAGGTCGAGAGTGAAACTCATAATATGCAAAACTGTTCTCCACTCACAGCAGTGGGCGTTTACTTCCAAGTCTTCAGTGCGAGATGCCCATAAAAACTGAGCGTTTTTGAGCTAGGCTCAAAAACTAGGGTAGGAAATGGCCTATTACTAATTCATTTTGGTGTTTTTGAATGTAAAAAACAAGCAAACGTCATACGTTGACCTCAGACAACAATAAAACAAAATTTAAAAAGCCAGTTCGTGACCCCTTTAAACTTCAACAGAGTACCGTCTACGAGGAAGTTAACGCTTGTTAATGGATCGAGGCCAGACGAGTGTAGACCAGGCTACCAAAAGTGCCCATCGTTGAAGAAACACCCTTATACACTGATATTAACATGGAAACAAACACAATTATTTATTTATTTGCTTATGTTAATTGTATGTGTGTCTCCTTTAACTAGCTCATTAATTAGCATATAAAGCTCAAGGTTATCTCTGTAAAAATCTTAAGGTGACAGTCTGAGAAAATGTTCAGTTGAACAGCAAAAGATAAATCATGGAAGACTTCTGTATGTTATCCTGATTTGCCAATAAGTAAATAAGCGCATTAAATATATTAGCTTTTATCCCCAACAGATCTATAATGTATGCTTTTTGCATGAGTCATAAAATCCAGTGTTTTTTAAGGTTTTTTTTTTTTCAGTTTGCACAGCTTTAGATACAACTCAAGATATCCCCTGGTATCAATTTAAAACACATTGGGGATTTGTTAAAGAAAAATCTGATAAATATTTTATAGCTTAATATAATAAGAAGCTAATGTGGCTGCAAGGATTTCTTCACTGAAAGCACGTTTTACACACACCATAGAACGAAAATAAAGCTCAACATTCTCCTGGTCCTGCTTTATGACCAATACGCCTTACCTATTATTTTTTAAATAGCGGTATTTTCTGGATGGCTCTACCAATTTAAAGATAAAATGGTTGGCTTTTTCTTCTTTGTCGGTTAAACAGTGGCACTCTGCCAATTGTTTTATCTTGCCCTGCCTGACATAGCAACAGTGGCTCAGCCAATGGTGTGAGTTTGGAGGAGGGGCTATCTGTTTGTTGACCAATGGCAGTGTGTTTGTTATTGTTTTTGAAATTCTGTTTGATGATGCTTGTGGCACATAAAATACTTTCTTTACATTTAACCCTTTGGAGTCTTGGGGTATTTTGGCCCTTTTTGAGTACTTTTTATTTTTTTTTAATTTTGCGACATAAACAAATGTTTACCATACCAATTTTTGGTATAATTTGTTTCAGCACAACATCACCTATATGACCAGACAATTCAGTTTATCACTTTGATGTACTGTATCAACATACTGGACCCAAAATCACACCGAAAAACACAAAATCCGAATAGAAATATTATAGCTTTTCTACTACAAAAAACACAAACATGCTCATTGAAGCATTTTCAAAGCTTTAAAATGTAAGCACAAGTTGTAAATGTCAAAATATACCGGTAAAATTACAGATATAATCAAGCTATATGCAAAACAAATATGATTTACAAAAAAGGAAAGTGTAGCCATAGGCTTTTTTTTCTCATTTTAGCTTTGCCACTTTAAAAAAAAAAATGTGCACACAAATATACAGAGAGCAATATTTAAGGCCTTGCATTCCCAGAGTATAAGGGTTCCCAAATAGTGCAAATACAACATAAAAAAGGTAAAATTGAGATAAAATGAAACTATATACAGCAAAAAGCAGGTGTGGCAAAAGGCGTTTTTATTTTCTTTTTTGCTTAGAAACTACAACACTTCATGTACAATTACACAGCTAGATTACATTACAGGGCTTTCATTCCTTGAGCAAGAGGGGTTCCTCAATAGTGCAAATATGCCACACAAAAGGTAAAATGAACACAAAATCAAACCATACATTCAACTATTAAAATAAATATCAGGAATGTTTATTTGTTGTTGTTTTTTTATCTGTGCCACTCCTCAAAACAGTTTATATCTACTCCTAAACGACCAAACTACTCCTAAACTATCTACACTACTCCTAAAGTACCTAAACTACTCATAAACTATCTAAAACACTCCTAAACTACTCTCAAAATCTACTCAAACTAGCAATAATTTCTCTCTCTATATATATAACGCATATGTCTCTCTTTGTCTACTCCATAAATCTCCTGCCTTTCACTTTCGCATCTTTGCCTCAGTTGGCTCCTCCTTCATTCCGTAAAATGTGCATCCTGAAGAGCAGAATCAGCAGATTCACACATTTTTCTTTGTTTTGTTTCATGACAAAAACCGACAAAGTTATTAGAATAAATGCAATGTCTGTCATATCCCATCTTGTGATCTTTTACGAACGTGTCAATATACTGCGTACATTTTTTATATAAAGTTTAAATGATCATATATCCGTTTTTACCAGAGCCCGTCTAACGGAGAGCCTTGGCACTTCCAATTAGCCCCATTGTGTATCATCTTGGTTGCAGTTCCATTAGAATTCCACTGGAGGTGATCGTGGGCAAGAGCAGAATGAATGGGAGTCTATGGGGCTAAACGGCTAAATGTGTCTTTCACTTGCTTGTCGTTAAATTAACATAGATTTTATTGTTGATTCCGCAAGTTCAATATAGATTATAGGCCAAAAGTCGAATGAACAAGTACTTATGTCCTTTTGATTTCTTACAGGTTAGGCCGTTGTTGGCCGGAACACGCTAGCATTCTGCTATTGTGTTACGTCATCACATTTTTGAACGGATTTTTAGAACAGATAAGTGAACTTAAAAATGCAATTTTCAGCCCTCCCTTTTGAATGCAACTTTCAAATTACTTGACAAAAAATTACATCCTGAGAAAAGTGGATTTCTGGGGGTGAAACCCCATTGACTCCCATTCATTCTGCACTCGATCGCGAGCGCCCCGCATGGACAGGAATGTGTTACTGCAGCCAGTCCAGAACCCGTAAGTAACCAGCCAGTGCCAATTCTCTTCAATTAGACTTTCTCTGGTTTTTACTTGGTCGATCAACACAAAACAAAAAGTAAAATAGAATTTCAAGTCAGCACTTTCGACAGAAGTTGACGGCAGCGCTCAACGTGACTGTTTTTATGCTTCGTCTTAAACTGGACAAGTGATTTGATCACGCCGGCGTGATCGGCGACCCCGAAGGGTTTTAAGTTACGCAGTAAAATACTTAACCTTTGTGGTGGAAATCACAGGTTATATACCGCATATGCATATTTTCTTGACTTTCAAACGTCTTTAAAACTTGAAAGAAGCAATATTTGGCATATATTTTGCAAACTGAGTTTCAGACTACCTCAAATTTTTTGGTGAAAGGGCTGTCACATCGTGGCGGCGCAGTTTGCACAGTCAAGCACCACTCAAACTTGCTTTAGCAAATGTTCCAATCTTCTTTCAGTTGTTATTTCGTCACAGGAAACTCAAATCTGGAACACTTATTCATAACACTGTAAATGTCACACATATTTCACATTGCATTATGTCAGCGAGTGTTTGAATTTTCACACTTTCACTTCTTGGAGAGACTCTGCTGAGGACTAGTGTGACTTTGCCAATGTGAGAGTCTCAGTGAAGCTAAAAGGAAGTGTGTGGAAAAGAGACGTTTTTCTTCATGATTAGTCCACCTGGCGCGCTGTGAATGTCGTTTTTGCCTTGAGGGAGTTCGCAGCGAAAAAGACTGTCCTGGATCTTTCCTCTCTCGTTTCGAATTCGGGCCTGACAGATGTTGAGGGAAATCATAGCACACACAAACACATGCAAACAAGTGTGTCCACGTGAAATTTCCCCCACTGTTCAACGCCGCACCATGTCGGCAATCATTCATTCATCTTCTTTAATGAGACTGTGGACGACACGCTCTCAGTCACAAAATAAAAGTCACTCCTGCTGTTTTTCAGTCACCTGATGAAAATGATAAATTAATTCCTTATATCCAATATATTTGAAAAACTACCCTGTTGAAATAATAAACAATACATTATTATTATTTATTTCTATTATTATTATTATATTTTAGCCATAATGCTGCATTATTGACAAAAAATACTTTAGTATTTGTGAACATTTGTTCATGGCTTTTTAAATGTATTACAGTATATCTTTGTGATGTTATTATTCCTTCTCAAACTGTCTAACTGATCTTATTTGAAGGTCATAAACATTGCCTTTTTAGTTCAGTGAGTGAATCATGGGAGTTTAATTCTGACAGGATGCCTCAGTAGAGCAGAGAAATGTCATTTTATTATTTATTTATTTTAGGTTGTGGGGTTTTTTGGAATATGAAATGAGCAGTGAGAGCGATCCTTGTGAGGTTTCTGAGTTTAAAGCTCAGGAAAAAGCTTGCTTTTATTAATTTTTAAAAAAAACATTACAGGTTAGAAGAAGCCTTGTCAGACGTGACTGTGCTTAGATTTACCACATTTCTCAGTTTTCTTTTTTTTTAACGTTGTATTGAGATTTTTGATTTTACAAGTCCAGTGAACAGGTTCAAAATCTGATTCGGATGATTTTTATTTGTATATTTTCATTTTAATGAAGTTTTAGTAATGTTGTTATGCGTGTTTTTTTTTGTTAATTATAATAATTGCTTATTGTTATTTTTATTTAGCTTTAATTGATTTTTATTTCAGTTTTAAGAATTTTTTACTAAACTTATTTTCTGCTATTTTAATTATCAACTTAAATTTATATTTTATTTTATTTAAGCTTTCTTTTAAATCCAGATAATGTTTTATATTTTTAGGTTTAGGTACGTTTATACAAACAAAGATGTCCTAAAAAACAATTTCCTTTGCAGTATCTTCGCATACAGACACAAAACTTCGCATAACTTCGCAAAAATTTTGACAAACTTTCACAAAACTTCGCATACAAACACAAAATTATCCCTGTTTACATGTGCAAAACCAATTAAAAACTCTGTATTATTCATGACAGGCCAGTAGTTGGCGATATCGCTTTGTAAGGAAACAGTGCACGACTGAATACCGTAATACGCATGTGCATAACGTCACCATTTACAAATTTGTGTTTTTTTAGTTTTCACAAAAAATAACGGCATTGTTTTAGTAGTATATATATATATATATATATATATATATATATATATATATATATATATATATATATATATATATATATATTAGGGCCAGGATTAATAGTAATTAATTAATATCGCATCCAAAATAAAAGTTTGTGTTTAAAAATATATGTGTGTATAATTATTTTTATATATATAAATACCCACACATGCATGTAAACATTTAAGAAATATTTGCATGTATATGCTTTATATATATTTATACAAAAATTAATATTATACATAAATATAAATATTTGATATATTAATAACACATTTTTCTTAAATATATACATGCATATATGTGTATTTATATATACAAAATAATTATACACACTATACACACACATATTATGTAAACACAAACTTTTATGGATGTGATTAATCGCGATTAATGTATAATATATATATATATATATATATATATATATATACACATATACACATATATATATATATATATATATATATATATATATATATATATATATATATATATATATACATATATATATATATATATACATATATATATATATATACATATATATATATATATATATATACATATATATTTGTGGAACACAAAATGATATGTTTTGACAAATATGCCATTTATGCTTTTACATACAAGTAAAAAGAATATGAAACTGAAGCTTTCAAGCCTTATAAAATAGAGTTTTCAGAAATCAATAAGTGACGAGGACAAATGCAACTTTAAACACATTGTCAAAAGTGGCTTCTTTTTTAGATGAAGGCAACAGTGTAAGATTCACTGGCATTGTAAGTCATACAGAGGAGAAGATGACAACCATGTAAATATTCAGTTTTGCTCTGACTGATGGTATCCACTTCAACACTCTGTGATCATTCACTCACCTATTGTTCACCTGCTCATTTTTTTGTGTGTGTTATTGCGCTTTCTTTTATTCATGAGACTTCATTGCGCTGTGAGTTTCAATAGATCTGCTATCTAAAGTAAACATCTGTCGCGGGATGATTTCATCTTTGGGACTGAAGCTGGAAAATGATCAATGATGGATTTCGGAAAGGGGTAATTTTATAAACAGTTGATTACTTTATCCACTGACAAGGTGATGTGTCACAAAGGATCATGGGATGTGCAGATATATTCATCATGAGGTACTGTGAAAGGGAAACCTTTGCTGTAACTAAAAGGTACAGTTTAACTAGCTTTTAACTAGCTTTTCCAACCTTGTGAATATGACATCTCAAAAAAAAGTCATTTAAAGAAGTCACTTTTAATGTTTATTCTATGGAAAAATGGCAGCATGGACATTCTGCAAATGTTTTTCGATTTTAAAGGCCAATTCACACCCCACCAGAGACGTACCAGACATATCGTCGAGTTTTGTTGGGTCAGAACATGTCGACTGAGTGTACAGATTTAACGACTGGTTGAGTTAACTTGTTACCTTTAAACCAATGCAACTTAGTGGTGAACACGTGTCGACTGTCACTTGTCTCCCATTATATGGGTTTTGCTTTAAAGGGATAGTTCACTTTGAAATTAATGTTTGATATGTTTTTGCTTACCTCAAGGGCATCCAAGATGTAGGTGTCTTTGTTTCCGAAGTATTTTCAATTTTTATATTTTTAGGTCAAACCGTTCGTGTCTGTCTGGTCATATAATAGAGGTCTATGGTCACCACCTCAAAGAGCATGCACAGAGAAGTCCAAATTAAACATGATTTAATGACTCATAAATGTAAGTACACATTGATGGCCTAAGACACGAAACAAGCGGTTTGTGTGAGAAAACGAACAGTATTTATTTCGTTTTTACCTCTTGTAACCACAGCCACGTCCAAGTGATCTGAGGGCGCGGGCGCTTCGGTCTGCGCAAGCGCCGGAAACCCACAGAAGTGATCTTAATTTCAAAGTGAACTATCTCTTTAAGTGCATGTTGTGTTGTCTTGTCTATTTAGTTGCTAGTTAATAGAATCTTTCTGTATGGTATGATAATTTCAAAAGATGCCAATACTGTTTATTCTTAGGCCACAAACATCAAAGGAAAAGACTGTTCAGACAGTTGTTTGTTGAACAAATTGTTGTTTCTAATCTGAGCAGTGAAGAAAATTATGTGTTTTTGCTTAAAAATATATTTACGCTACCAGTTAAAAGTTTGGAATTATTAACATTTTTAAAAAAGGTTTTGAAACAAGTCTTACAGTAGATGTGTAGGCTGCTTATTTGAACAAAAATACAGTAAAAAATGGTAATAATGTAAAATATTATTACAGTTTAAAAAACCTGTTTAAAATTTTATTTATTTAAACATATTTTAAAATCTAGTTTATTTACTGTGATGGCAAAGGTGAATTTTTAGTCTCATTTCTCCAGTCCTTCAGTGTCACATGTCCTTCAGAAATCATTCTGATAAATTGTATAGATTTTTTCTATACAGAAATTCAGTTTAGACCACATGGAATTCGAACTGAATTCTAAAGTTGGGATTTGCATTTCATCTTTCTTTTTTACTTTTTTTTAAACATAAGCTATTCAACATTTAAAGCATGTCTTGATTTCAATTTATATGTTAATTTTACTTACTTAAATTCCAAAACGAATTGCAATTCTGCATTATATTTGCTACCCCAGATCAAATTAGCAATTTATTAAGAATTTAGGACTTTCATTGCATAACCATAATGGACAAAAAAAAAAAAAAAAACCTGAAAAAACAACAACAACAACAACAACAACAAAAAAAACGTTTTGTGTCGGCAATGAATATTTTTTTTAAACAATAAACAAGCACTGCCCAGTTTCAGTTAATGGAACTCAAATCATTCATGTAATCCCAACACAAACGGATTAAGTAAACTTCAATTTTACATATAAGTGGATTTAACCCAATCAAAGTAAGTTAGTTCAAAAAGCACAGCAATTGTGTTGCTTTAGCTCATTTTAACTAAGCATTTTTTTCCTCTGAAAGTCAAGTAACACATTCAATTAATTGTGAAATGTAAAAAAATAAAAATAAAAATTAAATAGCATTTTCTTGTAAAACCCTACTCAAGTGATTACAACTTTGAAAAATCATTTTATTAAAGTCTTAAAGCTACACTGTGTGATTTTTACCCCCATCTAGTGGTGAAATGGTATATGACCATCCAGTGAATATTAGTTTCTGTTCCTCTCAATTCCGAATTCAATTTTCAACTCCTACGGTGGCCAATGTAGTCCAAAGATTAACATGGCTTCCAGTTTGACCTCGTCCATGAGTGTTTAACTCAAACGTAAACGCGAAAGCGCGAAGCTTGAATTAACGGGTATGTCCCTCTTTGGCTAATGTACTTTCAAGATGGAGTGGCAACATGGCGACCGACATTAGAACCCCTTACCCGTATGTACTTTCAATGGCATATTATACACTCACGAGAATACTTTATTATTTGAACGAAGTAAATATACATTAATGAGCACATATATTTTAGCACATATATGCCAGAGTCACACTGCATTTGGTAAAAACTCATTAATCACCTGTTCAGGGCATTCAAACCTACAACCTTTCAACCACAACCATACAAATTAGTGCTAGGACTAGCACGATTTGCACGTCGTCAGGTTTATTGGCTGTATCGTCATAGTGTATAATCACTGCCAAGTAGCTTCAGACAAATTTATAGTGTCTCCACTAGTATGGACAGAAATACAAGCCCGGCAAGGATATAGAGCTCAAAGTGGATCTGGAATCTTGCGGGGCGGTTGATAACCTTCACGGAACGCTTCCTTTTGCCGGTCCTGCCTCTCCGAGTCCCAATGTTTTGTTAGCCTGTCTCATGGGAAGGGTGGATGAAACATGACAAGACTATCTGCGCCCACCACCAAATGAGCACATCAACCCTTCCAACGCAGCCTTTGGCCAAACATGACCTACATCCTGTCTTGTACAGAAACTCTGTGTTTATGCGTGTGTGTGTAGCTAGTGTTCTCTGAATTCTCACGTTTTAGTGTTTGCTTTGTTCCTCAGTTGTGAACATCTTGTGGTTTTGTTGAGATCTACTGGTTGTCAGCACTAGAGTTGAGGATGGAAATGCTGCCAGATGTTTGAAGCACACTATGGCCAAAAATACACTAGAATGGTCAGTAAGATCCAGCTAGTATACACTTAAATGAATCAAAGGGACGTTAAAGACATTTATAATGTTACAAAAAGTAAAAGTTGTTCTTTTGAACTTTCAATCAATCAAAAAGTCCTTCCACTAATAATAATAACAAATGTTTACTTGAGCAGCAAATCAACATATTGGAAGGATTTATGAAGGATCATGTGACACTGAAGACTGGAGTAATGATGCTGAAAATACAACTTTGATCACAGGAATAACAATACTGTAGAAGCACAAAATTGTGAAAATATTTCACAATTTTACTTTTTGTACTGTATTTTTGATCAAATAAATGCGGCATGGTGAGCATAAAGGGTCTTTCACACGGACGCCGCAATGCGCGGCTCTGGCCACTGGGTTCAGTATAATAAGCGTTATCTGTCATGATAGCGTTAGTTATTTGTCCCTAACCTCAAACTTGTATCGTACAGCTCAGGGAATTCCGATACACTCCTTGCTATTCATCCATTTTGATTTCCGTGCTTGTTTGGAGGATACCCCGTTTCTATTGGTCACGCTGGTAATCGTCACAGAGCACAGTGGCAAAAGTTGAACTATTTTGAATGTACGCATGAGGACGTCATTGTGCGCACTGCTGCGCTTGCGCTTTGGTCGACACAGCAACAAAACTTCTTCGCGCGGCAAGATGGGCAACATGGCGACCGACATTAGAACCCCTTACCCGTATGTATTTTCAATGGCATATTATACACTCACGAGAATACTTTATTAATTAAACCAAGTAAATATACATTAATACAAATGGACTTCATTGGGAACTAAGCGGTCCAAATGAGAGTTTCAGTGCAGCTTCAAATGGCTTTAAAACGACACCAGGTGATGAATAAGTTTCTTATCTAGGACTCCTTCCAGAGTCATGAGCTCAAAACAAAGATTTTTTTATTTTGATTAACATGAAGTCGAAACAGTAGACTAGCATGAACGCGCATTCACAGAACAGAGCAAGGTGAGCATTTGTGCTTATAAAATGTACTTTTTTATTTATTTTTTAAATGAGCGAATTTTTTCGCTTTAAGACCCTTATTCATCCGTCTGGTGTCCGTTTAAAGCCCTTTGAAGCTGCACTGAAACTCTCATTTGGACCTTCAACCGTTTGGTTCCCATTGAAGTCGATTATATGGAGAATGAAGGTATGTTTTCATCAAAAACCTTAATTTATTTTCGACTGAAGAAAGAAAGACATGGATGCTTTTTTTAAAGTGAACTAATCCTTTAAGATAAAGCATGGAAACCCTAAACACATGCACAAGATGCTTTCAGCACCCCAATGTCCAAGTCATGTACGACAAAACGGTCAATTAGCAGGAGTACTTGTGGTATTACGGCTTTTGTAAAATTAGTTGTGATTGAGCATTTCACTGGAGACACTGCGGATGAAGCTTCTTTCAACGTGCTTTGTCGTAAAAATGGTGACTCACACTCACTCAAGCCAGACAAGAGGCTGGTGATGAGCTGTTTTATCATCACCAGCAGGTGCTTGTGCAGTATCGCACGTTCCTGGGTAGGAGAGAAATTGTTGAAGAGGTTTTCACAGGCCAGGGCAGAAGTACGTACTTATTACTATTCATGAGACCTCACCGCTTTACCTGTCGCTTAAATTATGTCAGATTCCTTGCTGTAGGGCATGAGGTTCAGAGTAGCTATATACAGTAAAAATGGCATGGTAAACAGTTTTCAAGATGTCAAGGAATGGATTACGGCCTGACACTCGGAAGATAGTATATAGACAGATGAACTGTGCTTGAATGTGTGCTGACTTTATATAAGCGAGATGTTCTGGACCAATCAGAAACCAGAAAGAATTGGCGTCGTCACTTTATTTGTAAAATTACATCTTCCTATCTAAGTGGATGGCTCTTGGTGGAATAATCTCCAGATACCTTAAAGCATTATGTGTCACTATAATTTATAGCATATGTTTAAATATCAACGCAACCCCTCTACCGTTTCTAATATATGCAGCATCAGTGGCTTTTAATGCCAGACAATTCCCTCAGGGGCAGAATGAAATTGGACAGAACGTGAGTAGAGATGCTGTATTATTACCTCTGTTGCTTTAAAATGTCTGCCTGAGGGTATTTGAGAGGGTGGTCAACCAGGAAGAACGAAGTTAGTCCATACGGTTATGGTTTAGGAGTAGTTCTGAATTTTTTTTTAAATGTGTTTTGACCAACGTATTGTCAAAATGTGATTATTTTAGGCAAAATTTTCAGTCACGTTACCCCTTTTTAACATTTATAAGTATTTTTTATAACATTAAATGCATACCTCGGGTCTTTAGTGATCATCATTCACTAGCCTCCTCCTCATTTTTTACAGTTAGACATCAACCTTTTTAGTATTCCTTACTCAATTAGTTATAAACAATGACAAGAACAAAATTTAAATTAGTCTCTTCAGGTGCTTCGTTTATATCTTTCTAGACTTTTTTGGTCATATTTTGCAACCTGTTCCGATTTTTCTGTTCTCTATTACGTATTTTGAACAATTACGTCTCAGTATTTGCAGCGTAACTGCCAAATAAGGACATTGACTACCGGCCCAACACTTCGAGCAATCCGCCATTTTTATTTCTCGCTCTGATTTTGTAGTCCAAGCTCAGTGATGCAGAAGTTACGAGAGGGCAAGTCAAAATGTTCGTTTGTTGAATGTAGTAACCCGAAGCACTTCAAGGATTCCAACTTCAACAACCTCCGCCAGTATACAGAAGGGTTTGCCGATTGACTTCATCTGAATGAGGGGTAAATTCCTTCTTTGACGAGACGAGCACCCAAAGCGTATTCAGAAAGCTCGTAATGCTAGATATAAAAGTAGACGTTTGATATCAGCGGACATTGACCATGAGATGGATGGAACGATGCGCGCCATCGGGCAGAAGAATAAGTGGTAAGAACCAATCAGCAAGTCCCACCCTTAAAGTTCCCGAAGTCTGAAAAAGTACTGACCTCGCCAGCAGGGACTTTTTGGGTAAACATACCAAGTACCACCCCAAAGTTCCTTGTTTCTTGGGGAAATTTCCAGCGGTAGAAACGCGGCTCTATAACACAATACAGTTAACGTTACCATTGCAATACATCCGTATGAAGACGTTGTTCTGCAGGTTCGTCGTCTTCTTTCCACTCGCTCGCTCTGGCTCGAACATGTAAAGCTTGATGGACAAGTCTTCTGTTGTTGACATTTTGTTAACGTGTGACTAAAAATGTTCTGTGACGATATATAATCATATATCTCTAATCAAACTACAAAAATGGCCGAACGGGTGGATTTGAAGCCAGTGTCAACTCAGCGAACCTGGAGAGTGGGCGGAGTCCTTTTTAATTAAAGAGGCCACTCCAAAATGAGTTGCTCGCAGACGCTCATCAAAAAAGGGTAGAATAGGGGTCTGGAGCTATAATAATGAGGAATTCAGACCCAAGCATTGCAGTTTCGCTTATATAGACCCCAAATGTATGATTTATATGTAAAAAGGAACGATTTAAAAAGCATGATATGTACCCTTTAAGGAAGGTATTTACTCACCCTCATGTTGTTCCAACCTTGTAAGACATTCGTTCATCTTCGGAACACGAATTAAGATATTTTTGATGAAATCTGAGAGCTGGATCACTCCTCCATACTAGTCCATAGGCTTCTTCAGGGATTTAAACTTGCCGGCCTCAAAGTCATTAAAGACATCGTTAAAATAGTCCAAGTGACTACAGTGGCTCAATCTTAAGTTTTTTAAACGACAAGAACGCTTTTTGTGCGCAAAAAAACAACAAAAATAACGACTTTATTTAAACTATTGGTCTGTCCAAAAACTTTTCCTTTTGACTTTTCCTTTTGTACCCAGTTTATAATAAAAGTGTGTGTTAGTGTAAGTCATGGCTTATGACTAAAATGCCTCCTAACCCCAGAGTGAAATTTTAGCAATAATTTCATATCCTCTCCCTGCACTTAAATATTGCTGACATACTGTACAAGAAATAGAGTTGGGGGCAAGACACATTCAGTTATAAAAGAAGGCAGAATTTAAGGGCACTTTGAAAAACCCAATCCTCTCAGTCAAGACCCAGAGGCCGAGAAGCCACTAATTAGAATTCAGGAAGTTAAAGCTGCCGCCCCCTCTGGGGCTTTGGTCCCGTGTAGGTCATTGGATGTCAGAGCGACAGGGCAACGTCTGGGCATTTCGACACAGACAAATTTGTTTCTTAGCTGTTTGAATGCCCCTGTGGCTGTCCGTGTCAGTTTTGCTCTCAGGGTGAACGTAGCTCTGGCAATTTCGTGATCCCCACAACCCTGAGGGGTATTTGATGTCTCAGACGACTGTCTAAGACAAAATAACTGAATTTGCTTTCTCTAAATGGCGTGCTGTGTATCTAGCAAGTTGGTGAGAAAACAGTGGGGTTGTCTTTGTATGTGAAAAGGAAATCAACACTTACTCTAAGATTGTTTTCATGTTCTTCCCTTCCTCTGAAAAGTTTTCCCACTCCAGGCAGTCTATGTTGCTGCTGTTTGGAGATAAAATTGTTATTCCAACAAGTGCACACTGCAGTGGCTAAGGACGAGGAAAGAAAAATCAAGCACTTGTTTGAAAGAGCTTCAAATGGCAAATATGTGGAGATTCTCTGAATAATAACACTGCTGGATATCAACCATCCAAATCCAGTGCCCACTATGAGTGTTATACATTAAAGTGATCAATTATTGAACAAAAAGATATTGATATTATATCGCTCTTACTGTACTTAAAAAGTTGCAGCCATTTAAAGACAAAGGCAATCTGAGGCAATAAAGTTGAGAAATGTTTGACTTTGGTAAAGAGTGAAATTTGGCTAGTATCGCCAAATGAAATGACAAAAACTAAGTTTTTAAACAGGTTTTCCAAAAGCATCTGCCATTGATCAACTGCCCCAAACTCACACCCTTTGGTCAAGTCACTGTTTGTTCAAGCAGACTAGTCCAGCATAGCAACAGACAGCTTGTTCTCATCCCAAGGCATCATCTAACTGACGCTTTTGACCATGCGTCAACATCCGACGCACATGGCACCCTTTAGCGTCAATATGAGACGCGCCTCTCAGTGGTCCAATCCTAACCCTACCCCAGACCTAAACCTACCCGCGTCATCTACTGACGCTAAAGATTGCCATGTGCCTCGGTTTTAGACTTTTTAGGATGAGAAAGCATTGCTACAGATCAGTTTTTTATCTTTATATTAAAGCCCTATGTGTGTGTTATATGATATAACCACGTATTCTATCCTAGGGCGTCATATAGGTGATGCTTTTGACATTGCGTCTAAATCTGACGCACATGGTACCCTTTAACGATCAATTTAACACGCTTTGATTACGGATAGGTTTAGGTCTGGGGTAGTGTTAGACCACTGAGGAGGCGCCTTCTGGCCCATATATATCTGCATCTCATATTGACGCTAAAGGTTGCCATGTGCATCGGATGTAGACGCAATGTCAAAAGCGTCACCTATATGACACCTTGGGGATGAGACCGGGCTGGATGCTTCAGGTACCTTTTTAGGCACCTTCCTAGTGGTCTAACCCTACACCAGACCTAAACCTACCCGCGCCATTTAACTGGGTAAAAGTGTCAGTTAGATGATGCCCTAGGATCGTGTCATCTAACTGAAGCTAAAGGGTGCCTAAAGCGTCGGATATTGATGCATGGTCAAAATTGTCAGTTAGATGACGCCTTGGGATGAGAATGCGTTTAAATTTGGCTAGTGTTCGCTAAATGAAATTACAAAAACAACGTTTTCATACAGGTTTTCCAAAAGCATCTGCCATTGATCAACCGCCCCAAACTCCACCCTTTGATCAAGTCACTGTTTGTTCAAGCAGACTAGTGCAGCATAGCGACAGAGCAATGTATTATCTTTATACATTAAAGCCCTATGTGTGTGTTATACGATATAGGGCATCATATTGGTGACGCTTTTGACATTCCATCTAAATCTGACGCACATGGCACCCTTTAGCGTCAATATAACATGCTTCGGTTATGGGTAGGTTTAGTTCTGGGGTAGTGTTAGGGTTAGACCACTAGGAGGCGCCTTCTGGCCCATATATATCTGCGTCTCATTGACGCTGAAAGGGTGCCGTGTGCGTCGGATGTAGACACAATGTTAAAAGCATCACCTATATGACGCCTGGGGATGAGAAACAGGCTGGATATAATGATCAATTACTGGGACAGAAAAGTACGGTACTGCTATATATTGATATTTCTCACTTACACAAGACAAAGTCATTTTGAATGAGAATTATAGCATTGCCAAATGAAATTTCAAAAACAAAGATTGTTTTCAAACAGGTTTTTTAAACCATTGGTCAGCCAAACACATATCCCCACCCCAAAAATATCACCATTGGTTGAGTCACTGTTGCTATGCTGGGCTAGACAAATAGCAATATTTTGATATCTCCACTGTTTACGTAAATTTATGGTTTTTTTTTTTTGGTTGCTGTTGTAATTTTTACCCATTTTAAATTGTTAACTTTTTCCAGAAATTATTACTCAATACTAATTTGTTAAATTTAATTAATAATATTGCTTATAATCTGTTGCCACAATTTTTTAATTAGATGAAGCATATTCATTTTTACAGTGTGTCTAGTGTGGCAGATTAATAAAGTATTTAAAAAGAATACATTCTTCAGGTTTAACTATCAAAACCTGCACATGTCTTTGCTCTTTCTTAGGCAAGTTAACAACAGCTCCTCCTGGCTACAGCGTAAAAGGTCAATAGTTGCATATGATGTGACAACCACATGCGTTGGCTCTTTTTCTCTCCAAAAGAAGCAACAGGTGAGGTGGAAATTTTTAGCTCCAGCTGTCTCGCATCAAAAAAAGTGGCATTTTGAGGAAAGTTCCGGCATCAGTCAACAAGTTTGACCTTCGGTTGCAAAGCATTTGGCTAGAATGTTTCTTTCTTTTTCTTTTTTGTCTTCTCTGTGCATAAAATGTTCCAGTAATGGTCTGAGTATATCTGATCTCATTCGCTTTCTCTTTTGTCTTCCCCTCATCCCCCGAGAGGTTTATCATTAGACGATGAAGACTCTCTAAAGTAAGTGCTACAGTAGTTTTGTCCACCTGCTTTCACAAGCTGTAATTAGCATTAGCCTCTAGTCCTAATTAAATCGCAGATATGCTGTGTGATAACTCGACGTGAGAAAACGGAAAGGGTTTCAGGTCTCCACAAAAGCCTGAAGCTTGGTGGAATAAAGGAAGAAAGAGAAGGTCTTAATTGTTTCCTTGCTGTTGCTGGCACATGCTATTTTTGTCTTTTGAAAGGACAATAGCGATAAACTCCCAGCATACAATGCCGCCACTAAAAGACGTGGCTTGAAGAAAGAACAAGGACAGGCACATTGCGGATACAACTTTGCAGAAGCGCAGATGCGTCATTCCCATTCAAACTGAGGGAAAATGTCAGTTTGATTTTTGAGCTTAGTGGATTTTCAATGCAAACACTGTCTGAGCAACACTGTCTCAGATAAATCACTGTAAAAAATAACCGTGATTTTAACGGTAAAATACTGTAAAAATGATACAGTGCAAAACTGTTAATTGGTAAACAGAAAGTTTCCGTATTATACACGGTAAATAACTGTGATATAATTTTACAGTAAAATACCGTTAAATTTCAGTTTTTCAAAGTAAAAAATAACAAATCATTGTCTAATTTACAGTGATAAACCGTAAATTGACATTCCCACAATTTCCTGTGTGACACTTCACATTGTATGTATTTTTGTCAAAATAACAATGGTTCCTCGTAGTTTTATTGTTTTTTTTGTTCTAATCAGTTATGTACAATAGGGTTATATGTTGCATCTAATCTAAATTAATGTTTATTGCATTATTTTAATTTCATGTGTGTTACTATGATGGCTTAATGTTTGTGTGAATGAGACTGTGCAGCTTCTATAAATAAGTATTGTTTTATACAAGTATTCACTTGTGATGAGCTGTGATTGCTCATGTAACTCTCATCACTGCTGTGATGATTGTTGGTTGTCAGTGTATTACAATGGTCTAAAACAGATATCAATACATCAATAAGTTGGTAAATCCACATTTTATCAGAAAATAAAATATGGTTTATCACTGTAAATTTTAAGTTAAGTCTGTAAAACCATTAACGTTCCTACTGTATTTTTAACGGTAAAGTTCTGGCAACCACATCTGCCGTTTTTTAACCGTAAAATTTACGGTTTATTTTTTACATTGTAGCATGTGATTGGGAGTGGGACTACATTTTTGTCTGACCTTTTTGCCCCCCTTTTGGTCACATTTTATCTAGTCCACAAAGTAGTACGTCACCAGTGCCATTCTAAGCTTGAAAAAACTTATGTTTATTTGACATTTTTGCATTACAAACCTGCTGTGATAGTACATTTGGGAGATCTGTTATATTATCACTTTATTTAAATCACTAAAAGCCAAATGGCCCTTCAATCAGTATTCTGTTTGTTTTTAATGAAATCAGCAGGGACGTTACTGATGTTAAAATGCTGCTTTGAGGGTCTCTGCTGTAATATGCCGATGACATTGTATCCGGCGGTCAGACCTTCTCAGTTCGGAGCAGAACCGGTGGAGTGTTTCCTCTAGGCACTAGTGAGTAGGCTAACTAATTTAGATCTTTATCTGAAGAGGTCAGAGCTTAGTTAACAGATGAATGGAAATAAGCCTATGTGACTGGGGATGATTAATTGCTTGCATTGATTGCTATAAAGAGAAGGATTAAATATATAGGGTTGATCAGGGACTATTGTCAAAATAAGAAGTTGTCACTAGGTCTGTCTCTCAATAATTATAACATTTTCTTTAGTAGTACTAATTAGTAGCAAGTACAAATTTACCTAATCTAACTATATTACAAAATGTATCATTATTTTTAGGGCTGGGCAACAATTAATTGTGATTAATCGAATCCAAAATAAAAGTTTTGTGTTTACGTAATATGTCTGCGTTTAATTATTTTGTATATAGAAATACACACACATGCAAAATATTTGCATGTATATACTTTATATATGCGCACTACGCACACATATATTATGTAAACACAAACTTTTATTTTGGATGTGATTAATCGCGATTAATTGTTGCCCAGCCCAGCTTAAAATCCTGTTTTTTTCTCGCAAAATTCCACTGAGATGATATGTAAAATTAAATTTTATTTTATATGATATATTAAATTTCACTATTAGTTAAATGGGTATTCACTGGTCAGCTATTATGGTCAACAAATTGCTTTAGTTGCACGTTATTGTTTACTTCTGATAGTTAAGTTTTTTTTAAAACGCTTAGAAAGCATAACAAATTCATCAGTCTATGTTTATCCAGTACATGGTGGGATATTAAGTTGTTGAGGTATTCCACTGGGTGCAATATCTTTTGTTAGTTTAATATGCAACAATCATCCGGCAAATTGAAGTTACATTATGCATACGTTGCTGGATAACTTTTACAATTACGGCTGTTCAAGTGGTGCTATGTAAACCTTTTTTCTCATCAGCGAGTAATTAATACTCCCTTCAGAATTACTTCTATTCACATTCAATTTGCATAAAAGTCTTCTGCGTTATTTGCATACAATGTTCGTTTCCTTTGATGTAGCAAACATGTTTACATGCATACATTCAGGCGTATGCACACAAACATTCCTATAGTGTTTTGGCTGTAATTGACATTTGTGAGCATTAAATGATTTTGCTGTAACACTGCAGCTAATGTTGTTCCTACAGAGATGAAAAGACCCACACACATTGTAGCCTTGGGGGACTGAAGGATTGACACTTTCGAGAGGATCGTTTGGTTATGACACACTCTGAGGGTCAGTGGTAAATCAGCTGACGTCAGTTGAGGAATTGAATTGTCAATTTCAATCTTGAGCTCGGGCACTGGGGGAACAGGTTCTCTGTTTCTTTGAGGGTTTTAGCAATGAGAAGTGACTATTATAAAATTGGATGCTTATTCTAGACTGGGTGGCTGTGCAGTCTAGCTGAAGTTTTATTATGTAAGGTATCATTGCAATATTTGTAGGATTATGTAAAGGAATATTACAATTTTTGTTCTGTGTAATTTAATTCAAAGCATGAATTAAACATTTTGCAAATGGTGTCCCGGTACACAGACATTCTGAAAAATGGATGAAGTATTAGCAGGAGGTCTGGTGAGCATTCAGTGATTATTACTTAGATTTCTTAGAAGTTACAAAGTTAACCTGGATTTTTTTGTTGTTGTTGGTCAGCAGGAACGGTGACATATTAAAGGGGCATGAACTGGCTTTTTAAATTTTATTATGTTGTTGTCTGAGGTCAACTTATGACGTTTGCTTGGTTTTTGCATTCAAAAACATCAAAATGAATAAGTAATTGGCTATTTTCCACCCTAGTTTTGAGCCTAGCTGAAAAACGCTCGGTTTTCATGGGCGTCTCACACTGAACACTTAGAAGTAAACGCCCATTGCTGTGAGTGGATAACAGTTTTGCTTATTATAATAAGTTTCAACTCACTCGTCAATGCACTTGGGGGAAATTGTTTTGAAATGTCCAATGTTATAAAATGGCAATTTGGTGGCCGGGGCTTAACCGGCTGTGTTGAAGTAGGCGTTGCGGGTATCTTCTTTTGTGGGGGTGGTGTTTTATCCTCTTTGATGTCATAGTTCCCCTCTTAAAAAAAGTCGTTTGCTAAGGCTGGTGTCAATAAAAGCTTTTATTGGACTAACAAGGACATTTTCAGTTCTGAAACTTACAGGATATTCTTATAATATGATGACCTCTTAGATGTCAAAAGCTCAAGGAAAATTTGATTTCTCAGTTCATCACCCCTTTAATATTAATAATTAAAATAATATACCCAAACTTTGTTCTGCATCATTTCACTGACCAAGTTACTGACATGGACATAAATACAAACACGTACACACATCAACCACTTTAGCTGCTGCTAAGATGTTTTTATGCATTTTTATAAACAAGTAAACTAAAAAAAAATCTGCTGAAGAGTGACATGGAATGGTGTTGCTTGGATAACAGTAATCCTAAATAAATCCTCAGAGGCACAGTAAAACCTCAGTGACTTACAAAGACTAATGGCTGTTCTACATGCTGGTACATAATTATGCTGTCATTCATGCTTTTCTTTCATAACAATTTTGAGCCTTTATTGTTTAGTTGCACCAATATGGTTTTACATAACCAAACATTGTTAACACTAGAATAGTATGAATAAGTTTCATGTCTTTAGGCATTTTAATGCATGAATGGTTTTCAAAATCTCTTTTGTTTATAATTAAAACATAAAATACAATAATTTCTCATTTTTCTCTCTCCACCTTTTGTCTCTTGTACAGATCCAAAGCCTGACGGATTGAAAGCATTGTTCGGCAGTTCAAAAGGAGAGCAGGCAAGAAGTCAAAGACCATGAGTTACAGCTGTGGCAAGCGACACTATAACCCTATAACACAGACCACGTAAAATGGAGACTATGTTTGGCATTATGGTTCCTGAACAGCTGTGACCGCCCTTGAGACACGTTTTTCCCAGAACCTGTGTCTTTGTAATCCTATTGGCCGTCCATCTCCCGTGATTATTTTTCTTATTTTGAGGCCTAACCTCGTTCGTTTCCCTCCTTGATTAAAAAAAAATCCAGTTTTTGGTCCAAAAATGGCCTGCAGGTTCAGCTTAACTTTCACATTTCCACCCTCCTTTCTCATCCTCTCTCTCCCTATTTTTCTCTTCCTCCATGCACCTTCATTTGTGAGGGGTGACTGCTGGCTAATTGAGGGGGATAAAGGCTACGTGTGGCTGGCAATCTGCAGTCAGAACCAGCCTCCATATGAGACAATCCCACAGCACATTAACAACACCGTCCATGACTTACGGCTGAATGAAAACAAGCTCAAGGCAATTTTCTTTAGCTCCCTCAGCCGATTTACCAACCTTACCGACCTCAACCTCACGAAGAATGAAATCTCCTACATTGAGGACGGTGCCTTCGCAGGACAGGCCAATCTACAGGTCTTGCAGTTGGGATATAACAAGTTGACCAATCTCACAGAGGGCATGCTGCGAGGGTTGGGTCGAATGCAGTGCCTATATCTGCAGCATAACCTTATAGAGGTAATTGCAATCAATGCCTTCTGGGAGTGCCCAAGCCTTAGCAGTCTCGATCTTTCCTCGAACAAATTAGCAAAGCTGGATTCATCCACCTTCACCGTTTTGGGTGGGCGGCTGATAGTGTGCGAACTGGCTGGAAATCCTTTTCATTGTGGCTGTGACTTGTACAGCTTCCTTATTTGGTTGGAGGCATTTGACAACGTCACTCACACCTATGACAGGCTCCTGTGTGAGACGCCAAAGGAACTTTTTGGCTACCCTCTCCTGAGTCCTAGAGGTAATCATGGAAGAAATGCTCGTTCCATCCTGGCATCCATGTGTAAAGATGGAGTGATTGTTACTGGCATAACCGCCCTGCCTCCTGACTTGGACTCTTCTGGGATGGGGGGATATTTATGATCCGATGGGACCTTATCACCAGCCCACAGCTTCTTCAACAACAGACCCCACTTATAGCCCCACCATTAAGTTGCAAACGGTCTCCCTCTCCACCGCATCCCTCTTGGTTCAGATACCCAAGCCCTACAGTAAGATGTACATCTTAGTGCAGTACAACCACACCTATGTGTCAGATGTTACCAATTTAAAGAACAAGAAAGAGATTGTCACACTAAACAACCTAAAGCCCCACACAAATTACACATTTTGTGTTGCCTCGATTCGCAATTCACAGCGATACAATCACACTTGTCTGTATTTTGCAACTCGGCTACCAGGGCCTGATGACTTGAAAGCAACCCCTTCTACCACCACCCATTACATTATGACCATTCTAGGCTGCCTGTTTGGGATGGTCATTGTGTTGGGCTTGGTGTATTACTGCTTACGCAGGCGTTCAAATGCAGGAGGAGAAAGAAAAGGCGATTAGTGTTAAGAAAACTATTTTAGAGATGCGCTATGGGCCAGAAGTAGCTGCTGCAGCAGCTAAGGATCCTTCAGCCTTGCAGAAACTCCATGACCAGTCCCATCATCAACACCACCACAGCAAGCTGACCCAGTCAGCATCCTCCAGCTTGGGCATCCTTCACGGCTCAGCCAACACCACCTCTTCTCGACTTTCTTCCCTGCCTCAAGTGGAGAAGATGGCTACAGCGTTCTCAGAAGCCATGGCCCGCCGAGTAAGGGCAACTACATGGATGTACGAACGTCAGCAGGAGGAGAGGATCGAATGAGAGATGGAGTAGTAACAGGGTCAAGGGAAGAAATCACAAGAGATGAAAATGGGATTAATGGAGGAGATGACTCCGATGATGATGGCCAAGATTCAACATCCAAGATCTCCACCATTGCCAAGGAGGTGGACAAGGTAAACCAGATTATCAATAACTGCATTGATGCACTCAAACTAGACTCCGTAGCTGTTGTGGCAGCAGCTGCGGCCACTGCGACTACAGCAGATAACACTGCCTCTCCACCACCTCCTAGTGTCTCTTCCTTAGCCAGGGGGCTAATTCCACTTTCCCCTACCATCACAGAGGCATGCCAGATCATGTCGTCCCTGAAAATCCGTCCTCCACCTCCTGTTCCTCTTGTTTTGCCCCTTTCTGAGCGGCCCGGGATCAGCGGAGGGGGCTTTCTCTCCCCTCCCTACAGGGACCCACCCCCAGCTACAGCATCACGGCCCTTGCAGAGGCAACTCAGTGCGGATGCTGCAGTTGTTCCTATCAACTCTGTTAAAAACCGCTGCAGTGTTTCTTCCGGTGGCTCGGTCAAAAGCGCTCGGGTCTTCAGTCTGGACGTCCCCGACCCTCGAAGCCCGGAGTCATGCAAGTACCCTGGGAAAGGCAGCCCTATTCGGTGCGGGGAGCCAGTAGAGAGGTTGCCCTTAATAGGTGTTCAGGGAGTCAGTAATGGCAGAGGAGATGGTGGCAGCGGGGGTGGAGGGGGAGCCGGTGGTGGCAGTGGTGGTTCGGGTGGGTGTGGTGTTGTGGTCGGAGGTGGGGGCAGCACAACTCAGCAGCACCACTTGGAGGTGCACCCAGACTACCACTGCTCAGAGCACCGACACTCCTTCCCCGCCCTCTACTATGAGGGTGCCACTGACTCCCCTGCCCAGAAAGCCTCCTTTCTAAAGCCTCTCACTCGCACCAAGAAGGACACTGCCTACTCCCAGCTTTCCCCCGCCACCACAATTACTCAGGGTATTCCTCCAGCCCTGAGTACTCCTCCGAGAGCACTCTTAAAATCTGGGAGCGCTTCCGGCCCTACAAGAAAAGCCCCGTGAGGAGGCCTACATAGCCGCTGGCCACGCTCTCCGGAAGAAAGTGCAGTTTGCGAAGGATGAGGATCTCCATGACATTCTGGACTACTGGAAGGGAGTGTCAGCACAGCAGAAACTGTGATGCTTGTGAGAGACATGACAGCAGGAAGAAAGGTTGTGGAGAAAAGAACCAGTGGCTCTTGAGACAGCTCAGCAGACTCCATCAGCAGGTGCTTCGGTCCCTGCAGACCACCACAGAGACAAGTGTTCTGAAAGAGACAGAATTAAGCAGGTGTTCCAAACTCATTAAGGCACAGATAAGCAACCAACCAGAAATGCACAGGAAATGTGGCACTTAAAAAGGCAACCAGATTCAATTTAGAATCCCTCCATTTACCTTGTGTTGCACCTGTGCTCTTTTGCACTGTAGTTTCACAAGATAATAGTCTTAAATGAGGGATTAGTGGTTTTTATTTTAAAAAATGTCTGAATATACTCCTGAGAGAGGGCGAGAGCTGATGCCTGTCGAGATCATTGTTTACAATGTTAATTAGTAAGAAGGAAAAAAGTTGCGGAATTTAGCTTGGCGGAAGCCACAGGTCAAAAGATATTCCCTCCCATTCCCCTAATCTCTGCTTAAACTAAACATTTTCATAGATTCGAGACACCTACACACATTGTGCAGCATGTGCTGGATATAGTTATCAAACCAGAAGCAGCCATCTGGAAATGGTTTACATTCAAGCAGTCAGTTCGATAAAACGCACAATGTTAGTTTATTTTTGGCATTCATTTGTGGCAGCCTTAGATGCATCCTCTTCTTTTGTAGTCTTTGGTCTGTTTTTTTTTCTTTCTTGTTTCTTGTTCAAAGAAGGGAAATAGTAATATGGGATTTAAGAATATCTTACGTTTCAGATTTTAAGACTAGATCTGAAAAGAAGTGGCAGCTAGATATAGACCCCAGTGTAGTAATAGGTTGAAATAGATGAGGTTGATGGTTGTGTCTTAGGTGTGTTACACATTTCCACACCCTGGTGTGTTTAAGCGAGTTTGAAGGCAAAATTCCAAAGCTAAACTAAATGCTACACTTTCATAAAATGCTAAATCTAATCTGGAAGCTACAATTTCCTGAATTTTTAAACAGACAATTTCATAATAGCTGTCCTGCTGGTGTTTTTTTTAATACTTTACAGTGGCCTAAGTTTATCACAGAAGACATTGAGCCAGCTTCATGTGTAGAATACTTTTCTCCATTGGATTTTAATGATGACTCGGGTTCGTTCTACTTACAGTACATTAATTGAATACTGGAGTAGCTTTTCCTTTGTCTCTCCCCATTGATATGACCATTTGTTTTTTGTTATAGCCCACTTCTGTTGACCTGATCTGGGTTGTGGTCAAACTAGGGAAGGTATGAAACAAAATTCAAATATTTCCCACATCTAATTTTTTTAAGACCTTGTTATTGTCCTTGCATGGCTTAATAGGGAAAATTAATTAGTAATTTGCAGCAGAGGAGTCAAGGGGTCACAGAGGTGCTAATATTATTAACACTGCCAGATTAGAAAAGTGATTGAAATTAATCTCACTCTTTCCGGTCAGGTCCTTACCCAGAATGCATCGCTGGAGTTTTGCTAGTTCACCCATGGCAATGAAAGGCAAGCTGAAACCCTTCTTCTTTAGATCAAGTTGCTGACTTATAAACACCTCAAGCTCTTCAAAATAGGCTTCTGGGCTTTGAAAATTTAGTCAAAGGCTTTTTTGATAACAAATGTTTGCGTTTGTCGTAGATTTCAAGACCTTATTTGACATGCACTGAAAAAATTAATGCGCTTTATCTAATCAAAAAAAATTGTGGCAACAGATTACAAGCAATATTATTAATTCAATTTAACAATAGAATTAAGTAATAATTAATCAAATTAATTCCTTAAAAGTAAAAAAAAAACATACATTTAAGTCACCATTATGATGATCAGTGTTTGTTTTAGGTTTGTTTTAAAATTACGGTTTTCTCCTTCAGTGATTCTGCTTGTTAACATCAGGTGTCTTCAATGTTGGCGATATAAAATAAAAAGTTCTTAATTAATCTTTAACCTCTGTCTGTTATTCAGATATTTTGGTTGCATTTTTTGGTGTAAACTTGACTAATTTTAAACAGTTCACTTTTAAGGAATAATTTGATTAATTATTACTCAATTCTAATTTTTTCAATTTAATTAATAATATTGATTGCCACAATTTTATTGATTACATAAAGCATATTCATTTTTACAGTGTGCACTGGGTTCTATTAAGCACGGAGTGCAAGTGTTATTAGAATTCAGTCAGCACATAGAAATTGATCTTTTTACAGTTGCATTTGGCTAGCTTAAAAAAAAATTATGAACTTTCGGAATGCATCGGATCAAAATCAATGCTCTGTAATTGACACTCCCAAGCCAAAATACAGAGGTTTCCCTTATGAGCCATTTTACTATTTTACCTCTCAAAAAAAAAAACATGCTCTATTAGATCTATAAACAAGATGAGCATTTAGAAATCAAGTTACCCTACTTAGAACTAGGTTATGTTAATGCATATGCCTATGTTTTATGTTTAGATTAGAGTGAGAAAAAAGATATTGAACACATGGATTTATATGAATATCATTGACGAGCAGGCTTGTAGCAAGATCTAGCAACAATACGATAAACCCACACATGCATATATTCCACCATCATTAGCTTTTGTGAAATTTCATTTATTCTTATTTAAGACACCACAAGAACCCCTCCCCTAAACTCAGTTAGGAGATGAGTTTGCTAAACAGCCTCGAGGGTTGCGTTATTGCACTGTGGTTGGGAGATACCAAGCTAAGACAATTGGAGAGAAATTATTATGCTCTTGCAATGTTTTGTTTAAGTATATTGTTGGCATATGGGAATGACAGTTATTTGTGGTTTGATTTCCTGCTGATAAGTTGGTTTTTGATAACGTACATGTGTGTGTATGGTCTTTAAGATTTACAATGTCGATGAGATACGTAACTGATGGCTGACTGTGAAAACTGTGACAAACACACAACCAAGAGAACAATCTATACTAACAATGGTTACATACAGTATATGTACAAGTAGTATTAGATTTCCAATGGGTATGTCCAGTGACAAACAAAAATCGCTGTATGTGTACACATACATACAAACACGTGCGCACATATACACAAACACATATGCAGAGTGTACAATCTACACATACTGTATACGTTTACAGACACATAGTCTTAAAAGTGCCCACTTGGCGCTTAAAAAGTGATTTATTTTAAAGGAAGGTGACAAACATTTGTAAGGTTGAAACTGTTTGTTGTTTATGTTATTTATTTGTCAGAGTAACTACATTATTTTATGACTGAAATGTTATTGTTGGAAGTTGGTGTTTATTTCATGTGTTTTTAAATTTCAGATAATCACTCTACAGTATATTAACAAAATGAATGTTTTTTTATTTCCCCCAGAATGCCCACCTGATCAAGTGCACTCAAGGCCAAAACCCAGGTGCTTTTACATAATTTTGGGTTGAATTGTGTTTTGAATTGCTGGGATTGAATCCCAGCTATATAATACATCAAAATGGTATCCAAATTAATATTATGTCAGGGCCAGATAGCCTGCATTCTGCAGGATTTATGAAATGCACGATATATTGGCCAGCATATCGGTCGATATATGTTAATTTTTAATGTTATCGTTATCGGCCTGGTAAGAAAATGTGGCCGATATATTAAAGCCGATAAATAATGTATTATTCCCTTCAGCTGAGACACTTGTTGAGAACTGTTTATGTTTTTGAATTTCTTGAAATATGATTGAAATCTCTTAAAAAAATTTAAATCTGGTTTGGGCCAACATGTGCAACGCAAATCTGTCATATCGGCTATACAACACCATAATGAGAACATCGTTATAATTGTGCGCTTGGGATATGGATTTAATTGTGAGACTTTTGTTTTTGTAATCAGGCTCTCAAAATTAGATAAAAATTTGGATTTAAGTTTATCGGCCGATATATCGGTTATCGGCTTTTAAATATAAAGAATTATCTGGTATCGGCCAAAATTTTCATATCGGGTGCATCCCTACTAAAAGCCAACATTCAAAATTCGAATCTCACTGGGAATACCTCAGAAAAAGCCTTTTGTTTTTGTAATCCGGCTCTCAAAATTAGATAAACATTTGGATCAAATTTTATTGACCGATATATCGGTTATCGGCTTTTAAATATAAAGAATTATCGGTTATCTGATATCTGGCCAAAATGTTCATATCGGTGCATCCCTACTAAAAGCCAACATTCAAAATTCAAATCTCACTGGGAATACCTCAGAAAAAGCCTTTTGTTTTTGTAATCAGGCTCTCAAAATTAGATAAAAATTTGGATCTAAGTTTACTCGGCCGATATATCGGTTATCGGCTTTTAAATATAAAGAATTATCGGTTATTGGTATCGGCCAATATTTTCATATCGGTGCATCCCTACTAAAAGCCAACATTCAAAATTTTAATCTCACTGGGAATACCTCAGAAAAGCCTTTTGTTTTTGTAATCAGGCTCTCAAAATTAAATAAAAATTTGGATCTAAGTTTCTCGGCCGATATATCGGTTATCAGCTTTTAAATATAAAGAATTATCGGTTATCGGTATCGGCCAAAATTTTCATAACGGTGCATCCCTAAAAGCCAACATTCAAAATTTGAATCTCACTTGGAATACCTCAGAAAAATACAGAGATAAAACAAGTTTTGCACACATACATTTCTACTGGAAACTCCCACAACACGAGTGAGCAAAGTTCCTCTCTCTGTACGGTTTTACAGAGGACTGTAGAGCTTCAACAATTTCCGTCCTCCCACTAATAAAGTTTTAAACGGTGAAAGACTTACGGCCCACAATTCTTTGGCCTCCTACCATCTTGTCCATGGAGATAATAAGCCTTTCAAAACCTACTATTGTGCTGTGATGCACATGTCAAATTTAGTTGCATGTTTAGGGTGTGATGAAGCCTTCTTGCTCATTTTTTTCCCCTTCCTTTTTCCTACTAATGTATTGTGCCAGCGATTTCTCTTTCATATCTCTATTCCTCATGCCCCAGCTGAGTGTTCGTGCTTATGCTCCGAAAGCCTTGATAAAGTGAATTGAGTGTGTGGTAAGAAAACACAGAAAGCTTTTCTTGTTTTAATAAACTATTCGGAGACTTTTGGCTGTTTTAATTAGACCAGGCCCCCTCAAGACCCCGGATTAGGCACCTGAACAAGGAATAAAATGTTATTCACACTCTCCATGGTGCCATTCTGTGTTTAAGGCAAAAAGACTCAAATCCCAGCCTCCTTTATCTCGAGATGTGTATTAGCTCAGCAGGTTAACCAAGACCTCAGAGAAGAACACACTGTGATCAATGCGAGTTTACGTGCCTTTCAGTCAGTCGTTTGCGAGGAATCAGCGAACCGAGCCCGGGGAAGAGAACAAATATATTTAAGTTATGGATCTGCACAAGTTTTTAAATATATGTAGCTTCAGTTATGAGATCAGTAGGTTTGATGTAGAGTATTAATTCAGTTGATTTGCTTTCATGGCTGTTTTACTTCATATTAAGAATTGTTTTCTGGTTTGTAAACCATCTATTTTGTGAAATGTGAATACCTTGTGGTAACACTTTACTTGAACTTCATAATCATGACATGCCTTATGAATATGAAGGAAGTTTTCTGTATGTTTGTGACAATGGTCATTAAGTGTCATTCGCTCAGTTGTGACATTTTTAATGCAAATATGACATTATTTGAGATGTCTTTGTTATGACACCTTGACATAAACCAATACATCACTAATGACAACTTGACATTACTAAGACAACACAACCTGTCATAAACATGACATAGCAGGTTAATTAGCAAACATAAGAAACCAGCTAGCTTTATTGGTTAACATTACATTAAACTGTCATGTGGTTGGTTTTGACATTGGCTGTCATGAAGCCATTGTAACTTTTTAATGACAAATTCAATTGGTACCACTCTAGTTGAGGTCACAAAACATATTCATGACATTTATAATGCCTCATGACAGCCACTTTCAGAGCCAACCACATGACAGTTTAACTTAATTTTATGTCAAGTTGTCATGACAAAGACTCTGACAGGTTATGATGATATGGTTTATGTCAAGATGTCATAAAGACATCTTAAACAATGTCATATTTGCATTCAAAATGTCATTATAGAGCAAAGACACTTAATGACAGATGCCATAAACATGCATAAATCCTACTTCATATTCACGACATATGTCATGTCGTGGTTATGAAGGTGTCATGTCAGTCTTATGCACACCCCTTCAAGTAAAGTGTTACCTAACTTGTTTCACCTGACAAGCCTTTTCGACAGATTTCAGAAATGTTTTAATTTTCTAATTTAATCTGGCTAAAGTTAATGTAAGAAAGTTTACGGCAATGTCAAATAAAGGTACATTTGAAGAAGCCTTACCATTGGGATGAGTTGAGAGGGTGAACTTAACCTCCAATGTTCAATTATCTCCTCAAAAGTGTCTGTCAGCAGTGTTTCAAGAGGTCAGGCTCCATATTCTGGTGTGTTGCCCACTTTTTCCTATCCAATCACTTCCTGAATTATATTTTCTCATCGAATATGCCACATTGAAGTAAAATGGGTTGAAAATACAGTTTCATGTAATCATCGAATTTGAGTTCCCAGTCTACAAAGGCTGTAAAGTAAAGTATTTTACTTTTTTTTTTTTACTTTTGCTGATAATTTACTCACCTCATGTCATCCAAGATGTCCGTGCTCATTCTTTCTTCAGTTGAAAAGAAATTAAGGTTTTTGATGAAAGCATTCCAGGATTTTCTACACATAATGCACTTTACTGGTAACCAAACGGTTCAAGGTCCAAAAGACAGTTTCAGTGCACACTGCAAACTGTTCAACGGGCTTTAAACGATTCCAGGCAATCAATAAGGGTCGTATCAAGCAAACGATCGCTCATTTAAAAAATAAATAACAAAGTTTAAGTTTTATAAGCACAAATGCTCGCCTTGCTCTGTTCTGTGATGAGCGTTCATGACTCTCCTGTTCGAACTCGTTCATCAAAATTAACAAATCTTTTTTCGAGTCATTTGGTTAATTCAACGAATGAAATGAACGAATTGACTTGGAAAGATTTTCGTTCTGATGAACGAGTTTGAACAGGAGTCACACAGAACAGAGCAAGGCGAGCATTTGAACTTATAAAACTTAAACGTTGTTATTTATTTTTTAAATGAGCGATCGTTTCGCTTGATAAGACCCTTATTCATCGTCTGAAATTATTTAAAGCCCTTTGAACAGAGTTTGCACTGAAACTGTCTTTTGAACCTTTTTGGTTACCAGTAAAGTGCATTATATGGAGAAAAATCCTAGAATGTTTTCATCAAAAACCTTAATTTCTTTTGAACTGAAGAAAGAAAGACATTGACATCTTGGATGACATGGGAGTGAGTAAATTATCAGCAAAAGTTTTTTATTTTTTTTTTAAATTGAACTACTCCTTTAAGTTTCAACAGCAAACATAACTCTATCTATTCAAATTATGCAAGTCAAGTTCCCAAACATCAAATCCCAACACTCCCTGTAGGGCAGGACACCGTCTAAAGGTGTGACTTCATACTGTGAGAGTCAAGATAAGGTTCAGGCGCAACATGAAGCATCACACTTATTTTTGAGAGGGAAAAAAATTTGACTTGAGGCACAGCCCAACCTGATTCATTTTTAATGTGCCTCAAACATCAAACTTCACATGGCCTTGTAAACTCTGTCAAATTACGAAAAGTTCTGTTATACTGTAAAAAAATATTGTTGGTTTAACTTAAAAATTTAAGTAACCTGGTTGCTTTAAACTGGAAAAAGTGAGTTAATACAATGAAGGAGATTGATTTAATCATCAGAAACTCAAAATAATAAGTTATCTGAACTAAATAAATTATTTAAGTTGAGTTGACAAAAGAAAATGATGTCGTGATAACAAATCTTGAAAATATTTTTTTACAGTGTGCACGCACTTTTAACACGTGCACTGTATATGTGTATTTGCGTGCAGTTTTTGAGGAAAGGGTCTACAAGGAGGTCTTTTGGAAATGGCGTTTGTAATGCTTTTCACCCAGAGCAAGGATTTAATTACCCATATATGCCAAGGCCGAAGGATTGCTGCTTTTTATCACGCCGTGAAAAGATTAAAATGTCCCTCAATAGGTTTTCTCCCCGGCCTGTTTTGTTATTAGCTGTCAAGACTGGTAGACTGTTAGACAAATACATTAGTCTACAGTATCATGTTGGCTTTGCTGAAAGAAAATGCTGTTCAGTTTCTTCTTTGCAGTCCCTTTGAGTAATAATAAATCCGGTTTATTTTGAAGGTGGCATTGATCAGTTCAGATAGGAGCGATATTGGCCAAAGGTTTGTTTACGACCTCTCTCATGTGTTGAGATACGTAATTTTTTATTTAACCAGGCATTCAATCTTTCTGATGACCTTCGGGGCATCTAATGTATTCAATTCTAGAACATCCCACAGCATTTTCTGTCCCCTTTGAGTTCTACAGATGAAGAGGATATTTTATTCAGAGTTGAGTGAAACGCTTCGAATTGACGCAGAGAACCCGGAGACGTGCACGTATAATGTTTTTTGCTCATATCCTGCTGTATACTCACAATACTGCGTTACACGAATCACTAAATTGAGAGCCTTGGGTTATCACAATGAGATCTACGTTTATGCATGTACAGTGCATGAGTTTAAGAAAGAACGATAAATGTGAAAACAAGATCAAAAAGCAGTTTGTTTTCGACCTCCTGGCGTGATATTTCATTTAGAAACAAAGTGGGAAGTGGGGGATTGAGGCGGGGTAGAAAACACAATGAGAGATTCGCTCTAAAAGAAAAGGAGGAAAATACAAATCCTCTTAAAAATGATGGACATGGTTTTGCTCTTTTCCTCTCACTTTAAAATGTCAGCTTGAGTTTGCAACCCAATTTACTGCTGTTTTGTTTTTTAAGTGAAATCGTATATTCATTGAGATCCAAATATAGGATGGGACATTGGGGTTGGTTTGGAAAGTGGAAATAGTCTGCATTTGAAAGGTGGTTCGAGTGGTTAAAATAGCAGAACTTGATGTCAGATAAAGAGGAAAGTTGCTGTCCGTAAACTATAGTTTGATGAAAGATTACAAAAGCAAACTTTTTTTCTCTTTATTCTATTCCTTTGATTAACATAAATCGATGAGACATTCATAATAAGACCAGGGATGTGTTAAAGTAAGTCAATTATGATTTCATGTTTACATTTGCTAGCATATTTTCAAAGCCACACATTCATGATTCAAAGATTTTAAAGCAAATTGTGTGTCCAACTGCATTATGGGTATGTGAAGAAGTGCAAGAACCATTATTTGTTGTTGATTTTTTTTTATACATTTCTAATATATTTCTCACTGTAAAAAAAATATTGTTGGTTTAACTCTTAACTGTCACCGTCCCACAGGTGGGACGTTTGCCACTATATTTTTAAATCAATTATATCTTAGTAAATACCTTTAGTAATATTGACAAACTATATATCATTTGAAAGCTTACAATCTCTAGTTTCCATATTTGGTGACTGATTTTGAAAAAATATATTACAGAGGAGCCATAATTTATCAATATGCAACAAGAATATTTTCATACTCATAAAGCGAGTTCAGACCTTTATTTTAAAATAGCAGAGAACATGAAAAATCATGAAAAAATGATAGATACCTCATTTTGTTTTCATGCCAAAAGTTCTAAAGATAGCATCCATACAATTATTTTGAAAAAAAAAAGAACTGAAAAGTTTGAAATATCAAGAAAAAAGAATGGATGTGCCCTTATATGGGCAGTAATGGAGTCTGATTGTGCCCTAGTGAAAAAGTTTGGTACTGCGCTCAAACAAAATCTTACTGAAAGCTAATTTTTTGAGATATCAACCTAAAATTTGAAACACAACTTGTTCAGATTTTTGGCTTTGATTTTTCTGCAGTTTTAGAGTTGCCCAGGTTTTGAAAATATATATTTTATGTAAAATATAAATAATTAATATTTTTACATTGTACATTTCCATAAACTCAAACTTCTATAACTTTTTTTCTGTTTAACTTTCTTAATTTATTTCACTTCTACAAAAATCTGCCAAATGTCTTCTTTAAAACAAGACCAATCATATGTCTATATTCCAAAGCATTCTTGAATTACAACCATTTAAGTTAGAAATGTGCATTTTCATGTCTATTCAAAAAAAGGGGGAGGGGACAGTTAAGAGGTTAAAGTGAGTAACCTGGTTACCTTAACATTTTAAGTTCATTGAAATTGAAAAAGTAAGTTAATACAATGAAGGAGAATGATTTAATCATCAGAAACTCAAAATTATATGTTATCTGAACTAAATAAATTATTTAAGTTGATTTGACAAAAGAAAAAAAGATTTTTACAGAGTAGCTTTTTAGTTATTTCAATGTAAGTTTGTAAGTTGATACAACTTGTGGTTTCTAAATTTGTTAATTCAACTTACCATGTTAAGTTTTCACTATCTCAACTAGTATATGAGTTGACTTAACTGGAGTATGCCGCCTCAACTTAAAAACATATGCTAAAGCAGTAACGTTAGTCTCATTGTTTATCGCGAGATCATATCACGTGAGAAAAAAAGCCAAATTAAGTTTAATGAACATACATTTTAGTACAGATAACTTGAAAATATAAGTTATTCGTCTTTCAACTAAGCTTTTCAAGTCTATGTTACTTTAAAAAAGTGGTTGGGTCAACTATTTTAACTGTCAACTTAAATTTTTTAAGTTGAAAATACGTATAAGATTGAGTAAATAAAACTTAACTGAGTCTAAGCAAAATTTAGATAACCAAAAAATGTAAGTTCAGTGAATGCATTTTTTACAGTGCATGTTAAACTCCTAAAACTATTTTCAACAATATTTTATTTATACACTACCATTCAACACTGTAAAAATTAGATGATCAGTAAGTTATGACAATATCTGTTTTTACATTGCTTTAATATAGATTTTCAACGTTCTTTATAAGTTATTTGATATTTAACAGATTTTTCAGTCAGTTTAATGTAATTTGAAATGTTGAAATTGTTGAAAATGGTGAAAAATTAACTGACTCAAATATCAAAGTTGATTGTACTTATTAATTTACTTAAATGACTTAACTGGAGTATGTGTCGCCTCAACTTAAAAACATATGCTAAACCAGTAACGTTAGTCTCGTTATTTATCGCGAAGATCATATCACATATAATATGAAAGTTATCGACTTTCAACTAAACTTTTCAAGTCTATGTTACTTGAAATAAGTTGTTGGGTCAACTACTTTAACTATGTCAACTTAACTTTTTAAGTTGAAAATACTTATATGAAAACTTAACTGAGTCAAAGCAAAAAGATAACTAAAAATGTAAGTTGAGTGAACATATTTTCTCCTTCTAAAACTATTTTCAACAATATTTTAATACACTTCCATTCAACACTGTAAAAATTAGATGATCAGTAAGTTATGACAACATGTTTTTACATTGCTTAAATAAAGATTTTCAACGTTCTTTTTAAGTTATATGATATTTAGCCCATTTTTTCAGTCTGTTTAATGTAATTTTAAATGCTGAAATTGTTGAAAATGTTGAAAAATGAACTGACTCATATCAAAGTTGATTGTACTTATAAATTTAAGGCAGCAGCTTTTGGTGCATTAAAATGATCAAAATTGGCAGCAAAGATAATTTATAATGCTAAAAAAGTTATTTTGAACTACTTCTTAATCAAAGAATCCTTAATTAATATATCATGGTTTCCACAAAAAATATGAAGCAGCACAATTGTTTTCAATGTTAATAATAATATGAAATGTTACTTGAGCAGGGATTGTGTGATACTGAAAACTGGAGTAATGATGCTGAAAATTCAGCTTTAAAATGACAGGAAATCAAATCAATTTAAAAAAAAAAATAAAGTTTTGAAGTTTTAAAAGTTTTGATCAAAATGCAGACTTGCTGAGCATAAGAGACTTAGCCATCCCAAACTTTTGATCGGTAGTGTATGCTAATTACATTTTATGTAAATGGTTGAGTTTTCATTGTAAATGTGCCCTTGTGCTTCAATTACTCGCTCTAGTTCTGTTTATTAACTTATTTTATTTTTAGATAAGTTGATGAATTCAGACATGGCTATAAGAGTATGCGCTAATGCAGACTCAAGGATGAAACTGCTGTAGTCAGTACATAGAAGATACGATCTCTAAATGAGGCCTTTTATGTCCAGTGTTTCTAAAACCCTGTTGATGGTTCAGCGTTTCTCCATTTTGTAAGTAATGGACTCAAAATGGACCATATTTACATTGGTGACTCTTCCTTTTACAGTCCTGTTACCCATGTACATACTATGTACTTATTATAGTAATTAATAACAAGGTACTAACCCTGAACCTACCCCTAACCCATGTACTTACCTTATATTAGCCAGTACTTTCTAGGTAAGTACACGTGTACTTTCTTTTTAAGTGGCCATGCTCAAATTTTCCAACGAAGCACCATGAACCCTCTTAAGGATCACTATCACAGTCATTAGCGCACTTATGTCAAACAGCCAAATTACTGGAATAATCTCAATGTTACTGTAATGGAGATAGATGCCTGTCCATTTTATCAATTCAGAGCCTTTTAGCTCATAATAGCCACATTTTAAAAAAAACCTTTCTAAAAATACAGGAATCCGATTAACCGCTAAGAATACCGCTTTTGATTACATTCCAACCATATCGGCTATTCCTCGCTAGCTTTGTGTCTTTTTCTCTCAGCGTTTGGTGGCATTCCCAAATGAAGAGGATTATCCAGCTCTTAAATAAAAGAGTCTAGTTGGCCTAGTTGGCACTTTCATAATGTGACCGTTTTATCGTTCCTACCCCATTTCAAAGGCTTAAATAGTTGAGGAATCAGGCACAGATGATTTTAGCGCTAGCCCATAGCCACATTGGTGCTATCAGTTGCCAGTTTTATCATTTAATGACGTTTGAAACAGCCAACAGAATACAAATAGCTGCCAGGAAGGCACTTAGCATCATGCTAAAGGCTTTGTGTAGATGTTTGAGGCTTTGATTAGCATGCTAGCTTGTTATGGATGTACACGTTTGTTTGTTTTGTGTGTGGCATGGATTCGCATATGGTAAGTGAGTGACTAGCACTCACACAACACATCAGGCAGCTCATTCCCCTCGTTCCACATTTGACGGTCATCCGAAGAGAGGGTAATTTTACATAGCAGAGTGTTTTCAGCCTCTTTCCGGGTGTGATATTCGGAACGTGTCTAATTCCAGTGGTCTCTAAATGAGTCTACGGCCAGCGTGTGGGATCTTGTGCTCTCTGCATGTATAATATGCTGAAGATAATGATCTTGGAATTAGCTCAACATAGAAATATGTTGGCGCCAGCCTGAAAAGCACTGTATTGTCTCATTTTAACAGATACCGTATGATGTATTTTCCCATTTTCACTTTTTTTGATTGGCTTTTTGATTTGATTTGTGATATTGCAAATTCCTTTTCTCATTTGATCTTATTTAAATACTAGAAGTTAATGAAAAATCAGTCATGTATTTATAATCGCATAAAGGCCAATGGTTTCTTGCAGTTGTTGCCTAGAGCTGATCAGGAGTGCATTGTGGGAAATTGGAATCATCTTGCTGTGAACCACACTAGAATTGATTTGTGTGTATCGTCTTTTTTATTTAGGTATTTATTTATTTTGCGTTAACGTTAAACGATCAAGTTTGCAATGTTTAGGTCACATGAACGGAGTCACTTATATGAAGGAAATGCGAAACATCTGTGAATTTTGTAAAGAGTCTGACTGTTTTTATACCAAGCTCGTTCTGTATATCATTCTTTTGGGTGGGACCAGAGTGTGTTTTGGGGAGGGTTTTTTCTTTTTCTTTTTTTTTTTTATGGTCGGGGTTGTGCAATGATCTGTAATTAAGATGACTGAAACTATAGACTGAAAAAAGACATGAAATTGAAATAAAGTGTTATATTTGCATGATTTCCTGTATTTTCAATGAGCCTAAAATTTATTGTATATTGTGTATTGAGTGGATGTACGTCAAAACACTATGAAACTTTTGTCTTTTTATTTCCCCTTGGGGCTTTGTTGACGTCCTTTTTTTCATAGCGTTCTCTCCCACTGCCATCACATATAAACTCATTTACATGTATAATGCCAGTAATATAATTCAGTAATTGAATCAATTACCTGATGAACCAATAGGTCAAATCAGTCAAACGTGAGCATTTATATCAGAATGTTATTGTTCGCTTAATTCTTTTTTTTTTTGGCCTTCATCATATGACTGCGCTCGTACACTGTAAAAATTAATCTGCTTTATCTAATCTATAAAATTGTGGCAACAGATTACAAGCAATATTAATTAAATTTAAGAATTGGGAAATAATTAATCAAATTATTCCTTAAAAGTTAACCATTTAAAATAAGTAAATTTAACAAAAATATCTCACTATTAGACAGACGTCAAAGATTAATAAAGAACTTTATTTTTATTGCCAACATTGAAGGAGAAACCCGTAATTAAAAAAAAAAACCTAAAACAAACACTGATCACCATAATGGTGACTTAATTTTTTTTTATTTTTTGGTTGTTGTAAATTTTACTTATTTTATATGGTTAACTTTTAAGGAATTAAATTGATTAATTATTAATCAATTCTAATTTGTTACATTTAATTAATAATATTGCTTGTAATCTGTTGCCACATTTTTTTTATATTAGATAAAGCATATTCATTTTTACAGTGTACTAATCTGACATTCCATTCAGTAATAACTGGGTTAATTGACATGCATAACTGGTCAGGGAGGTCAACTGTTGAAGTTGAACAATTAGATTCCATTAGTAATTAATTACTACTCACCCCAACAGAGTTTGACCCAGGAAAGTAGAAATTGCTGTAGCCTTTCATTTGATAGTTTATTGAATTATACATATTTAATTTAATCCAAATGAAGTGTCAAACTAGACCAGGGTCCCAAGGCAAATTGGTTTCGATCACCTTTGGTCACTTTTGTTGTTAGTTGTCTTCGATGGCATTTCCAACCCATTTCAACGACATAGCCGTGTGTTGGTTTGAATTTTCACCTGTTTGTCTGCTACATAATTAACCCCAGTTAGCATGAGTATAATGTAGAGATGTTGGTTGGGTGCCAATTCAAGATCTTTAGATGAATACAGTTAAGTTTACCTTGCACTTTAAGTAGAGTTTCTCTAGGTTCCTCTTGGGCTGAAGTCTTCATTGTTCTAATAGCTCTGATCAATCACCTCTTCTAGTTATTGATCTGCAGACGTCCCAGAAGGCTCGTCTTCAACGGCTTTCTTAAAGGAGGTGTACTAAAAAGCATCTTTGGACTGTCAAAACAAACACAGAAAGGATCATTTGTCATGCCAATCGATTCCTTGTCAAGAAAAACTGGCAAGCTCTTCTGGCAACTGAACTTCTTCGGAAACCTTCCCAAAAATCCCCGATGACTTAATTGTAAGATACTTATGTATAATTGACTGCGTAAACTGGGGGTTGGAAGTCTGAACACCACTTGCTTTGAGACTTTAATAGCCAAAATTCAATCCATCTGACAAATATAAGTACCCTGCTATAATCAATTGGACACATTCTTGCTTCAACCAATGTGGGACGCAACATATCTTGTGGTTGCAAAAGTCAGTTAGACCTTTGACAGTCTTTGAGTGTCTAACGGAATCGTGTTTTTGTATCACATCAATATACTCAATATGAAATGTGTTCAAAATCAAAAATCAGCGACTATACTGATTTTGAATGCTTGGTTCTGACTTTGGTTCTCCTCTACGTAATTAATCCCGGTCTCCAGGAGGACATGATGTTGGCAAGAGGTCATAGGTCATGTTTGGTTTCGATCACCTGACCTTGAAGTTGTTTCGCACTTCAGTACAATGAAGGGATTTCATTGATTTGGAAACCATGTTTGAAATACTCATCCCTCTGCATGGATCCATAAATAGAGTTGATTCAGTTGGTTTATTTCTTTCCATTGTTTAAAATGACAGGGATTTCTCTGTTCATACTCGTTTTTTGTTTTGTTTTTTTTGTTGTTGGTGACTCTCATTCTTTGTCTCTCAATTTCTGTACAAAAGATCTATTTCTATATTTGCAATAAATTTGTATCAAAAAGAATAACTCTGTGTTGTTCTATTCCCCTGCAAGTATCGTTTGAGATGCTTTAATGATGGAAGTTATCTTTACCATCCATCCATCCATCCATCGGATTGTTTGCAACCAATAATTCTAATGAGAAAGCACCATTTTATCCCATCATGAGTGAGTGAATGCTCCGACAGCAGGAGATGTGAGTATGCAAGAAAGACGTTGATATGACTTGTGTGACCACCATCAAAGAAACCAAAATGTGGGACGATTACTGAGTTTGTGTGGGACAATGTGGGACATGTTACCATAGCATTTGTATTCTGCCTCTCAGCTGATAAAAATTCTTTGTCCTTTAGTCCCTTCCAGAAAACACCCTTACATCACAATGTAACATAACATGTCTTTTTTTTACAAAACGGTTTTAAAAAAACGGCGGTTGCATTTGTACTTCTGATGAAGCGCTGCTAAATATAGGTGGAAAATTACACCGCAAAAATAATAAATAAAATGCTCTCTTAAAAAGGCAAAAGAAAGCATGGGCGTTTTCTTAACAGACTTATGAAAATGAGGGAAAATTTCTCAAAATGCGACGTGCGGGACAAGGGGTAAAAATGCAGTCCGTTCTCATCCCAAGGCGTCATCTAACTGACACTTTTGACCATGCGTCAACATCCGATGCACATGGCACCCTTTCAGCGTCAATATGAGACGCGCCTCCTAGTGGTCTAACCCTAACCTACCCAGACCTAAACCTACCCACGTCATCTAACTGATGCTAAAGGTTGCCATGTGCGTCGGATTTAGACGTATGGTCAAAAGCCCTAGGATAAGAATGCATTGATTCCCGTGCGTTACAACGCAAAGTGGGACAGGTGGTCTCAGCAAATTAGACCAATCTATGACTATGTTTACATGCAGCCAATAACCCGTTCAAAACCGGGATGTTAGCAATAACCCGGTCGTGAACGGCCATGTAAACACCGGCAAAAACCAAAATATGCTCATATGCCCAGATTTTAAAAACCGGGATATTATACCTGGGGTACCCTTTTCGAACCCAAAATTTTCGTCATGTAAACGCGCATCGGCATATCCCCATAGTGATTTGTGTTCTGCGCATGTTCTATTCGTAAGGAATCTTGGTCTTTTGAGTAGAGAAACTTCTCGGCGCATACAAAAATTGTTTTTGTATGTAAACATGGCGAGACACAGTGACAGCACAGCATACTTTAGGAGTGAAGTCAGTAACATTACCAGCATCAAAGCGCAAACAATGGCGATCGCTATCTGCCCCGAACTATTCATTATCCGCATGCTGCTGTTGTTGTCATTGGATACAGGAAGAAGAATTGGAAATGACGCAAATTGCGTCTTAAGGTTGTCCGTACGTCTAGACGCTAACGCCGCGTCGCCGTTTACATCGGGATATTGCAATTCTCATGCATGTAAACGTAACACAGTCTCATCCCAAGAAGTCATATAACTGACGTCTTGGGACGTCTTTTGACCATACGTCAATATATGCCTTTTTAGGGCTCCCCTAAACGTCGGTTATATGACGATCCTGGAACGTCATACAACTGACGCTTTACCTTTAACGTCAGTTAGGCGACGGGGTAGGTTTAGGGGTAGGTTTAGGGTAGGTTTAGGGGTAGGTGTAGGTCTGGGGTAGAGTTAGGATCCTATAATGTCATCTAAATGACGTTTAGGGCCGTAAAAAGGCATATATGGTCAAAAGACGTCCCAAGACATCAGTTATATGACGTCTTGGGATGAGACTGCACTGGTAAACGGGTTATTCCTAATGTTTCAGAAACCCGAATAGTGACATTAACCCGACCATACCCTGAAAATTGGCTGCACGTAAACGTAGTCTATGATAGGTCTCTAACCATCACTCAGCTAATGCAGGCTACTGTCCGTCACGGTGTTTGTGATGACCAAAATAAGTTGACCACGAAACAACTTACAATTTTACACACAAACACAGTTTCACCTCTCACCGAAACTAAGTGAATAGACAAGAGCGGGAACGTTAAAGGAAAAACTAAGCACATACCAGCATACACGGAAAAAAAAAAAAAAAAACAGTTTAGCGTCGTTTGCAGCCTTGATGACTGTGTTGCAGACATCAGCACAGTCTCATCCCAATTCGTCATATAACTGACGTTTTGGGACGTCTTTTGACCATTCGTCAATATACGACTTTTTAGGGCCCCCTTAAACGTCCGTAGATGACTCCGATCCTAACTCTACTCCAGACCTAAACCTAACCTTAAACCCAACTCGTTACTTAACTGACGTTAAAGGTAAAGCGTCAGTTGTATGACGACCCAGGATAGTCATCTACCGACGTTTAAGGGGGCCCTAAAAGTCGTATATTGACGAATGGTCAAAAGACGTCCCAAAACGTCAGTTATATGACGAATTGGGATGAGACTGTGTTACAGACATTGCTAGTGTTTATCTTGTTACAGTATGTTGGTCCATTGATTAATCCGGCTTCATAATTTCTCTTAAACAGCCTATCTGCACATTTGCATCATATTCACCACGACCAGAGGGTTGGTTAGATTCACTAGCTGTGTTTATTCGAGTGTCGCAGCGACCCCAAAGCTGACTGTACAGGTCCACTGGGACGGAGATAAGTGGGCGTTTTCAATTTATTCTTAGCGTTAGGCTTGCACAAAGCATTGTGGGATTGACGGAGGAAATGGAAGGTGTTACGAGTGTCTGAAAGTTCGAAAATGCTGAAGTTCCTTATAGCTGCTTGCTTTTGTTTAGGCCTAGCACGTCCTTTAATCTTTCCTCTTCACCACATTGAATACTGAGACCATTATATTGTGCTTCAGCTGCTGATGTATGGAGCCATGTGAGCCGTTATGGTGTGTGTCGAAGCTGTAATGAGAGGGCCAGATCAATAGCGGGGCAGAGAGGGATGGTGTTCTCATCGAGCACCTCGCTTGCTGATTTAAGGGTCAAGCAGGGTGCTTATGTCCACCCCTAGCATAATGGACTCGTTACGCATCTTGTCCCCATTTCCAATTCATTTCCCGCTTATGGCATGTCAGGAATCGCAATGAAGGGTACAACTGTATTCCCCTTGCCCTCTGAACCTTAATGGGCTATTCCGAGGTCCTGTCCTATTACTCATTTGAATGGTCATTGATGGATTCCTCCAATCAATAAAACTCACTGATCTGGTTTAATCAGGAGCACTGGGCGGAATTCTAATCTTGGATGGAGTTTAATTCCACGCATTTAAAAATGCAGGTTGTCGTCTTTTATTGAAAATATAGTTTAAATGTAATCCATTGTAGCTGTGAAGAAGCTGATGCTGTAAAATAGGTTTATTTACTAAAGAAATCATCTTTTTAGAAACGCACTATAAAAATGAATATGCTTTATCTAGTTAATAGAATTGTGGCAACAGATTACAAGCAATTTTATTAATTAAATTTAACAAATTGGAATTGAGTAATAATGAATTAAAATAACCATTTAAAATGAGTAAAGTGTACACAGACAGGTGTCAAATATTACTCATGAACTCTTTATTTTATATCGCCAACATTAAAGACACCTGATGTTAACAAGCAGAATCACTGAAGGAGAAAAACGTAATTTTAAAACAAACCTAAAACAAACACCGATCACCATAATGGTGACTTCAATTTTGTTTTTGTTTTTTTGGGTTTTTTTGGTTGTTGTAAGTTTTACTCAATTTAAATGGTTAAATTTTAAGGAATTGATTTGATTAATTATTACTCTATTCTAATTTGTTAAATTTAATGAATAATATTACTTGTAATCTGTTGCCACATTTTTTCTTTTGGATTAGATAAAGCATATTCATGTTTACAGTGCATGCTCTTGTTTACTCTGTCATTATTATTGTATTATTAATGCATAAAATACATTAATGAAATGTCCCAGTCCTCCTGGATGCATTTTAATTGTTAATTGACTATTATTTGGGACAGAGTGTTTGATATATCCGCTGTTTAGTGTTCTATAAAGCATATTGGTCTGATGTGAACACTGTAAAAATGAATATGCTTTATCTAATCAATAGAATTGTGGTAACATATTACAAGCAATTTTATTAATTAAATTGAACAAATTAGAATTGAGTAATAATGAATCAAATTATTCCTTAAAAGTTAACCATTTAAAATGAGTAAAGTTTACACCAAAAAAATTAACAAAAATATCTCATTAACAGACAGACGTCAAAGATTAATTAAGAACTCTTTATTTTATATTGCCAACATTGAAGACACCTGATGTTAACAAGCAGAATCACTGAAGGAGAAAACCGTAATTTTAAAACAAACCTAAAACACACACTGATCATCATAATGGTGACTTACATTTACGTTTTTTTGTTGTTGTTGTAAGTTTTACTCATTTTAAATGGTTAACTTTTAAGTAATTAATTTTGATTAATCATTACTCAATTCTAATGTGTTACATTTAATGAATAATATTGCTTGTATATCTGTTGCCACAATTTTTTGGATTAGATAAAGCATATTTTTACAGAGGGTCACCACATCTGACAACAAAACTGACATCTGTTACGTCTTTCTATTTCTCACAGAATGGATTTAATGTTACCCAAATTTACTTAGGTGATCTTTAATGTCGTCAATTTTGTGCTTCAGAAAGCGTTTTGGTCTGTTAAACACAGTCTGTTAACACAGTGTTACAAGTTACAGATATACCGTCTCATTTCATACATTTCATGTCTGAATTTCTTCTTCTTTTTAAGCATTTTGTTAGGATTTGTAATTGTATTTTATATTTAAAACTGTTTTTGTCTTCATTGGCAATCCCACAAACAGCACTCTTTAAATGAATATTTTTACCAGTAATTGTGTTGACTGGATTAACACATAGGTAGTGAACTAATATATTTCCCCCATAGTGTCATTTCCTGTCTTCCCATGTAGTCTTCTATTGACGTATTAAGCTCTTTAGTCTCATGAGGTGCACAACCTCACTCTAGTAGCTACTCTATAAATGTGGTCCTGTAGACTTCGTGAAGGCAAATCTGATCTTAAAGGCTGTTTTCCTTCCAAGCTGTATTACCAAGAGGGGAATACCACTGCAAACATGGTCTAGCAGAGCTGAAAATTGCTGAAAACTTGCTATTGAGATGGCATTCTTTTTCCTGCACATAAACAAACACTTACCCATCATCCCCTGCTACGGCTCCCTGGAGGTGGGAACTGCTCTTCCTTTCCATATTTTGGCAACACTATCATACGTGAGTTGGATGCGTTAGTCCTTTGTAGCTTTGATGCTATTTTGCATATTTTTTGACTATAGTGATCATGAATCTGCATTTCTCCATGCAATGTAAAAATGAATGCGCTTTAATAAAAAAAGAAAAGAAAGAAAATGTGGCAACAAATACAAGCAATATTATTAATTCAATTTAACAATAGAATAGAGTAATAATTAATCAAATTAATTACTTAGAAGTTAACCATTTAAAATTAGTAAAACTTTATTAAAGATACACATACATTTAAGTCACCATTATGGTGATCGGTGTTTGTTTTAGATTTGTTTTAAAATGACGGTTTTCTGCTTGTCGAGTGTCTTTAATGTTGGCAATTTAAAATAAAGAGTTCATACAGACGTCTGTCTGTTATTCAGATAGTTTTGTTTAATTTTTGGGTGTAAACTTTACTCGTTTTAAATGGTTTACTTTTAAGGAATAATTTCATTAATTATTACTCTATTCTAATTTGTTCAATTTAATTAAAAATGTTGCTTCTAATCTGTTGCCACAATTTTATTGATTTAGATAAAGCATAATCATTTTTACAGTGCAGATATGCAATGAAATTAGCTACGGTTAGTAAATAAGAGGAAAAATCAAAGCCTTTAATCATCTCTATTTCTATAGGCAGCTTTAGCACTTAAAGCACTTTGGTCCTACATCACACCGCAATTAAATCCATTAACTGAGGTGCTTTCAGGTCATATAATGGGTGTTCTGTTACTCACAAAAATGCATTTTTATGAAACATCCTTTAACAGCCAAACATCTAGCCGCCTCAATTTGTTTATTAGAGAACAAAACAAAATCTTCAAGCGAGTCAATGATTCATTTATGTTTCATTAGCTCTGTTTATCTTCTCCTGGAGAGTTTGAGAATTAGCCGCATCATGAATGTGGTTCATTGTCATCCTTGCGCTTCATCTTCAGTGACAAAAAACCCTTAAGGGTCCGACTCGTGATTACATTTCCACCAATGTTTTCCGATGTCTGTCTACCGGTAATATGAATGTAATCATACTCCAGGGCCAAGTAATAAACAAGAAGCTAAATTAGAATGCAGGATATGGGTGTTTATTGTGTTTTGCAAGTGGTTGTTTCTTCGACTATTGGCATTTTTGGCCCTTTTTTGGCCAAACAATGAAAGTCAATGGGGACCAAATGTTTGTTTTGGACCACACTGACATTCATTGTATGGAGAAAAACAGAAATATAAAACCAGAAATGTGTTAGGTGTCCAAAGGTGAGTAAATAAAAGAGTACATTTATTTAACCCTTGGACACCCAGAATAGCAATATTAAAACATTTGTGTAAAGCAATTAAATAATTATTAATTTTCACTAAATATGGGTAAAAACTTTGCATAATACTACCTGACACTCTAAAATGTATTGCTACAACAGTTTTATTGGAAAAAAAACTGTTTTGTCATTTTCACTTTAGTAAAAAAAACAAACAGTTTTTTTATTTATTTTATTTTTTAAGTGGTACTAAATTTAAAGGAGTAGTTCACTTTTAAAAAAAAAAAACTTTTGCTGATAATTTACTCACCTTCATGCCATCCAAGATGTCCATGTCTTTCTTTCTTCAGTCGAAAAGAAATTAAGATTTTTGATGAAAACATTCTAGGATTTTTCTCCATATAATGGACTTCAATGGGAACCAAACGGTTCAAGCTCCAAAAGACAGTTTCAGTGCAAACTGCAAACTGTTCAAAGGGCTTTAAACGATTCCAGGCGATGAATAAGGGTCTTATCAAGCGAAACGGTCGCTCATTAAAAAATAAATAACAAATTGTACGTTTTATAAGCTCAAATGCTCGCCTTGCTCTGTTCTGTGATGCGCGTTTATGACTCTCCTGTTCGAACTCGTTCATCAAAATGAACGAATCTTTTCCGAGTCAATTCGTTCATTGAATTAATCAAATGACTCAAAAAAGATTCGTTCATTTTGATGAAAGAATGAAAGAAAAGAATGACTTTTTGTAACGAAGACAAGCTATTGTAGTAAGAACCAGAACCAAGCTAGTGTAACACCAGTATCGCAGCAAGCCTACTAAAGTTCAAGCGTTGCAATTTTTCAGTGTTCATCTTACACCACAATGCAAATTTCATGACTACATTTTATAACTAGTGGCTTTATAAGGACCTGTTTAAGTATGAAAAATAACGCATCAATGCTTGGGTCTCAGAGTTTTTAGGTTTCCAAAAGTATCCAAACACATACATAGTAACAGATGCTTTAATAAAAGTGGGTTTTAAACTTCACAACAACCCCGAGCACAGTTTCGTAATGAGTAAAAAAGGACCCGAAGCATATGCACCTTTATCAAATCAATTACAGTGACGCATAATTAAGTCCAAAACTGTCCCGGCTCAGTTAGCAGGAGTACTAATTACAACACAAAAATACCCGGCAGTCATTTTCTTTTCAGAAGAGAATCAAATTAAGTCCATGAGAAACACAGGAGAGGAGAAACACAACAGGGAGCGCTGCAGGAGGGATTGGCATCAGCGTACGTCACGTTATCCTCCGACACTATGTTTAATTAGTCTTTATAGATTTCAAACAGGGCGATGGACTCCAAAGACAAGCCATCTTATTATAGAAGCAGAATAAATGTAAGTCTCAAGTGTAACTAAATTATTATAATTATTATTAAATTAACCAAACTGCTCTTGGAGAAAGTATGGCTGTCCATCTTATACTTAATCTGGAATTCTACAGTAGGGCCTATAATTTGCCACTTAAAGGGATAGTTCACTTAGAAATTATTTTTTGGTATGTTTTATCTTACCTCAAGGGCATCCAAGATGTAGCTGTCTTTGTTTCCACAGAAGTTTCAATTTTGATATTTTTAGGTCAAACCGTTCTTGTTTGTCAGTCATATAATGGAGGTCTATGGTCACCACCTTAAAGAGCATGCACAGAGAAGTCCAACTTAAACATGATTTAATGACTCGTAAATGTGAGTTCACATTGATGGCCTAAGACACGAAACGAGCGGTTTGTGTGAGAAAACGAACAGTATTTATAACGTTTTTACCTTTTGTAACCGACAGCCACGTGCAAGTGATCTGAGGGCATGGACGTTTTGTGGCTGTGACACCTACATCTTGGATGAGGTAAGCTTGAAAGACACCTACATCTTGGATGCCCTTGAGGTAAGCTAAAACACACCAAAAATTTATTTCAAAATGAACTATCCCTTTAAAGGTACAATATGTAGATTTTTTCGCCACAAGAGGGTGCAGTTTCCAACAATAGCAAAGGCTTTTCTTTTGTTTTTATGTTTTTTCTTGTCATTTTAAGTTTAAAATGTTCAAAGCGGTGTGCATGGGGTACATGCAACTCCGACACTGGGTATCCCGAGAGGCTGGGCGATGGTGTGTATTTTTTTACTCTTTCCCAATCCACATCTCAACCGAGATAAGTGTCTGCTCTGCAATAAGTAATGCAATTAAGCTATGCAGTAGACCACAACACAAACAAGGATGTCTACATCTGTTCTAAGTTAAGTCAAACAACGTATTTGAACGTTATCTTTAACATCTCTAATGTAACGTTAGCCTAACATTAGAAAACGTTAACGTTAGCTTCTCAGCTGCGTTGTACATCATGTCACTTAGCTTCATTAACGTATCAGTAAATAACCGAGATGACAAATGTTAACAATGTTGTGCTGAATGATTCATGTAAATACTATAGCGCTAAACGGTGATGGCAACAATATGCGGTTTATGACGTTTACACTGTGACCTGTACATTCTTGCCTGGAACTGCTTTCATCGACCTTCTCAACAATAAAATTAATAATATAACCCTCCAAAGCATAGTTAAGGCCCTTTAGGTGACTTAAGATGATATATAATCTTTCTGTCTCCGAAAATCACCAATTCACCAAATCACCTACTGTGACGGCTGCCATTGCGCCTGTCCCCGAATGTTGACTGTCCGAGTGAGTGGAGGGGGCGTGGCTTAGCCATAGATCAATTCTACCGAACTACCCGCAAGTGCTGGATTACTCACACAGTGTGTTGACAGTTATAATGTTATACTACGTGTTATGGTGTGTTCACACCGAACGCGAATAGAGCGTCAAATACACGTATCGCTCTAAATATCGCTCGAAGTTCAAATTTTTCAACTTGCGCGGAAGACATTTGCAGCAAACGCGTCACCCAATTCTCGTAATTCGCAATGCCCGGCGTGAATGATGCATCTATTTGCGTCTTTGGATTGACTTTGTATGTAATCTACTCACGCAAATAATAAAATTTGCGTTCGGTGTGAACACACCTTTAGTTTGTTTGCCATACGAAACTAGCGGTAATCTAGATCAACCTTAGAATAACATACTGACCATATTCTACCATTTCATCATGTTGAGCTAACGTTATATAGACTAACATTGATTTGTTTTATGTACATTTGCTCCTGTCTAATAAAGCTGTCAAGTCGTGACTCATGAAGCTCTCTGAGTCCAAGTTAGTCGCGTAACGTGGATTTATAAATTCTTACATATTGTACATTTAAAATCAACTTGAAACTTGCATTCGCAAACCATTTCACTTACATGTTATGACATAAAATCTGAATATGAGATTTTATCATTACAATCCATTCAGGAAATACATTCCAATTTGTCAAACCCTCCAACAGTTACCACAGCAAAACTGTAGACTTGGTAACCCTGTGGAATGGTTTGAATATGATTTGGCCGATGCGTATTACTGAACTTGCTTTATTTTTAATGAGAGCTACAGGCTTTCACCTTTTGACCTTCTTTAATGGGTTCACACTTTCCTGGGAATAATCCTCAAACTCCATAATCCACAAATGAAGTTGTTCAGAAATTCTCAAAGCATGTCAAAGGTTACCACTGTGTGGATAAAGCTTCCAGTTTTTCTGTCCTCTAAAATAATGACGTCAAGGCAATTAATCTTTTCCATATCCCTGAGAGACGTTTATGTACAGGAGACCAGAGCATGTAACACATATAGTCTGTATTGTAGTTTGGTTTAATAATTTAATTTAATTTAATTTAATTTAATTTAATTTAATTTAATTTAATTTAATTTAATTTAATTTAATTTAATTTAATTTAATTTAATTTAATTTAATTTAATTTAATTTAATTTTGTTTGAACATAAAAATAACATAATAAAAATTAATTTATTTTTATTTTCTAAAATTGTATTATATATTAAACTGAAAACATGTTTAAAATATTTGTTTAATATGCATTTCATGTAATGCCATTAATAAACATGTTATGAATATTTAAGATGCGTATGTAGCTGAACACAACGGTGTAGCCCATTTTAAGTACGACGTGTACGTGTACAAAGCTGATAAAGTACATAGTGATATATGTAAATGAGTGCTCTTGATAAGGCTGTTTCCGCACCATCCATTAGCTTTAATTATAGACTTTAGATTGGTTTCCTCTTTACTACACTGATGAAATACTAAAATATTGAAGTACTGGAACGTCACACAGTTAAGATAATTATATGCCATATTTGCATATTCAAAACATGCCTCTGCGGTCGCATACATATTCATATTTCAAGTTGTTCGTTCCAAAACTTGGCTTTTAAGCTATAATACAATTATGTTGTTTCCTTCTTTGTTTTTGCCCAATTACAGCATTGCATGTATTTTACTAAAAAGGCAATCCCAGAATGCTTTGTAAAAACCTTGGTGTACAAAATATGATGGTGGAAAAAGTGAGGTAAATGTTGAGGATTAATTCACTTACTTTATTCAATACGGTAAACAAATGAACATTGACTGATTTACATTATTTATTTGTGTTTATTCGAACCTCGATCTCATGAAAAGTTCGTATTTATAGCACAAATGTGATTTCTCGTGCCATTTATACGCCAAAAACTGTTTTTGAGTGTATATGGTACGCGTTTTTGCGTGTACTGTATATGGTATGTGTTTTCGTGTGCATATGATACGTACTTTTTGCTGTGTAATACGCATGAGAAATCACATTCGTGCTATAAATATGAACTTTCATGAGATCGTGGTCGAATAAACCCGCTAAAGCTACCCCAGGGTTTTTCAGTGCGTAGCATATACACGCAAAAAAACATTTTTGGCATATAAATACCACGAGAAATGACATTCGTGGTATAGATAAGCATTTTCGTTGTTGGTTTATGCTTATAGTTCTTACAGTTAGCTTAGCAACATGCTAATATCAATCTATTAGTTGAGTTGAGTCCAAGGAAGTGCAGTTTGACCTGCTAAAAATAAACTGTTTAAATCAGCCTGGGCTGCGTTTCCAGATAACGATCTTAGCACTTACGAGCATTTTCTATGAGCGACTTTACGAATGTTGGTGTTCGTACTTGTTGAGACTGTTTACCAAAGATGGCTCCTGCCTGTATACACGAATTGGTCTGTCTTTATAAAATATCTTATTAAACGGTCTCTACACTTCGAATGTTCTCAATGCTTCGTTTTGGACGTATTTCTGTGATCCTGAATGTGCAGTGTGATCTCCGCTTGCCCAGCCTGAATGTCCCAGCCCGGTCAGACTAGTCTTAAATGGGATTTCAGACCAGCACACCATTTTAAGCTGGTTTAAACTGTTTATTTTCAGCAAGGTGTGAGTTGCTGCCAACATAGAGCATTCCAAAACAGTGTAATATGAGGTTTTATGATGGCTAAGACACTCCCTACAAAGGCGGCTGCCTATACAGTGAGACAGCTCTCTAGGAATAAAGGGACTAATTCTTTTTTTGCTATGGATTTGTCAATGCGACTACGATTGGTGCTTTGGTAATATAACTCTTTATGAATGTAGAGGCCTGAAATAACCTTATTAGAGAGTTTAAGGCTTCTCTCTCTCTTTCTCTCTTGGTGTTGCTGGAGATCTCTACAGAGTCTCCAAGCAAGGAAGGTGTTGACGTAGGTGGGAGATGGGCAGTGGGGGTTCTCAGTAGGGATTAGGAGGGTTTGTGGGAAGCCGCTAAGGAGTTGTTGTTGAGATTTGGATAAAATATTGCATTAATTACTGACGTCTGAGTGCCAATAAATCAGGCAAGGCTGTGTGGGGAGTTTTTTTTCACAGGGGCGGTCTTTTATTCATGAATAATGAACCTGCTATGGGGAAACTCAACAATTCAGACCCCCTCTGGGAAAGAGAAAGAGAGAAAGTGTAGTGAGTATAACAATGTTTAGATGTGTTTTTCTAAGGGAGGATTAGGAGTGTTACTAAGTAAGTCTTATTACTAAGGTTCTCCCGTAGAATGCAAAAGGAGAGATTTTGATTAATGTTCATGCTGCACTTTTACGCATAAAAAAATAGCAACCAGGAGTTATAAGACTTCACAAAACACCAAAACAAGAGTGAATGATGACATAATTATATTTTAAATAGTGACATTATGAATATTTTAGTATATGAAGGTAGGGAATGCTATTATCTTGAGTTTGATGGATTGGATGAAGGAGGTCATTTGTTTTTTATAAATATTTTTTTTTCTATGTGTAATTCCATTTATATCGAGAAATAAGCGCTGTGGTCATTACTGTACATACTGTATTTGATTGTGTAACTTTTTATTATACATTCATGATATTATTTCTTAATTGCAAACCATCATGAATATATCCTCATAATTTTTACCTTTTTCTTATAATTGGGACTAGCATGCAATATCAAACTTTAGCATCTTATTACACATTTATGACTTTTTCGCTCATAATTTAAATTTGAAAGATTTTTTTATTTCTTGTAACTGCGGCTTTATGTCTTACATAAATAATCTCACAATTGAAAATTGGACTTTTCGTCATAATTCCATTTTTATCTCATAATTAGGACTTTATTTGCTGTTAACTTAATTTTGTACTATTGTAAAAAATTATTGACTGTCCTTTTAAATGACAATGCGACTGAAGTATTTCTTTAATAGCGCGTGAAAGTTATAGCAATGAGACGGATCATCTCTCCTTGGCCTGTTATATTGAAAATGTATGTTTTACACTTTGCAGTATGACGTCATCCATTGCTAAATTATGGCTCATCATAGACTAGCTAACCACAAAGCTAGCTAATGTCACTATCATCAGTCTCTTCTGTTGTGACAATAGAAGAAATAAGTTTCTTTTTAAAATGCATGATCAAATTATTTTAGTTAAAACTCATCAATAACTACAAATAACTAATGTTACGGAAATCTGTTAATGTTTTGTTGCACATTTTGAAAAAATAAAATAAATAAATATCGGCCGATATATCGGCATATCGGATTTTAAAATCAACAAATATTTGTATCGGTATCGGCCTTCAAAATCAGTATCGGTTCATAATTAGGACTTTATTTGCTGTTAACTTAATTTATTACTATTGTAACCATTACCTTTCCTGCAACTGTGAATATTCCTGTAGTTGTGACTATATTATTTCTTGAAATTTTAACTTCATATCTCACATTGAGACTTTTTATATCATTTTTTAGTATTCAAAGGTGGACGAGGCTTTCATCTGGTTATAAATGTCCTTCACATTTCTATTATATGCCACAATCCCGTTCTTGCTCTTCCCCGGCTGGTTGGAGTACGACTCAGCGGTTGAAAGGGGTACATTTATTTATAAACATCCATTATTAATTTCGATCTGATGTATAATTTCATTTCTGTGTAGAAATAAGCACTGTAGTCATTAAATATTTGCTTGGTTATCTCTACAGCTCACTTGAATATGTTCTAGATCATCAGACATGATATTTTTATTGCTTTGGAAGCATGTCTGCATGAGTCAAGCAAGAAAAAAAAAGCATTTGTGAAGTCTTTGACAGACCGGGAGGGAAGCGATGCAACAAGACTAGTGACAGCCGTGGAAAAAGGATCTCTGTTGTACGGCTAGCTGTCAGGTCAAGAATCCAAACAACAGTCACACATGAATCTTAACTTGGCAATTTTGAGTACATTTGATGTTTTCCAGCATATTTTTTGCATTCATTTATAAATTTTATCACACATTTACCTCAGATTATAAGATTTGCTTGGATACTTTTGGTTGTTAGCACCATGCTAACTGTTCTATAAGAAAAGGAAGGGATAGAACAGTTTTAAAGCTTTAATGGCCATTGTACCCAAGTGGGAGGTTTCTTTGAGATGTAGTTTTCATTTACTTTGTGTTTACTCTCTAAAACACATAATAACAAAGGCCACTGCCTTCAGCAAACATTATAGCTTGCTGTGTGAGGTCTGAAGGTACTATAAGCTGCTCTGCTAACTGCATGCGGTCCTGGCGGGCTGCTAATGGCTGCACATTTTGTAAACACTGCTAGGAGAATTAGTGCGAGAGAAAGGAAAGGGGTGTATGTGTGTGTTTTTCATGTGTATGGCAGACTCATACTTGTGATGAAGTGACAATAATTTCGTACTTTTTCTAAGCCTCCATCTCTTTCCGCTTGTGCATGGCAGTGATTGCTCGCTTTGTTCGTTCGCACATAAGTATCGAGAGACACACTCGTTTGAACAGCTGAGATATAAATCAAATGTCCTCCCAGCCCAGATGCTCAATTCAAACAAGAGCAGATGACAACGTCTTATAAATGGCGCACTTGAAAAAGGCAGACAAATCGTAAATGATTACCCTTGCCATTTTTCTCCCTTTGGGAAACTTCACTTGACTTCGGTTGTTTATGATGACTTGCGTTGAGTCTTATATAATTCTTTATGTTTTCATGCTATACTGACTTTCCGAAATTGTGATCTGATTACACGAACAGTTCCAATTTTCCATAATTACATCAGTTACATTACACACAATACATTATTTTTGAATTTGGAGCTTCTGAAAAAAGATGAAAAAGATGGCTTATGTGGATGAAAGACAACAACTCATAGAATGCACTTGCTTCAGTTTAGAGCCAGGCCGATGTATCGGCAGGCCGATATTATCGGCCGATATTAGGTATTTTCCAAACTATCGGTATTGGCAGTTATAACGTCCGATAAATGAATATTTCAAAAATAAAAAAATAAAAACGGACGAAACACGATTGAACCGTGAGTGTTGGAGTTGTATAGTTTGTCCACCAGAGGGCACTCTACACGGTCCCTATTGGCAATACTCGTTGAGTTGGTCACTAGACATACATTGATTGAATATCAATTAAAAGAACATCCCCATCAGTTCTCTTAACTCAAATAAGCATGACAAAATTTGTGACTATTATGTCCAGTTTTGCTGCTGTTAAATAAGCCGAGAGTGAAGCGGAATTAGCTAGTAATTACGTTACGTTGTTACAGTGTAGTTGACTGACTGTCCTTTTAACTGACAATGCGACGGAAGTATTTCTTTAATAGCGCGTGACAGTTATAGCAATGAGACTAATCATCTCTCCTTGGCCTGTTATATTGAAAATGTATGTTTTACAATTTGCAGTATGACGTCATCCATTGCAAAATTATGGCTAGCTAACCACAAAGCTAGCTAATGCCACTATCAGTCTGTTCTGTTGTGACAATAGAAGAAATAAGTTTCTTTTTAAAATGCATGATCAAATTATTTTAGTTAAAACTCATCAATAACTACAAATAACTAATGTTACATAAATCTGTTAATGTTTTGTTGCGCATTTCGAAAAAAATAAAATAAATAAATATCGGCCAATATATTGGCATATCGGATTTTAAAACCAACAAATCAGCGCAGTAGTTACACAAAAAAGTCTAGGCTACTAGTGATTCTCCAACTCCGTGATGAGTCTGCCCGAAAATGTGTTTCGCGAACACCTAAAATGTCTGGGATTTGGCTTTTGCGTTCTACAGTCGCCATTCATTATGTTTACTGTGGGGACGCTAGGCCGATGGCGTGATTACCGATGAGCGACACCTGCGAGACGCACTCGGTCTCGTATTTCTCACAGAGAAGCAGGAATTTTTTTCGGAATGAATTCTGACATCGAAAGTGAATCCCGAACATCGATGGAGAGGATGGTAACCCTACTATTCCGCTTCTCCACAGAACAAGAGCCTGCTAGCCTAGCCTGCTAGCCTAGCCAAAAAAAGATGGCTGACACTATGTGTACATTCTGTGAGTGAGATCCCACCCTCTATGGGCGGGTTAAAATATTCAGAACAGCCCCAACTAATGACTGTAGTCTTTAGCCTCTGGCCAAAAAATCCTCTGATGGCGCAAAATGACCTTTTTTTTTTTTGCAGAAAAAAATACATAAACCTCTCATTCTCGGGTGATATGCGAGTGGGAAGCATGGTAATTCGAAAAATACTACAGGTTTTCTACTAATACAAAGCTTTATGCTAAATCCTGAAGTATTCCTTTAAACATTTAACTTTTTTTGTAATTTAAAATTTCATTTTGTACATTAGCCAGATGTCAGTTTACAAGTGCAATTCTTCCAAGCACTTTTAAGAGTAGACTACTTTTATAAACTGAGCCCCAATAAGCAATGAAACATATTAACCAGTAAAAACAAGCTGATATCAGTGTGCATAAGCATTCATTTGAGCAAAGCAGGTGAGTCATTAACAGTGTGCACTTATACTCATTATGTTTAATAGGCAAAGTTCATTCAGCTGTAGATATGCTTCTGTCACTGCAGGTGCTCATGCTGTTTAGCTGGAATAAACCGAGCGGCAAGATGAAGGGCTTCGGCTGCGTTCACGTGGAAGAATCATTCACTACCGTGCCCATTTCTTCTCGGATGGCGCTGTAACGATTTCGAACTGGGGCATACGCTGTAAACAGAGCGGCCTGCTAGTGTATTGATTTCCGTTAAAGACAGTTGTGTGGTATAGGACTATTCAGGGTGTTTTGCAACTGTCAATATTGCAGCTGTGATGGGTGATGTGTTGTGTTGTGTATTCTTGTATGTAATGTTCAACTTTCGGGATCTGATGAAGTTACATACACATATACACACACACACACACACACACGTTCAGGCTTGGCAAAGCTGCAAGATTAATTCTGCAGACTAGAACTGGATGGAATAACATGTTAAAATGCAGAGATTCTGCTGTATTATTTATCTATTGATGTGTCCCAAAGCACAGAGAAAAGAATCAAACTACATTACCATACAATTTTCCTTGTAATTGTGCCTTTTTCACAGTTTTGTGAAATTGTGACTTTATAGCTTGCAAAATGATCTCACAATTATGACGTTTTCTTACAATTGCAAATTCATAGTATGCAATTTGACACTATAACTCAGTTAAAGCTATAAAATGACTTTCTTACAATTGTGACTTTTTATTACATGTACACAAGTGTAACTTTTTTCTCATAATTGAGATTTA